>JAWNPN010000090.1:4155000-4550000 GCA_035047485.1 Drosophila peninsularis
CTTATGTCTAATGTCTAATGTCTAATGTCTAATGTCTAATGTCTAATGTCTTATGTCTTATGTCTTATGTCTTATGTCTTATGTCTTATGTCTTATGTCTTATGTCTTATGTCTTATGTCTTATGTCTTATGTCTTATGTCTTATGTCTTATGTCTTATGTCTTATGTCTTATGTCTTATGTCTTATGTCTTATGTCTTATGTCTTATGTCTTATGTCTTATGTCTTATGTCTTATGTCTTATGTCTTATGTCTTATGTCTTATGTCTTATGTCTTATGTCTTATGTCTTATGTCTTATGTCTTATGTCTTATGTCTTATGTCTTATGTCTTATGTCTTATGTCTTATGTCTTATGTCTTATGTCTTATGTCTTATGTCTTATGTCTTATGTCTTATGTCTTATGTCTTATGTCTTATGTCTTATGTCTTATGTCTTATGTCTTATGTCTTATGTCTTATGTCTTATGTCTTATGTCTTATGTCTTATGTCTTATGTCTTATGTCTTATGTCTTATGTCTTATGTCTTATGTCTTATGTCTTATGTCTTATGTCTTATGTCTTATGTCTTATGTCTTATATGTCTTATGTCTTATGTCTTATGTCTTATGTCTTATGTCTTATGTCTTATGTCTTATGTCTTATGTCTTATGTCTTATGTCTTATGTCTTATGTCTTATGTCTTATGTCTTATGTCTTATGTCTTATGTCTTATGTCTTATGTCTTATGTCTTATGTCTTATGTCTTATGTCTTATGTCTTATGTCTTATGTCTTATGTCTTATGTCTTATGTCTTATGTCTTATGTCTTATGTCTTATGTCTTATGTCTTATGTCTTATGTCTTATGTCTTATGTCTTATGTCTTATGTCTTATGTCTTATGTCTTATGTCTTATGTCTTATGTCTTATGTCTTATGTCTTATGTCTTATGTCTTATGTCTTATGTCTTATGTCTTATGTCTTATGTCTTATGTCTTATGTCTTATGTCTTATGTCTTATGTCTTATGTCTTATGTCTTATGTCTTATGTCTTATGTCTTATGTCTTATGTCTTATGTCTTATGTCTTATGTCTTATGTCTTATGTCTTATGTCTTATGTCTTATGTCTTATGTCTTATGTCTTATGTCTTATGTCTTATGTCTTATGTCTTATGTCTTATGTCTTATGTCTTATGTCTTATGTCTTATGTCTTATGTCTTATGTCTTATGTCTTATGTCTTATGTCTTATGTCTTATGTCTTATGTCTTATGTCTTATGTCTTATGTCTTATGTCTTATGTCTTATGTCTTATGTCTTATGTCTTATGTCTTATGTCTTATGTCTTATGTCTTATGTCTTATGTCTTATGTCTTATGTCTTATGTCTTATGTCTTATGTCTTATGTCTTATGTCTTATGTCTTATGTCTTATGTCTTATGTCTTATGTCTTATGTCTTATGTCTTATGTCTTATGTCTTATGTCTTATGTCTTATGTCTTATGTCTTATGTCTTATGTCTTATGTCTTATGTCTTATGTCTTATGTCTTATGTCTTATGTCTTATGTCTTATGTCTTATGTCTTATGTCTTATGTCTTATGTCTTATGTCTTATGTCTTATGTCTTATGTCTTATGTCTTATGTCTTATGTCTTATGTCTTATGTCTTATGTCTTATGTCTTATGTCTTATGTCTTATGTCTTATGTCTTATGTCTTATGTCTTATGTCTTATGTCTTATGTCTTATGTCTTATGTCTTATGTCTTATGTCTTATGTCTTATGTCTTATGTCTTATGTCTTATGTCTTATGTCTTATGTCTTATGTCTTATGTCTTATGTCTTATGTCTTATGTCTTATGTCTTATGTCTTATGTCTTATGTCTTATGTCTTATGTCTTATGTCTTATGTCTTATGTCTTATGTCTTATGTCTTATGTCTTATGTCTTATGTCTTATGTCTTATGTCTTATGTCTTATGTCTTATGTCTTATGTCTTATGTCTTATGTCTTATGTCTTATGTCTTATGTCTTATGTCTTATAAATGGAGAGTGAGAGAGATAGAAGATAAGAGTTAGAGAGAGAGATAGAGAGAGAGAGAGAGGGCACGAGAAACAACAGGGGAGCGAGAGAGAAAATGGAGGGAGATAGGGCGAAATTGAGATAGAGATAGAGAGAAGGGAGAGAAAAAGAGAGAGTAAGAGAAAGTGACAAAGAGATAGAGAGGGAGAGACAGAGAGAGAGAGAGAGAAATTGACAGAGAGATAAAGAGAGAGATAGAAAAAGATAGAGAGAGAGAAAGAAATTTAGAGAGATATAGAGAGAGAATTAAGAGAGAGAGAGAGAGAGATAGAGAGAGAAAATGAAGAGAGAAATATTGCAGAAGAATTATACATTCTAATATATCTTTAAAGAGCTAGAGAGAGTAGGAGGGAGAGAGGGAAATAAGGTTTGAAAGAAGCACAGAGAAGCAGAGCTTTTCACAAAGAGAGAGAGAGAGAGAGAGAGAGAGAGAGAGAGAGAGAGAGAGAGAGAGAGAGAAAGAGAGAGAGAGAGAGAGATACAGATATATACGGTACTTTTGTGGGTGCCAGCTGGTATGTCATCGCGGAACTTATTGGAAGGTACAGCTCCAGATACGCGGCGCACCCGAACCAGCGCGCATCCAATCTGGCCACGAACAGCAATAGGCGGAGGCTTAAGCGACTGCACCCCTGGACCGTCGGGGAATGTTAAACAAGTTAAGTTAATAAGTATAATAATAAGTTAATAAGTTTAGTACACATATTGGCTAGTGATAAATACGCTATAGAGCTTAAGACAATAAGCGTAAATAAATTGAATTAAAATAAATAAATAGTCTTTCCCCTTCTGCCCACATCCATCCATCTCTCTCTCTCGCTCTCTCTATAAGACTACTATGCCCTCAGCCGAAGCTTAGTCTCCAACAACTTAGATCGCTCACATCTAGAGCTATACTCTACTTATCACACATAGAAATACATCTGCAATTCGCGAAACCCTGAGTAAAAATACGCAAATGCCTTAGATTGTCAATTAACAGAATGGCTCCTCCCCCTCTCCCCACCAGGCTCCCCTACCTTCCCGCGGCTGCTTGTTTCCTTTCATATGATATTCACATGGCAAACTTCAATTACAGCTCTAATGCCATTTGTGGCAGCGGCGCTCACAGAACTCGCTTTCAATTACGGCCAAGACACTCGCACACACACACACGCACACACACCCAGCTGGCTAGATTGCGCATGCAAAGTGCAAATGGTGAGCATCAAAGCCATTTCGTTGGCCTTCAAGTCGCAGTTGCTGGCGCCGCCGCTGCTGGCTCTGCTGCTGCCTCAATCAATTTCAATTTATCAATTTTTACAATCAACTGATTTTTATCAATTTTATGGCGCGTTTTAAGACCGCGCCGCCAGACAGCAGTGGCGCTGGGGCGCAGAAAGGACACGCAAAAGGAAACCCAGCTGCCACGAGGCGCGCGTCCAGGCTAGAAGCTAAAGTAGGTATAGTATGTAACATGTCAATAAAATCCACAAATGCCTCAGCTGCTGCTGCTGCTTCCCTATGTCCTTGCTCGATTGCCCTTTGTGCTGCGGCTGCTTATTCCACCCACTCCCCCTCCCACTCCCCCTCTTTATATATGTAAATAAGCATTGGAGTGACATTTTTTTATTGTTATTGCCGCTGTGCTGGGCGCGTGCTAGTTGCCGCCGCTGCCTGCGGCTTATGTAGCCCAGTTTGGCTTCGCTCCACTTTTTTTGGCTCCTTAAGAAACTTTCATTACGCATACGCAGCGTTGACATGCTATGGAAATTATTTATGAATGCAGATATGGAGCGCGCTTTGCAGCCAGGCAACGCTTTACTTCAACTGGATGGGGCAAAGCAGAGTATATTGGTTGCCTACTCTGCTAAGACTCCTGTGATTGAAGCTGGATACTCGGCATTCACATGGAGAGTCGCTAGCTGAAGCCATGAAGTTCTCACTTATAAGCCTGTGATTGATCTTAAGTGCCTCTAAGAGGCCGCCCTCAATACCAGAGCAAGATCTTTGCCCGTTTTGAGCTTGGCCAGTCAGAAAACATAATCTAAACAGACTTTGCTCAGCATAGCAGAGCATCAGGCCGTCAGCTACGCCCGTTTACAGCCTTATAACGTGTTTTCAGCTGATTGAGCTGGTCAGCGCTTAAAAAGTAATCAAAATTCATTCATAAGCCTTAATGCGCTTCGACAAAAAAAAAAAAAATATATATTTAATTCAATTAAAAAAGAAAAAAAAAACTTGATGGCTTTTAAAGCGAATGATAAACGTTTCGCATTGATTGCGCTCGATTTGATGTATTAAGAGGACTCGTTAGGCCAGCTCCGACTGGGTTTTGGGTGAGTATTAATATTGTAGGCGCAACATTAGGAGTTGCTCGCTTTTTGTTTCTGGGGCGACCGCAATTAACGCATAATTTGTGGGCGGGGCAGCGGCACATGGCTCTAAAGCCTCATTTGCCTGAGATGTATAAAAGAGCGGAGTGGGGAGTGGCTGGTGGGTGGCGGGTGGTGGCTGGTGGGTAGAATGTCCCACTAATTAAAGTCAACACTTGTTACTATGACCTCATTACACGCAAATCTGCTGGCTCAACTTACCAACGAGGTGGGCGCGCCGTGGGGGCGGCAGCCAGGTGGCTGCCACCTGGTATATGTCTTCGGCTTGCTTAGACTCGCTGTGTCTTTGTACATCCGATACTTTTTCAAGTTCATTAGGGTAATGAAGCAGCCACAGAGACGAGACCCCATGGCAGAGCCCGCTTAGCGCTTGCCGCTGGGCGCTGCTAGCACAAATAGTGCAAAGGCGGCAAAAAATAAAGTTGGGTATGCTCTTAGTTTATGGTCGGCCATAACTGTGCGACTCGCTAGCGCCTTTTTGCATAATGAATGGACACGAGGCGAGCGCACCCATACACAAAGTTTTTCACAGTTTTCACAGTCGCCTTTTGGCCGCACATGGCTCTAGTCAGGCAGCGAGAGAGGGACGGAGGGAGTGAGCTGCGCTGGCAGACACTTCTCGTTCAAGTTTGCTGCGCTGCTCCCTTGCCATTGTCCAAGTACGCAATTGGCATTCAGTTTAATGGGCTAGACATACATACATACATACATACATACATACATACATACATACATAGTGAGTATATATATAATATAGGCAATGTACCACTATTTTATCATATCTGAGCCAATTTGCTTAATTAATAATAAACTTTTGTGGGCCGCCCAGTTGAGGCTGCTATGAAAGTTCAGTTGGAGCGAATTTTTGTTGTTTTTAATTAATTTAGAAAATAAAAGGCTATCGATAGCTAAGTAAAGAGCGTACTTTTCCTGAGAGAAAGTTTGTGGCGTATAAAAAAATTAGAAATTAGAAATTATGTTAATATATAATATTAAACTAGTAGTATAACTAGTTAGTAGTTGAGAGTTTTTTATAGAATTTCTATTAATATATATATTATATGACATATAAAATTTAATAAATTTATATACATATTACAAAAATGTTGCAATAATAATTATTTATTTTTGTTTTTCTTTATTTTTAAATTTTATTTTTTAAAGTAAAATATGTTTTTATATTTTTTCTTACGTTTTTTTTTTTTTTTTAAATATATATAAACATTTTAAAATATTTTACAAACATTTTTGATAAATTTTTTGTATATTTTTTACATATATTTTGTTTTCAATTATTTTTAATTTTCTTTTTGCTTTCAATTATTTTCCATAAATCGCAAGGTCAATTTCTGCTCTTCCCTAGCATTAAATATTTATTTAAGTCAATTATTTCGGGTGAATTTTGTTGATTGAGGCTTGATTGGCACACGCATTGAGCATTTCGTTGCATTTTCGATTCATTTAAGGCAAGCATAATTCATGGCCTTAAATAATTTGGGAAATGCGTCAGTGGAATCTGTGCAATCCGGCGTACGGCATGTGGAATGTGGCATGTGCCACTTGTTGTCGAACGATTGATGACCGAAAATAATATTGGGGAAATTTACAAAATGCTCAAATTGTGAATATTTATGAGGCACAAGCAAGCCCGAAACGAAAGTACAATAGACACACAGGCGAGCAGCCGCACAGAGGTAGACAGCCAGCTAGACAGCTGCCAGGAAAATACAGAGCCGGATGCAGAATTTCGGGTGAATTTGTAGTTGTTGCTGCTGCTGCTGCTGCTGCTTCTGGCATTTGCATTAAAGCTGCTTATGCATTGCAAGTTGCATTACAATAAATTACGAGCAGCTCACAAAATTTATGCAATTTTGATTGTTTTCCTTATTATGCATAAGCAGAAGTCGTAAGTTGTGCTTAAATGAGGATGCTGCAGAGCAGCAGACAGCCGAGCAGGTAAATCGAAATTAAAAATTTAACTAGACTCGAAATTGATTTCTTTTCAATTTATAATACGGCAGAATATATAAATATAATCCGAATTACGTGATATGAACTACGTAATTTTAATAACGTAATGTGAATTACGTATTTGTAATATTTAGTATTTAAATCTATCTATATGTAATTTATATTGTGTATAACAGAATTCTTACATTTTCATATTCCATTTTGGAATTACGTTATTCGTATTACGTTATTCATATTACGTAACTAATATTCTTACTTTATTACGTAATTCGTGTTACCATATTACGTATTGCACATTGCGTATCACCACTCACAGCGTGTTTAAGTATTAATCGTTCTTCTCTTGCGCTCTCCAAAAAGCTGACCAATTGCAATGCGCAGTGTGATCAAGCGACAGTTCCGTTATTTCCCTTTGCTTGCGCTCACTGCTTCACATGTGTGTATGCTGCAAAATTCCTTATACATTCGCATTTATATGCTGCTGCGCTCTGGCTGGCTGTTCTATGCTCTCTTGCACTCCCAGCAAAGCTATGCACAACGCGCAGTGTGATCAAGCGAGAGGTCCGTTGCTATGCATAATTTGCTTTCGCTTGCACTCACTGCTCTAATATTTGTCAGAGTGAGTAAATTCCCTGTACTCTCGCTCACTCATAGTAGCTATGCAAATTGACCAATACCAAGGCGCAGTGCGATCAAGCGAGAGGGTTGCTGCTCATAATTTCCTTTTGCTTGCACTTACTGCTCTCTCATCTGTATGTGCATGAAGTATTAGTATGTGCCTGAATGTGTACGCTCTGCTGCTCGATGACTGCTCCAAATTCCATATTCCTCAGAGAGCGGCATAGACTAACTCAGCTTACGTCATTATTATAAACACAACTATCATTATTATACATGTTCATAATTACACATCATTATATTACTACAATTATTATAAACAATTTCTTAAAATTATTAACTATAACTACAAACTTAATATAGTACTTAAAGTTATTAACTAAATAAATACTTACCACACATCGCCAGAGGAAGAAGAGGAGAATCACCGCGCTGCCCGACTGAACACCACAAGATCAGGAAACCGACTGAAGAATCGCTGCGCTGGCTCCCCTTTATATAGGAGACCGAAATGCCCACTCCACTCTTGATCCGAGTTAAACTCAAATGTTGAGCCCTTTTTTGAGTGACTTTTTACACTCGATCATTGGGTGACAAATGGGAAGACTCGCTGCCTCTGCTGCTGCCGCTGCTGAGTCTTGCTTTGCTTTAGTTTTTACATTCGATCATTGGTGACAAATGGGAAGACTCGCTGCCTCTGCTGCTGCCGCAAGCATATCAAAAACTTCTGCTGCTCACTCATTCGTAGCTGTGTTAGTTCTCTGCTGCGCTGCTTCTTGATGTTACATATTAACAGAGACTGTAAGACAGAGACAGAGAGATGTACAGCCAGAGTGACTAACACTAACACCTAAGCTCATGCACATACAGATGTGAGAACAGTAAGTGCAAGCAAAAGGAAATTATGAGCATCGAGCCTCTCGCTCGATCTCAATTAGCATAGCTGTAATGAGTGAGCGAGAATACAAGGAATTTACTCACTTCATACAAATGGCAGAGCAGTGAGTGCAAGCGAAGGGAAATTATGCCTAGTGATGGCTGAGTGAGAGAGACCTCTCCTTTGATCACACTGCGCCCTGGGATTGGCTAACATGCTGAGCGTGCAAGAGAGCTTGGAGCCAGCCATTTTATATACATATATGGCACTCACTTCGCTAGCAGCTTGTAAATATATATATATATATATATAAGTTTATAAAAATAAATAAATATATAAACTCTATATAAAAATGTCTATAAACACAAAACCACAAAAATTATATCATATATATAATTATATAAGGTTTTCATTTATTTTATTTTATTTATTTATTTTTTTTTAAATTTTCCATTTGCAGTCTTTGCCTGCAATTCCCATTAAAATTAGCAAATTTTCTAGGATTATCCGCCTCAATTTCTTGTTGTTTACATTAATTGTCTTGCTTTATAATCCGATTTGTGTTAGTTTATGCTGTCTTCTTCAGGGATTTAAATTTGATAAATTTTCCACTTGAAGTTTTCGTGTCTTTTGTCTACATATAAACTTAGAGTGCTTATGTGATTTAATTCTAGCTGCTTTCCCACTCTTTGCCCCTCCCTCTCTCTCACTCTCTTTCTCTCTTTCTCTCTCTCTCTCTCTCTCTATCCAATTAGGAATAAAATATGAATAATGGAAAAAGCGACAGGCTGAAGCGTCTGGCACCTGCAGCTGCTTAAGGAAACTGGCATTAAATATGAATTAGACCGAGACAGTGGGAAGGTCAAAGACAAAGGCAAAGCCAGCAACAACAACAACAACAAAGCCAACTACTCGTGCTCATTCTTGCTGTCGTCCTTGCGCATGCAAATGGCTTTGCTTTTGACGGCCAAAAGGATAATAATATTGATTGAACATTGTATGCAGAGCGGTGTGTGTGTGTAGTTGAGTGTTTACTGTAGTTTGTTTGTTTGTCGGTCAAGTTGCCAGGACAACGACATTGAAACGTGGCCTTTGTGTCTACAAAGGCGCGTCTCTCTCCCTCTCTCTCTCTCTGTGTGTGCTGGCCTCTTCTAATGGCTTTTTAATTGAAGCACAAAATTCAATGAATAAACAAAGGCCAAGAGATTTTCCGTGTTTGTCTGCACAAGGCGAAAGTTCAAATGGAAATTTCCTAATTGATTTTAACCAAGTTGAAGAAATGGAAAATGCGTGAAACTTCGCATTGAGCTAGTTATTTCTAACGGTTTAATTTGTAAGCTACTTTAAGATGAGCCAAGGAACTTTGCCTGTTGCTAAGCTAATGACACTCACTACAGCTAGTCACTCTCTCGGTATATTCCGGCTTGCTCTTGGCCATAGCTGCGGTTGAGCTTGTAAACTTGCAGCTTGTGGCTGTCAAGACACACGACTCGTCTGGCAGACCAAAATCCCATTCAGCAACCGCAAAGATAGCTCATTATGTTAAGGACCAAAACTCAACTTGATATCCGATAGCTCGGCTATAATTACACGTGTTGAGGCTACAGCGGCACTGGCCTGCGTGTCATATTTGAAATTTAATTCCGCCTGACTTTGGCTGTCTGGCTGAATGTGTGTGTATAGCTGGCCTTGGCTGGGCTGAAGGCCTGGCAACTTGGCCACGTTTTACAGTTCAATTATTGTGGCATTTATAATTAAAGTTGCGTGTGACATTTTTCCTGTCGATTTTCAACCTGAGCGCCAGCTGCGTGACCGAGCCCAAGGGAAATGTGGTTGGCAGGGTATATTGGTTTAATTGAGGTGTATGTGACGGGCGGGCAGGAGAAATGACTGACTATATAAGCTGATGTATATGCATATATATATTCTTCATTCAGCATTTCCTGTTAATTATAAGCTTCAGTTCAATTGCAGTCTGCCTCTAAATATGTTTTCTATTTTAGCTTAATTCCACATATTCCACAGACTATTATAATGCACTGTTAAAAATTTCATTGACATCCGTTTGGTATTACGCAAGTTATTAACGAAAACATTTACTCACATTGGCATTCACCCTATGCACACACACACACACTCATGCATTCCTTATGGAATTCTATTAATAGCATCGTAATTGTGATAGTATTTGTGTCAGCTCTATGCATGAGCACACATACATACATGCAAATGGAATTCTATAAATAGAAACGGAAATTGTTGCTGTTGGTCTTTCGTCTTCATGCTGAAGTGGCGCTGTCGTTGAGACGTTGGCAAACGTAACACACACTGGTGCATGGTGTCGCGGGTTCGACTCCAGCAAATGGCTTAAAACTTTAAATATTTTTTTTTATTTATAAAAACATTTTAAAATAATTTTAAATTTATTTTTAATATTTTTTTTTTTATTTTTATTTTCTGCTTATTTCTCTTTACAGAATTCAGTGTATCTGAAATCCGACTAGACCTCGCTGCCTTTGTATTGCTTGCGAGTGGGCGCGGTCAAAGTTGCTGTGCCACCGTAGTTTCTGTGGTCAGCGAAATGTTTGGCTGCTTTGGCTGCTTTGTGCCAGGCCGCTTTTAATTTAAAGTGTACGTGACTTGTTTTAATTAGGAGCACTGAGCAGAGCGAACCAGAAAAAAGAGAAAGCCGAAACTGAATTTATGGACTGTTTCTGTTTGCAAATGTGGCGCGGCCATTGTTATTGCTACTTACAGCTAGGCAAACACATTTCGACAGCTTTAAGGACATAATAAATGAGCAAAATGCCATAAGTGGCTTACGCATTACGTAGCCAATTAAAGGCTACGTAAAATGTATATGCATTTGAGGGGCCAGGATTTCAGGCTGTTGCTCAATATGCTCACTCAATTGTCCATAAGCCACGCTTAACCACCCAACAGCAGCAACAACACGTAATCATAATAGTGGCTGCAAAGACGACTTACTATTATGCTCGCAAATTTTCAAGTGCTTCGCACAAGTTTTTCGATAAAGCGGCACAACATGCAACCGCTGCCACAACAAGGCTGTCGGCCAGCTGGCGACGGGTAACTGGGAAACTTGTTAAATAAGACTTCTAAATTCATTTGCTCGAAACGCAGCTTAACACCCAGCAAAGCGCATAAAAACTTGTAGCAAAAAATAAAAAAACGACGCCGAACAACTTCATCAAACGGCGACTACTTCGACTTGTGGTAGTTTCCTTTGCTGCTGTTGCTGGCCAAAATGTTTTTTCGGCAATCTGAAGGAACATAAAGAAAATAGTACAAGAGCACAGCTCAAAAGTTGTACAAGCTGCCGAAGCAGCTTAAAATAAACAGCAGCACACAGCTGCCACACGGCCAACTCGCCTGCCCGCAAAAGTATGCAACACTTTTCGACAGCCTCTTAATACTTTTATTTCTTATACCCTAGCTGTAGCAGGGCATGCTCTTTTTGCTGGTGTGCATGTAACGTGCAGGCATGGAGTTTAGATCATTATAGAGGGGCAGTAGTTAGGGCATCTGCAAGTCGTTCACTCTCCACTCAAGCCCCTTTTTAGCTACTTTCGTCTCGGTTTCTTGGTGTGCTGGAGTACTTTCATTAAATATATGCATTGTAAATGCTGCTGCCTGAGCCTTGAGCTCCTTGTTTCGCCTGCTGCTTTGCATATATCAAGTAGGGTGAGAGAGGGGGAGGGAGGGAGGCAGTGAGTCTGTTATTTGTCTAGCGGCACATTGTGATAAGAAACTTTGTAGAAAAACTAGTTTCATGTTGTCATCTTATGTTCTGTGTGCGCTTGTCAATGGTGCGGCGGGCATATTAGCTATGAAGAGTCAGCTATAAATATATATCTATTCCAACTACTCTGTATTTCTATATTTATTTATTACTTCTCCATTTACAGGGCATGCAGCTGGGCATATTGGCTGCACAGTCTAGTCCACATTAATTATATATATTTTTATTTCGTCAACTTAATTTGCATTTGGCTTGTCTTCCTTGACTTTGCACTCTATAATTTGATTGGCATTTCGCCTGCTTTACGTCTTCTCTCTTATTTTCCACTTCTCTGCTGCTTCTTCTGCCTGCCCTTCTTCCGTTTTTTTGTTTTTTGATTGCCCATCGGACTGCCATTTGCTTCATTGTCAATTGTCTTCATTTCTGTGGACGCTCTTGGACTTGCTTTTATGACTTTTACCCGCAACACTTTTATTGCCCCAGACGTGGCTCTCCCCCCCCCCCTCTCTCTCTCTCTCTCACTCCTGCAGCTACAAAATATAATGCCCAGCGAGGAACAATGGCGAGTCGAGTGTTTTTACAACTTAATTTGCAGTTTGTGTCGAGAAATTGTAGAATGCTCTTAGGTGTGGCTTGGCTCAGGCGACTGTGGCCATTGTTGTTATTATTGTTCGCTGCCTTTCAGCTGCTTAATTGGTGTATGGAGTGGAGTGCGGCCGCTGAATTAATTTGTGCATATTATGGCGATTATTATAACTAACCAAGCAGCGCTCCTGCGCACATGCTTGGCCAATTAAAAGCCATTAGCGTATAGAGTAAGCACACAAAGGCGCGCGCCTCTAGTCTCTCTGACTAGATGCTTTTAATTAGCATTAAATTACTTTTATTTACAAGTCAATGGACAGACCGAGGCGGGCGAGGAGGGTGGAGCTGCACCCTCTTTTGGTCAGCCATGTGGCAAGCCCTGTCACTGGATCGCCAGCCACAGGGGACAGCATATACGCTATCCATGCGTGATTTAATGTGATAGCAACTATCCCTCCCACTCCCCCGCTCCCCCACTCCCCTTGCTCGCCAGATCTGTGCAGCTTTGCTGCTCTACTTTTGGCAATTAAACGAATAATTGTGGATGCCTCGGGTTTTATGTGCGGCCATTAAGAAATCAACAGCTAATTAGATAGCTGCAGCTCTGCTTGTCTCGACACAGGATCAAGTTGTAAATTGCAAGCTCGAGCTAATGGATGAGTTGAGTATTTGTGTGCGGCGCATGTGGCGTATGCGTAATTTGTTGGCCATCAAAGCGCAAAAATAAACGAAAAACGCTTTCGTGAGGCTTAGCGCATAAACTAATCTAAACACACACACACACATAGTTAACATTTTCGCTGTTTTTAATTAACAGCTCAGCAAACTAAATTGAAAAATTTGATTAAAAAGTTTTTCATGCAGTTGAGCGAGGGCTGGGCGCCCACACAAATAGCAAGAAATGAGATTTTTCAAGTGCACATCACTGAGTGTGCATATGTGTGTGTGTGTGTGTGTGTGTGTGTGTGTGTGTGGCATATGCATTTGGTTTGCTGACGTTGGCCAACAAAGTTTCAGTTTAGTTTGGCTTCACAAATGTTTTAACATTTATTTTATTTGCAAAAAGCAAAAAAGCGCAATACGCCTCTCCCTCGCTCCCTCTCTCTCTCTGTGTGGGCGTGGCCGTATTAACACTTGTCGTGTCAGTGTCGCATGTCGTCGCTTGCAAGCTGTTAAACTAAATACACGATGTCTGGGTCTTCTGCATGAACTCATAAGCGAAATGTTGCTCTGTGTGTGTAAGTGCAGCGAAGTAGAAGCGCGATTCGCTCACGCTTGCCTGCCTTAGCTGCCAGCGCATGTGGGCGTGGCCTGCAATTAGACTTTGTGTTTTATGTTTAATTATTTTCCTGTTGTTTGCTAAGTTCTAATGGGTATCTGGCAGGCAGGCAGGCAGGCAGGTAAATGGCAGCTGGCTCCAATCAGAACTAGTTTCCTTTAGTCACTGCAGCTGACTTGCGTCTTTCGAGTTGCCCTTATGACAGCCCGCGCACTGCCTACGCTGCACTTTATGCCAGTCAAATGCAGAATTTAATAAAGCAAAGTGCATGGGAAAGACTTTGAAGCAGTTTAACTAGGAAATTTAAGAAGCGACTAAGTAATTGGCAGCCTCAGCAAATTTATCTATCTTCCTCACATAGCCAAAATTATTTTATACTCTCTTAACAAGTTTGCTTATTAAAGCTAATTTGTTTTCGATAATAGGGAATGCACAATATATATATCAATTTGCTGGCATTATAATATTTGATTGCTATTGATGAAGTTGAGAGCAACTAACAATGGTTAATAGGCTGGCAGACAGCTGAGGGCTGAGGGCTGAGGGCTGCGAGGCTGCCTGAATGGCTGACAGACAGAGGAAGCTTGATGAAGGAGCAATCAATTGAGGGCTGGCCTCATCGAGCTGGGACTGCATACCTTCAGCTCTGTGCTCGATGCCGCATGACAAATCAATGGGTAGCTTGATGGATGTCTGGAATCCAATTTGGGGCACGGGGTGCGGCCGAGGGGGGGCAGGTGCGATTGTTTAGCATGCTTATTGGCGCATTTCGCAGCTGCAGCGAAGTTGCATGCAATTTGCATTTGCGAATGCCATGCAAACTACCAGAGCATGATCTATGTGTGTGCACAGTAGCGTGTGTGTGTGTGTGTGTGTGTGTTTGTGTGTGTTTGTATGCTAATACAAAGGCGGAAGTGGCGGCGGAAGTGCTGGGGAATCGAGCACAGTTCGCTGCTTTTCCCAAATTTCGCGGTCGCTTTTTATGCCAAAAGTCAAAAATGGAAGTCTCTCAGGCAGCTACAGAACATTACGCATGCAAAGAATGTGCAACAGAGTGAGATATATATCAAGAGCAAGCGAGAGAGAGAGAGAGAGGGTGAGTGTGTCTCTGGCTAGTTGTTTTTGGCTTGTTTGCGGCGCCTGCTTGAAATTCATGACTGTTTAGCACACATGCCGCATAATGTTGCATACATTTCGGTGGCACAGCTGCCGCGAGCGCTGCGTCTGTTCGATGTTGCTGCACTGCTTGTTCCCCTCACACACACACACTCAGGCACTATTTATGCATTTTCACATAAATGCAGAGTGTGTGTTAGTTGTGCATTTATAGCTGCAACTTGTTTTGCATGCTAATTGGGCTTCGCAAATATCGAGCTGTCTCTGTGCTTGTCTGTGTACCTTCAATTTGTCGCATGCAGCTCATTAGGCATGAAAACATGCATATCTTTATATTTGTTTAACTATTTAACGTGCCCAATTTTATGAGCTGCTGCAACACGCCCAGGCACGCCCACAACTTACAATTGTCGACTAAATTTAGAAGAGGCTTGAGCACGGAGACTGTCACTATCACTATCATTTTCATGATAATATATTTAGCATTATCGTTATCATTATCAGTGTTATTAGCAGTGCCATTATCGCTGCACAATATCATTCGTCATTATTGCCATTGTCATTGTCATTGTCATTGTCATTGTCATTGCCATTGCCATTGCCATTGCCATTGCCATTGTCATTGTCATTGTCATTGTCATTGTCATTGTCATTGTCATTGTCATTTTCATTGTCATTTTCATTGTCATTGTCATTGTCATTGTCATTGCCATTGTCATTGTCATTGTCATTGTCATTGTCATTGTCATTGTCATTGTCATTGTCATTGTCATTGTCATTGTCATTGTCATTGTCATTGTCATTGTCATTGTCATTGTCATTGCCATTGTCATTGCCATTGCCATTGCCATTGTCATTGTCATTGTCATTGTCATTGTCATTGTCATTGTCATTGTCATTGTCATTGTCATTATCAATGTCATTGTCATTGTCATTGTCATTGTCATTCTCATTCTCATACTCATTGTCATTGCCATTGTCATTTCCATTGCCATTGCCATTGCCATTGCCATTGTCATTGTCATTGTCATTTTCATTCTCCCTCCCATTTTCGTTCTCAATATCAAGACCATAGTCATTACCATTACCATTACATTATCGTGTATCATCATTGTCATTATTGTATATTATTTAAGATATCTTTAAAGACATTCAACCAAATTGCAACTAAAATTCTCCTTGTTTATGGAAAGTTTTTAGCTCTCACAGCCCGTGAGGTCGGTCAAACCGAAAACTCATGCTCCAGTCAAGCAATCTCTTGGCAAATTGCAAAATACAAGTTGCAATGGGCAAAGACCTACCAAATTGCAGCCAAAAAACTTTTCATATCGATGTGCTGCTTTGCTCTCTGACGCAAGACCAAAGCAAAGTAAATCAAAACTGAAATGAGATAAACACAAAAGTTTTAGCCCACCATGTAGTATATATACTTATTTAATACATATACCAAAAATAACGTCAAATGAAACTTTAAAGCTCTGCTTAGCTGCTGCGCTTGTTGTCGTGGAAAATGCGTGCACACATGGCGTATGCGTATTGTAATCATGTTGCTATGGCATTTTAGCCACGCCCACTGGCTGCCTGTCGCTGCCTAATGCCTAATGCCTAATGGTATTATGCATATTTCATTACATTAAGTGGCAAAACAACGCATAATCAACTTGCGTTCACCCTGTTCCTGACACTGCACACGGCGTGGGCGTGGCATCTAATACCAAACGCCTACGAGCCCCCACCCCTAGCACCGTCCACTCAACCCAGCTAATAGGCAAATCCACACACAAAAAAGCAGCCAAAATCGTTGGGAGGCTCTGTTCGGGGGCAAAAGGAAGTGGCCATTGCCACAAAATTTACAAATTGGAAATTTTTGCTGCTTTTCATCAGAACAACGGAACCCAGCCTACCAACCATGTCCCGCACCCCTTCCACCCCTCCATTCCATCCAATTGCTTCACGCTGCGTGCACTAATTGTATTGCCAACAATTTTGCTATTTGCAATGCCTCGAACCTAGTAGCTGAGCGCTTAAAATTAGTTACGTCAACATTTGGATAAGCGACTTTTTTGCAGTTGGTCAAGAGATGTTGGCAAATTAATTGATCGATGCTAGAGTGATTAAGCGATTAATCATTGTGGGGTTGCAATGGGGGAAGCTGCTTAGACGTAGTTTCTGTTGAATTTGCTAATAATAATTATAGTTGTGGGAATGATAGAAAATAAGAGTAGAAATAATAATAATGATAATGATAATGATAATGATAATGATAATGATAATGATAATGATAATGATAATGATAATGATAATGATAATAATAATAATAATAATAATAATAATAATGATCTTGAAGTTCCATAGCATATAATGTTAATAATAATAAAGACAATGCTAATAATAATGACAATGCTAATCATGATTACAAACATGGTTTCACTAATGATGTGGACAATGCTATTGGAATCAAGCTATAACAAACCCAAAGCTTGTGCGCAAGATCATACATTAGATCATTATTCAGGTGGTTGCATGCCGAATATATCGTCTGGTCTGTTTGCAGATTTATTTGCTCCATAAACTGTGAACAACATGTGGGAAAACATAAACAAAATGTTTGCTAAAATATTTGCAAATTAAATGCAAGCGAGAGCTGTGAAAATATTTCATTTGTAAACAAAGAGCGCAAAAATACCCCAGCGTGTGCTACACAAGATACAGATTAGAATTGATTATAAATAAATAGAGGAAATTATTCGATTCACAGTGCCATTGACTAATATTTATTGCACTTTGCCAACTCCTCAAGCAACTTCCGATCTGAGCAGCCGTCGACATGCAGAGATAAGAGCGGATGCCTGGAACTGGGCTGGTAACATGCAAAACAATTAATATAATCATTAAAATATTATAGTAATACTATTTTCCATCTAAATATATGTATTTGTATGATTCAATATTTTATTTAGAATTTTTATTATTTACAAAGTAGGATTCTCTCTCTTAAAATGGAGAAAACAAATCAAAAGAAAGCAAAGTAAGAGCAAGCTCAAATATGCGTAAAGTCGTTATCTTTTAGATCTGCAAAGGCTATCTCCCTCCCACTCCCCCTCTCTCTCTCTCTGTCTCTCTCTCACTAATCTCTTTCTGGGTTTACTTACATACGTAATTCGCAGCTCGTCTTTGGCTCGACTTTTCTCATGCATGCGGAAACTCCCTTTGGAGATTAGCACATGCCATAAATTCATTTAAGTCTGCCTAATCTCGAAGCACACACAGACAGGCGACTCTAATATTAGTTTGGGTATTGCTGGCAGAGCATAGGGTAAGAGTGTGACTAAGAGGTCGAGGCAGGCAGAGAGAGGGGGGGAATGAATTTGCATGCAATGCCTGTTGTAAAATTTATTTATGACTTTGTGTTTGCACACGAAACGCTTTGCTGTCTGTGCAACTGAATATTAAAAATGTTTGCATTGTCTTTGAGCAATTTCAGCTTGCAGCGAATGCATTTATCATGATCCCACGAAATAATTCAAACGAAAACAATTCGAATTGCCTCACACAAAACTGGCGAAGATCAATAAAAATATTTAAAAAATAGAAAAGAAATCAAAATTTGGCATGGAATGATTTTAAACACATGTTGCTGTGCTTCGTGTGTGGCATGCGGTATTGACGCACTTTCATATTTCAGATACTTTCATTTGAGAATCTCTCTGTTTATGCAAGAGTTAACGTATAGAGTGCTATTTCTGGCAGCACATCAGGGCAGCAATACCTAAGTAGCTGAAAGAAATAAAATACGAAAATTCCCCATTTCGAGTGCTTGATTATTTCATATTTATTATCAATAGCTGCGAAATCAAAGAAAACAATAGAAATAAATCTAACTCAACCGAATTGTTATTGCTATTTGCGTGGACGATAAGTTGCCAAGCAAATTGGGCACGGGGCATTGGGTGCGCTGCTGTCATTATCTTTAAAGAGTTAACATTGAAAAGGCAAGCAAAAGGGAAAGTGATGAGACACGAATCGAAGCGTGCGCCCTCTCTCTCTCTCTGCTCTCTCGTGGTCCGCTTCTCTCTCTCTCTCTCTCACGCAACGTGCGCTGCTTACACAGAGTGCACATTAGCCGCATTCAGAGTTTTGAAGCACTTTCGTTATATCATATTTGATGAAAACACAATTGTGTTTATTATCTACAGTTCCATGCCGCGCGTTCCCCGCCTCCATCGGCCGCGAGCGAGTGCTGGCTGCATGGAAACGGAATCAGATTTAGAATCGGAATCGGAATCGGAATCGGCTGCGCCGCTCCCTCGTGAGCTATGTCGGCCTCGTCTGATCAGTCTTTGGGACGCGTATTTGGCGTGCAGATCGCGGCCGAGAACTTCGCAGCGAGAATCCACTCTCCGTGCTCGAACCAAAAAAGTGAATATAAAATCCGAATAAACTTAATTTGTGCATCTAAGAGGCTTATTAAACACTCGCGGCATTAGCCGGATTATTGAAAAACGAGTTTCTCTCAGGCTGCCGAACATAAAAACATTAATTCAAATTTGTTTTTTACACAAAAATATTCAACAACATAAAAATACGAGCTACATTTGTGTTTAGTCAGCTTTAAATATGAGACCGCATATTTAACTTTTAATTTCACAACAACAACAAGAGATAGAAACAAAACTGCGCATTCAAATTAAGAGCGAAAAAGGTTTCCGAATTGGGCTGGACGGACTCCAGCTGGACTGGGTCGACCAGCTGATTTGTATTTATATTTATATATGCTTTCGGCTTCGCTTTCAGTTTGTATTAGTTGGCGCGACACGCTCTGCAGAGTTCATTAGCCCGCAGTGCGGCAGAGGGTGGGCGAGTGAGTGGGTGAAAGAGAGAGAGAGAGAGAAAGCGAGTGTCAAGTGTATAAGACAAGCGAATGCTCTTATACGCGCCAACATAATGTATGGCTGCATATATGAATATGTATAAGAACTCTCATATTTATGCTCTCTACCAACATGACATATGTACATGCATGTATGTATGCATGTGGCTACGCACATGTCATTCTTACATACTTATAAGAACTCAGATTTATCTCATTCAATTTCATTGCTCACTCTGCTGATATCGCTGCCTCTGGCACTGACTTTGACATGGGCCTCGCGCTCTTCCTTCTTCTTCTCCTGTTTCTATTGTTTTTCTGCTGTGCCTGTTCTTATCACACGTTATTCGATAATAATACCCTATACTTATTCATTGATTAGAGGCAGTATGCAGCAAGAAACATTTGTTTGGACAAGCAGAATATTTTCCATATATAGATAGAGCGAGAGATTACGATATAGAACTTATAGTTCAGCAGCTACAAGCATTAAAGCTTATCAATCTCGTGGGAATCATAGTTCACTTAGTTACAAATATTATTAAGGAAACCTCAAGAATTTTTTATCTTAATTGCATAAACCTATAAAAGTAATTAAATTTATTGCGCACTTTTTGCAAATGTTGATAAATGCAGTACAAAGGAAATATATGCCTCATCATATGATTAATTATTTACTATAAATATAAGAGCTGGCAACACATGCCTAGCTCACGATAATGATTTCTATTATGCCAAAAGTTATTTATGGATTTGAAGAGGGAATATAAAAATTAATGGAAATATATATATGAATTTGAGGATGAATAGGTATTTAGTATCTAAATATATAAATCTTGACTGAGAAGTTGCCTGGAACACAGGGTATTTTGGCTTAGCACACACATTTGTTTAGGTTTATATATAGACGAGTCCGCAGATGACTAAGATTTATTGCACCACAAAGAATTTAATTGTTGTAATGTCCGATAAGCTAATTGCATAATACGAATGTTGTCAATGAGTGTCGTCGAAACTAACTCAGGCTGGGCATTTGCTCTAACTGAAAATAATGAGTTTGCTTTGCTTCTCAAAAGTTAATATACACTACATTTAGGCTGAATAATCAAATGCTGTAAAAGCTCCATTGGTATTATTCAATCAGCTGAGGTGGGGCCAGGTGATTGCATTGTAAACCTTCATCTTGATGGGCAGACCAAAGAAGTTCGACTCGTGCTTATTGATGTCGGCCGAAAAGTTGGATAAGCCCTTTGGGAACAGACGCACAGATATTTATATATGGATGATGTCTATAGAGATATATAATACGTACGGGTCCATTGGGCTCAAACGTATAGGAGTCTTCGGCTTTCAGAAAAGCGAGCACTCCATCGTTGACTTCGGATCTGTTCTTCGAACAGAAGTGTCGATTGATAGTACCGTAGCCTTGATTGAAAAGGGGCTTCTGAGTTTTCTTTTGAGTTTTTTGATTTGAATAATATTTGGACTTTTCCTTTGTCTTTTTGAGCTCTTCTTCGGGATCAATTTCATAAAGCGGGCATTTCTTCCGTATCTCCTCTCGCTCATAGTCGATTCTCATTTTAATGGCCTCAATCATGGTGATGGGATCGATGGGAAACGGCCTCTCCGGTATCTTGCCCGCAAACGCAATATCGAAGGCATAATCGTTGAAGTCCTCCCGACCATTAAGTGAGTTCTGTATGATACCCGGACAAGTCTGGTCCATGACCAGGGCGTTGAAGAATAGCGTATTCGTGCGCTGTATGTAGCGTTGCTCAGCTGCAGACAGGCAATCGAATGATCAGAGCAAGTCGTTTATACGGCGAGATCTCTGTCTGGAACTCACGTGTCGAATCGTCGACAAACGGCGGCATTCGCTGCTTGACACAGTCGGGGTTGGGACCGAGCCCCGGCTGAGCAGTGCAAGCCTGGCCCCTTTGGGTTGAGTTCATCATGGGCGTAAAGGGACCTTGACTTGTGCTCGGCCAGCCATCAGTGGAGCAAGCAGAAGTACTTGCCCCATTGCGATTGCCAGACGAACACGAATTCTGATCGTAAAATGTCACCTGTGCTTATGTAGAGTAGAGCGATTAATGAGAATATGGAATCTATAACTCAGATATTTCTATACCGCCTTTTCTCGCAAGGGTATTTACTAGTCGGATACTTACCACAAATTCCATTACTTACATTATTAGGAGCCTGCATAGGGGCGTTTCTCATGTAGAGCGCCCTCTGTTGCGGATTCGGCGGCAACTGCATGTACTTCGTGTCATCATAGGTCTCGTTGAAGTCTCGTTGCTTTTGTGGCCAGATATTAATAGAAGTATCTGCGATTCAGCCAAGAAGTTTCTGCTTACCTGCGAAGAGTTCCCAGCTGCTTGCTGCCGTTGGCCGGGGTAAGCTACCGTGCTGGGAGGCGTCGGCGACTAGAGCAAGTGAATGGGCTTTAGGAGCTGCACTGTGAGGAGCTACGTCGCCTTTCACTTACCCTCATACGGCGGCAGGTATATGTTTGATTTGGATTCGGATCTTCGTGCTGACAGCATGGACTTTGCTGCTGCGGCAGCTTCTGTATTTCCTGCGGCGGCTGCAGTCGCTGCTGCTGCTGCTGCTGCTGCTGCGGTGGCTGCTGCTGTTGATGTTGTTGCTGTTGGTGTTGTTGTTGCTGTTGTTGTTGCTGCTGCTGCTGCTGCTGCTGCTGCTGTAAGCGCAGATGTGCACAGGACATACGGTTACAGGACTGCCGATTGCCAGTCATTGTGCTATTCAGTGGCGGCTCCTAGACAAGAAAAAACCCAAAGAGAATAGCAGCTCAGATGAGGGCTTTCAGTTGCAGTTGAACTTGCCTGTGTGGTCGGAGGTCTACTCACAAACTTCTCATAGGTTTGATCGTTGCATTGCCAGGTACCAGCGCCAGGACCAAAGGATTGCACGTGCGGCAGATGCATCTGATGTTGCTGCGCCTGATGCTGCTTTTGCACTCGCAGCCATTTCTCGTAGCTCAGATCAAAGCCTCTTTCTTCCGGTGCATTGGATGTTTGCGGTGTCATCGTATCATAGGATAGCCCATCGTTCGACAATATAAAGGCGCTGTTGGTTGGCCTATGGGGGCACTGAATGGCAAAAGCAATAATTATGTGAAATTCAAGAATTTTGTATGTTTATTGATTAGTGTTAGTGTCTGCTCAGTCGGTCTAGCCCAGAGTCCGTCTTGCTTAGGGTGTGTCCTAGTCGATCAGTCCCCACTTACGCTTGAACACTCTGCTCGCGACTGGTCCGATTTTCGTTTCTGTAAAAGCGAAGATTGTGTTAATGCTCTCTGGATAGAGATGCGAAGAAGTAGCTCACGTAGATCTCAGTTGGCTGCAGTCCCGGCGGACCCTAGAGTGAGAGTTAGGTAAATTGAGTTTGCTTTGCCGAAGCTAAGCTATACAGATGCTCACAAATTTATCGTCTCGTTGAAGGTTGCGGTGAGCCTCAGTTTGTGCAGCCGGCGCGCTTATCGAGCGGCTGCGGCGCTCGACTTGCCCAATTATTAAGGAAGGTACATTGTTCACCTGAGTCCAAAAGTCCCGAGCCATAGACAAGGGCTAAACAAATGCATAAAACAGAAGAATATTGAATGGAAGAGACAGACAGTGGAATCTAGGCTAGGCACCTGGAGTGGAGGTACATCTTGGGTGGCACTGGGTGGGAGAGGTGGGTTGGTGGGACGCTTCTTTGGCTCGGCCTTCTCTGGAGGATTATTTCCGTGCATATTTACCGGTTCACTATATAAGGGCTTGTATGCTGCGTAACCACCTCCGTCCCAAGCATCAGATTCACTCTCCGAAAGGCTACGCCTCGAGAAGATTAGTTTAGAACCCTTCTCGATGTCTTCCGGCGAATAGCTCAGGAGTTCATTCAGATCAACAAACACGGATATATCATTAGGCGCACTATAATTATCCATTTGAGGTAATTTCTTGACTTACAGTTGATTGCAGTTACAGCTGGCCTCAATACTTCTACTTACCTGCACTCTCTACTAATGGAACCTTCGTTTCGGATTAATTTAAGCAAAGTCCGGACACAAAATTTTGTTTGCCTTGACACGATCCAAGTTAAAGAGCCATCTTTTTAAAAGTAAAGAAATTTGTATAAAAAATAGTTTTTGAAGTCTACAGAGTCAAAGCTGACTAGCTGGGACGGAATACAAGGCAAGACACAGATTATTTATTTCAATTTTAACAGGGCATAAACAAGACTTTTAATTGAATTTCTAAAAAGTGACAAGTTACATATACCCCTTCTCATATACCCCTTCTAGGGTATTCTCTAGTTGCTACACGCAATCTTACTTAGAGCAATTATTCCTTTCTTATTCCAAGCACAGTTGAGCATGAATAACTAGAAAATTGCATATTATCGATCTAGTATACCCTGTAATCTTAACTGAGCTACAGGGTATTCATTAGTTGTTCATGTGTTGTTTACCATAGATAACCAAGCTATAATTTCCAGGTCAAAAGGTTAGAAAAATCATGTTGTTAACCCATATATACCCTGTAATTTATATAAAATCCAATTTGCTGGCACTAGTTGAGCCTTCATGTACTTAAATTCTTTTTAAATTTTATTAAAATTAATTATTTAAAATTTAATTTTTATTAATGACACATATGTACGTATACCAGCTAAGTACAGGGTATTTCAGTGTTGTCATTTGCAAATCTTTCTACTTGCTCTACAAATAACAAACAATTTTAATTCTCCATTTAGCTTCAACGCCAAGTTGAGTTTGTCTATGCAAGAAAAACTCATGATATGAACCAACATATACCCTGTATTTTATATATTATATATAATATATATATTTATATATTTTATTATACCTATTTAGAGACTTTGCTTCTGCAGCCTTACATCACACGCACTTAAGTTTAGTCATCAGTCGCATATACCCCACTGCATACTCTATATAGCTGCTCGGACTTTCATTAGACAACTGTTTCAATAGCAAACTCCACAAAGGCCAAATCGTTTCTGCTGTTGTCCATATCCGTTTCCTTCGTGCACATCCTGCGCCTGGGGCGGCCGTCGTGCCACACAGCCGCACTGCCGCCCACTTGCTCGGCGAGGTGTGCTAGAAATGTGGGCGTGGCATGCACATTATGCGTAAAATCCAATTCACGCAAACTGGCCGACTGGCTGGCAAGGAAGCCGAGCAGAGCGCGCGGCACCTGCAGCGCCTGCGGCAGCCACTTGATGCTGCCATCCGTGGCATCGTAGTGCACCATCAGCTGCGAGTGCCACGCGAACCGCTGCAGCTGCACCGCACTCAAGTGGCCAGCCAGCAGGCGCGGCAGGCTGGCATCCAGTTGACATTGCAATCGCAATGCCACAATTTGACGGGCAACACCGCCAATGCCACCGAAACCGCCGGCACCACCTGCACCACCTTCGCCGATAGCCGTCAGGCAGGCGGATACGGTTGCCGTGGCCAGCGCACCAGCATTTGCTTTCTCTTTGTCAGCGCTGTCAACGTCGCAGCAGAGGAAGCCTGTCAATTGGCGCAGTTGCGGCAGCCGTGCAATTTCCTTGCTTGCCGCACGCAAGGCGCACGCCGGAATCCTCAGTGTTTGCAGCGATTGGCTGTAGTCAATGTCGGCCCAGGCTGATGGCGCCGTGGCGCAGATGCTGCCTGGCAACAGCTCAAAGTAACTCAAGCTCGTCAGCTGCCCCAGCGCCAGGCAGAGATCCGCGGGCCGCACGCCCACACAGCTGCCGCCCAGCTGCAACTGCGTCAGGTTGCGGCAGAGCTGAGGTAGCTGCCGCAGCAGCGTCGCTGAGTGGCATGCCCCAAAGCTAAGCCTTTGCATGTTGGGCATGCAGAGCTGCTTCTGCCTCAGTTTCCGCTTCCGCTTCCGCTTCGATTTCAGCCAGTCCGGCAGCTCCTCCTGCCGCACACTGAGATTAAGCAAGGCCCGCGTCAGCCTGGCCATGTGGCCCAGCAGCTGGCTCTGCTCGCTGGCGCGTAGGCTCTCTAATTGCGGCTCCTGCTGCCAATCGAACTCGCTGGCATATTTACGCTGCCAAATTCGCAGCACCAGCTGACGCAGGCGGCCGCCCAGCTGCAGCAGTGCGAATTGGTCCCTAATTGAGAGCTGTGCGCAGATCAGCAGAAGGCAATCGTCATTCAAGGTTGTCAGCGTAACGGGGACTAGATAGGAGCGAGAAAAGCAAACAGAGAGAGAGACAATAGACGGAAGCTATTTGATTAATGTGGGCTTAGGCCTCCAGCGAATGGATGTTTGCTTTGATTACCGTGCTGCTGCCTTGGCTGCATGTCGCTGTTTTCGCTGTTGCCTCGTCAGAAACGCACTTTCAACTGCGGCTTTGTTGTGCTGCGCCGGGCTGCGCCGGGCTGCACCCTCCGCTTCCAATCACTGCGACTCCAGCTGAGCGACATCGATACCAACCCGACACATGCAACATTTGTTGCAAGGCCTCTGCGCCGTGGGCTGAGTCTTATTGTGCGGACAACGAAACTGAGAATACTTATTTGTAGAGCTGGAGAAAGTAAACAGTCTAGTCGGGAATCTATAGAAAACTATAAAAATATTCCTAAATCGGAGTTAAAGACTACACCACTATAGAATATTATAGAAATTTATGAAAATATTCCTTAATTTTCTCTGTAAAATAGGAAATTTTACAAACCCTATAAACTACTCGAAATATATAGCTGAAATATTATATATGTTATTATATTATTTCTATAAGTAAATGAAACATGTTATTAAAGACAGACAAACGTCTTACACTACAAAAGAAAATTATTAAAATATTCCTAAATTGCATCTGTACAATAGGAAATTTTTCAAACCCTATAAGAACTCGAAATATATATCCGAAATATTATATAAATGATTATATTATTATATGCAATCGGATTTAAAGACAGAGAGTCTTACACTACAAAAGAAAATTATATAAATTTATTAAAATATTCCTTAATTGTATCTGTACAATAGGAAACTTTACAAGCCCTATAAAATACTCGAAATATAATATAAATGAAATAGATTATTATATCCAATCGCATTTAAAGACACTACACTACTACACTAATCAACTTATATTTATATATAAATATATTCTGATACATAGTTCTTCTTAAAAACCCAGTCATTTCCAGACAAGAGTGCGCCACTTCATATAAGCACTGCATATATATTTCTATATTAAGATAAGCAACATTTTTAGTGACGCACACACCACTGTGCCGCAGTTGGTGGTGGTGCTGCTGCTGCTGGTGGTGGGTGCTGCCGGCTGCTTACGAAAATAAACGCAACCCCTGGCAGGCACACGCCTGGCCAGAGTCCGCGCTCCGTTCGTTCTTTGTTTCTTCTTTCACTTGAAGCGAAGGCCATCGCAGTTCGATTGTCTTTTATCGCTGGGTGCTTTGGGTTATTTATATACGAAAGCGCCGCCAAGGAGGTTGCCAGATGATAAGTAAGTGTGGCCATGTGGCAACCATGGCGAGAGTTCTATGTGTGGATCGGGCGTACGCATCGAACTTTGCTTTTTCAATCAACGGCGCCAGACTGGAGAGGCTCTGTGGCCGGCATAGCCAGTCATGATTTATTTTTAGCATAGTAGTTGTTGGGAGAATAACAAACTAAATTCGAAATTTTCCGAAAAATTGAGGTAGTTGAAAAAATAGGTAATGGCAACTATAGGCAATAAGTGGCAGCTCCACTTGCCCAAATATCCGCCTCGCTATTTCCCATCGCATGTCATAAGTCCGCCGGTTCAGACAGCGGACAGACAGACGAATGAGGAACGCAATTCGGCTGGAGATCGCGATCAGCCCACCAAATATGCCACCGTCTGCTGGCATGTCAGCTTGGTCATCCTGATTAGCATGATGGTCCTGGCGCTCGTGTGGACTGTCTATCTGAGCGTCGACTATTACTCCTGCACGCCAGAGCAGCGCTTTGAGAAGCTACGGGAAGACTTTCTGCTGCGCGAGCGCCGTAGACGCGTGGGCGGAAAATTGAAATTGACCCATTTCGAAGAAGTCGTCAACTCACATCTGCTCGCGATCAAGCAAGTGGACGAAGAAGAACATAGCATTTGGAATGACTATCAGCCACGGCCGCACTTCCTAGCCAAGTACAAAATGAACGAAACCGATTTGTATAGCGTGCTTCGCACAATGCCGAAGGGCGGCCTGTTGCATGTGCACGACATTGGGATGTTCAGCACGCAGCGTCTCTTTGAGCTCACCAAGTATTCGGATTTGTGGGCGTGTGTGGGCATCGATGGCTCCTTCGAGGATCTACGCTTCTCCCTTAGCTTTCCGACGATTGAGCCCCAAGGGGATTACAAATGCAATTGGAAGCTCATGCGCAACTTTAAGCAGCACGACAAGAGCACCACCATGAAGAAGCTGCGCGAGTGCCTGACCATCGACGCGAAAGACTTCATAAGCGCCAGCCACTTGGCTAGCCACTTGAGACGCGCACATCGCCTCATTCAAGGTCTGATCACCTATCACCCCATTTGGCCCACCTTTCTTATGTCGATGCTAGAGGACTTCTACGCCGATGGCGTCAGCTACGTCGAGCTACGCTCCTCGCTGCCCATTGTGAGTAACTTCTGTAGGCCATAATTGATCGGTTTGAATGCCACCTACCTCCCTAGATGTACGATCTCATTGGTACGAACTACACCATTGCGGACACGGCCAATTCGATCATAAACGCGGAAAATATGTTCCGTTCCATGCACGAGGACTTCATTGGCATTAAATTGATCTATGCACCCTTGCGGGACCACAATGACAGCAACATGGAGACATATATTGCCAATGCATACTTCTTGAAGGTAGCGTCTTCTGGAGGATAAACTTATAGATATGGGAGAGAGCTAGAGCTTTCTCATGTCATCTCCTTCTGCTCCTCAAACTTCTCCCTCGTATCGTCTTTGGCACTAATTCCATTTTCTTCCTGCCCCTAGGCAAATTATCCTAGCTTTTTCGTTGGCTTCGATCTGATCAATTTGGGAGATGAATGTGACATGCCCCCGCTCGGAGAACATACCAAGCTGCTGCAGATCAGCACAGATATCGACTTTTATTTCCATGCGGGGGAGTCGCGTTGCGTGAACTCCACCAAAGACTCCGTTTCAGAGGCCAACCTCATTGACGCCTTGCTGCTGGGCAGCAAGCGAATGGGCAGCTCGTTTAAGTTGCCTTTGCATGGGGAGTTGTTGAAGGTCATGCGTTTGCTGAAGGTGTCCGCCGAGGTGTGTCCGCTGTCCAATTATTACATGCAGTATGTGAACGACTTCAGTCAGCATCCGGCGGCGTACCTGATAGCCGCTGGCTACCCCATTGTGGTGGGATCGGACTATCCCTACTTCTGGAACGCGGCGCCTCTCACCGATGACTTCTATGTGGCCTTCGTGGGCATTGCCAATGGTCAGGCCAACTTGCGCTTCCTCAAGCAGCTGGCCATGAACTCGTTCACGTACAGCGCCCTGAGCGAAAGCGAGAAGCGCACTGCTCTGTCGATCTGGCAGCACAATTGGGACCTGTGGATCGCGACCTTAGTTAGCCTATCTTAATGGACCCAATCATTTCATAGCTTTCCTTCGTCCTATTTAAGCCATTGCTGTGACACATTAATTTACATATATTACTTACTGAACTAACTCGTGTCTCAAGCTCTTTATTTGGCAATTGAGCACTTCTCTCAAGTGCTTTATAGCGTACTTCCTTCGGCTCGACTGGAGAGTCATGGCAGGTCTATAAAGTTTTGTGCACTTGACTTGGCGTGAACTACTGTTTTATCGGACGTCACTCGTTGGGCGGTAATCTAATCTCTGGCTTTCATAAATCAAGATGCCTGTCTGATTGGCTGCGATTAGGGCTCCGTTGCCAGCTGTGATCCAAGCCGGAGTGCAGGAACCGTATTCAATCAGATCATTTGCTTTCAGCTATCGCCGCATGCAGAAACACGTGTTAAATCAGAGATAATAATTGTGGTTTCACTCTTTACAGATAAGGGGCACACGGCACTCGACTCAGCTTGAACTAACAAAATTGAACAGCAACTGGTGGCAGGCTCTCAGTTGCTTTACGGACATTGGCGCGCGCGCACACTCGAAAGATTCTCTCTAAAAATCTGTGAAAATGCTGCGAGCTAATCTAATCGGGCTACTGTGCCTGCTCTGCCTGTCCCTGGGCCCGGCTGAGTCACGCACGCGGCCCAAAGATCTGACCATTACGAAATTCGTGTCGATCAGCGGCAGCGGCACATCCCACGTGGAGTCGCTGCTGGGCAACAGTCGACCAAGCGGCGACACTTATAGGACGATACGCAATGCCTTCTTCAACTACGAGGAGTCTAGGTCGCTTGGCTACGACCTGGAGCTGAGCTCCCGCGAGCTGAAGGCCAATGGCACGATCATGAAGGCCAAGCTAACGGAATTCGAGGAGGGGGAGATAACGCCGCATCTCTTCAAGCCATCGCAGCACATCTTCAACGTGCTCGAGGCCATCGAGAAGACAGAGCTCTTCCAGATACTCAAGCGCATGCCCAAGGGCGCCGTGCTGCATGCCCACGACACGGCCCTGTGCAGCACGAAGTCCATCATTGAGCTGACCTACTACGATAACCTGTGGGTGTGCCAGCAGGCTGATGACCTGAGTGCTGCGGCTTTGCGTTTCGCCAAGCAGCAGCCTGAGGCCCTGACTGACCCCAGTTGTGACTGGAGTCTGCTCTCGGAGGTGCGCAAGAAGTACGGCGCAGAGAGGGTGGACACCTATTTGGCGGAGCGCCTCTCGCTGTATCCGACTACAGACTTTCAGGATATCAATGCAGCTTGGGGCAGATTCATGGAGATCTTCCGGCTGCTCGACGGCCTGCTCATGTATGCTCCAGTCTGGGCCGACTACTACTACAAGGCGCTGCAGGAGTTCTTCGCCGATGGCGTGCAATATCTGGAATTCCGTTCAACGTTGCCCACAGTAAGTTGAGTCAAGTCGAGATTAGCCGCAGATCATAAATCTTTGCTTTCATTAAGCTCTACGATATGGAAGGCACTCAGTTCACCCCGCTCGACACTGTGCGCATCTATGTGGAGACCCTGGAGAAGTTTAAGAATAATCCGGATAACAAGGACTTCATAGGCTCACGCATGATCTATGCGCCTCTGCGGAACACAAATGCCGAGGGCGTGGCAGCCTACATTGAGACACTCAAGCAGGTTAAGGTGGGTAGTCGGAAGAGTCGTACTTACCCCAGCTTTGCCTAACCTCTTCCCCACCTTGCAGGCAAAGTATCCTGAGTTCTTGGCTGGCTTCGATCTGGTGGGTCAGGAGGATGTGGGACGTCCGCTGAGAGAGTTTGTTGATCAGCTGCTGGAGGTGCCCGATGATATTGACTTCTATTTCCATGCAGGCGAAACGAACTGGTATGGCTCGACGGTCGACGAGAATCTGATCGATGCGCTGCTGCTGGGCACCAAGCGCATAGGTCACGGCTTCGGTCTGGTCAAGCATCCTGTCGTCCTGGACATGGTTAAGAAACTGAATGTGGCCATCGAAGTGAATCCTGTGTCGAATCAAGTGCTGAAGCTGGTCAGCGACTTCCGGAACCATCCCTGCTCTCAGTTCTTCGCCGATGGCTATCCGGTGGTCATCTCATCCGATGACCCCAGCTTCTGGAAGGCCACTCCGCTCACCCATGACTATTACATCGCCTTCCTGGGCATTGCCTCACAGCATGCAGATCTGCGGTTGCTCAAGAAGCTGGCGCTCAACTCCATCCAATACAGTTCGCTCTCCGCCGACCAGAAGTTCGATGCGCTCGACAAGTGGCAGGCCAAGTGGGATCAGTTCATCGCCTACGTCAACAACGAGTCGAATGGCGCGCCCGCCCTACAGCTCGATTGACTAGCACGGGTGGTGACAGCGCTTCTGGTTACGTTCGCCCTGCTGAACAACAGTCTTTGGCGCTAGTCTGGTTAAACCATCTACGAACTCTGGCCGACCTCTCCTGCATGGACGTTGTCTCGTCTATGCTCAGCTGCGTAGCACAGCGTATAGACGCTCTTACGCTGCTCTTCTATTCACTCTCCGGATCATCCTAGTTCATTTACCCATTCACGCTGTTGTATGTTAAGCTAATTAATATTGATTAGTGTTTAGGCATAGTGTTAAGCTCTACTGAGCAACGTTATTCACTAAGAGATTTTTGCACTTTAATTTGCTCTGTTCGTAGGCATTTGTACTAAAACAATTTGAATAAAGAGCTCGGCTTGCCAGGCCGAAATGCCTCAAATCGAATGCATGTTCCACGCCCGCCAGCTAAAAGCAACCTCAGGATAACAGTAATGAGCAATGCAGTCAAGCGTAGACCGCGCCGCGCCTAGAGATGACAGCGTGAGCTTACATGGATTGAAAGTGCATGATAACACGACATATATGATAAAGTTTAAGGATTTTAGCATAATGCAAGCTGCTTGCCATAAGGATAAATTTAACATGAACTTTATACTCAGCCAAATGTTTTATCCATATGGCCACTTTCCCTTTCATGTGGCTTAAAACGTGGCAACCTTATGCCGAAGTTCATGTTAAATTTACAATGAACCTGGCAGCATATTTAACCGATTAATGGTGAAGTTGTTGGGTTTTTCACGCTGCATCCGAATGGCATCGCTAAATGATGTGCCGTGCGCAATGCATTTGGCAGGCTAACATACGAGCTGTGCATAAATCTCTTAGCCATTCAGAGCTGTTGCTGCTGAGTGCACAGAAAAGTGGTCGATGTTTAATGAATGTGGAATGCTTTGGGCCAGGGGCCACAGCAATGATTGCTTTGAGCACTGCTCCAAATGTATCAATTTTACGTGCTTCTGCTTAGTGGATCTCGCTCTGTCTCTCCCTCTCCCTCTCCCTCTCTGTCTCCCTCTCTCTCGCTTCGATTTTGATTTTGATTTGAGCTCGCGTAATGAGCAGAGTTTTATGGGGCCAGGACAGCGGGTTAGGCTTACGCCTGGCCGTATATGTATGGGCCATAAAATTGATGGCCACATATATGTCTGTCTGCGTGTGTGTGTGCGTGTGCTGGCACAGCCTGTGGCAGGCACATCAATTTGGCGCTGGGCACAGCCACATTTAATGTGGTGTTGAGGGCGCGCGGGCATAAAAAACCAGAGCCATTCCCATAAATAACTAATAAAGTTCGCGTATAGTAGTTGCCGGATGTGTTATCACTCTCTCTCCCTCTCTCCCACTCCCTCTCTCTCTCTCTCGATTGACAAATGTACGTTTGAGCTACACGTTCTACACAGTTTCAGTTGAACCTCTGAAATGTTGTAGAATTTATTTATTATATTTATTTCAATTTTCGAAACGGCCTTCAAAATTCATTGTGAAAAAATGAACGGAAAAGTGCAAGTGCAGATGGTACGTTATCTCTCGGGGCAGGTGGCGAGTAAGCCGCATTTGCCTGCAGCTCTGTGCCGTAGACTGAGAGACATTACGCCCGACGCTTACGGCACGCTGCGCAAGATGATGATACAAATGGAGCGCGCGTCCTGCTTGGGCAGCAGCCTGGAGCTGACGGCGCAGGAGAGTGCGGCCAATCGGGTGCTGAAAAAGGTGAAGTCCAAGGAGCTGGAGACGGGCTTTCAGAATCCGAGTAAATTCACGCCCGGCCAGCACATATTCGACGTGCTGCAAAAGGTAAGGAAATCTCCGCTCTTCCGTATGCTGCAGAGCATGCCCAAGGGCGGCCTGCTGCATGCCCACGACACGGCGCTCTGCAGCACCGATTTTCTGATTGATCTCACCTACCGCGAGAATCTGTGGATCTGCACCGTTGACAATGGCTGCCAGGCCATAGCCTTTCGGTTCTCGGAGTCGGAGCCCATAGTGAATAGCGTGCCGGGCAGCAAGTGGCAGCCAATGGACCGCTATCGCGAGCAGCATGGAGAGCTGAAAGTGAAAAACTATCTCCGCAAGCGCTTCACCATGTATCCCTTCACGAACTTCCTGTCGACGAACGAGGCGTGGCGCAAGTTCATGAGTATCTTCATGCTGCTCGACGGGCTGCTGCTCCACGCGCCCGTCTGGGCGGACTACTACTACAATGCCCTCAGGGAGATGCACGCCGATGGCGTGCAGTATCTGGAGTTGAGGTCCTTGTTGCCCAACCTGTATGCCCTGGATGGCTCGCAGCTGCCTATGGCCAATACCGTGGAGATATACAAAACGGAGACGGAACGCTTCGTGAAGCACCATCCGGACTTCATTGGCGCCAAGCTGATCTACGCGCCGCTGCGTGGCGTCAAGTCAGACGTGGTTGACAAATATGTGGAGAACTGCGTGGCCCTGAACGTAAGTCGAATGCAATCGAGTTTAGAGCTCTTCGTAATCGTATTCTTCCAATAGAAAGCCTATCCCAACTTTTTGATTGGCTTCGATTTGGTGGGCCAGGAGGAGATGGGTCGCCCGCTGGTAGACTTCGTGAAGCCACTTCTGAAGATGCCCGAGCACATCAACTTCTACTTCCACTCGGGCGAGACTAACTGGTACGGCACCTCGATCGACGAGAACCTGATCGACGCCATTTTGCTGGGCACCAGGCGGATCGGCCATGGCTACGCTGTGGTCAAGCATCCCGTGGCCATGGAGCTGGCCAAGAAACTGGACATACCTATCGAAGTGTGTCCCGTGTCGAATCAGGTGCTGCAGCTCGGCCACGACTATCGCAATCATCCGGCCGCCATGCTCATTGCCAACAATGTGCCTATTGTCATAGCCTCCGACGATCCCTCGTTCTGGCATGCCTCGCCCCTCACCCATGACTTCTACTTTGCTTTCCTGGGCATCGCGCCCTACACAGCGGACCTGCGCCTGCTGAAGCACTTGGCCACGAGCTCCATCAAGTACAGCGGACTCACCCCCGCGGAACAGACCAGTGCCATGGAGAAATGGCAAGCGAAATGGGACGAATGGATCGCCAGCTTGACTGCGGAGGCTGCAGAAGACGAAGAACAGCAAAAAGACGAATAGAAACAACAAATGCAGCAAAATTTATTTTAATTTTCATTTATTATATTTCATATGGTATCTGCATGTTCTTGCCTCGCCTAAAAGATACAATTGATATGGGTATGGATATGAGTATGCACAAGCTTTGATCTCTCATAAATTATAGGTATTTTGTTATATATTTAACTTGTGGGATATGTTTTACTTTATTTGATTATTTTGGTTTTTGGTTTTCCGTGGAGAGAGCTTCGGCTACTCTATGTCAACTATTTTATTTGCTGGCTAACTGATGTGTTCAAGCAGAGTCTTCAATACACTTACACAAGCATCGGAATATATAAGCGAGTATATAGCACAATTATATAGTTTAAACATACACACGATCAACTCTCGATTTGGGTTAAGTTAAGCCATTTATTGTACATCTATATAAGAAAATTACATTTATCCATTTGGGGGCAACTTTTGCTTGATTTCCGTTAAGTTTGAAGTTTATTTTGTTACGTAAGCAGCTTTCTGTATATGTGTGCTCGCAAAAATACATATTAATGCCATGTATATATATACTTGAAAGATTTTCATATCATATCATATCAAATATTGTTTTTGCCTTGACTGCTGTTTAGGTATTTCGTATCGCCTGCTCTCGACTCGCCTTCTATCCACAGTTACTTACACTTAATGCTCCGTTTTCATTTAGCTCAAATCCTAAACCATTTTCCACATTGGTTTTCTTTGTCTGTTTTTTTTTTTACAAGCTTAATCTCAGTTTTGTTCAAAATTCAAAATACATTTATATATATCAATATATCGCTATGCTGTACAAATCTTAAGTTCTACTCAACTGCTCAGCTGATCAATATGTTTTCTTCTGCTTTAGCTTGGAGAACGTTTCAAGTCTCACTTGACGCTATGTGCGTGCTTCTAGCTGTTTTCTTTGACGCTTTTCCTTTTTCCAGCTGATCTCGCCCACGCTTAGCGGATAGGGTATTATATCTGGCTGCTGCTCCGATGAAGAAGTCTCCTCATCGCCCACATTCGCCCCCTGCTTCAGCTCCTCCTGCTGCCGCTGCTGCTGCTGCTCCACTTCATAGCCTGACACATTCTGCAGCTCATCATATTTGGATTTCAGCTCATTCTGTAGAGTTTTGGTTGCATGCAAACGCTGCATCTGCTGCCGCTTGCTGTGCTTCGCATATCTGGTGGCATTCGCAGTCAGTTTCCGATTCTTGTCTGCGCTGCAAAACTGTGCAGAGAGAGAGAGAGAGAGAGAAAAGAGTCAAGTTTAATGGGTATACATAGGGAATATAGTGTTTGAACATTTGTTTCAATTGTGAAATTGATAAAAAAAAATATTAATAGTTTTAGCAGCAATTTAATTTGAGCTGCTACGGGGTTTCGCATACGTCACTAATTGATAAGACATGATTTAAGGCTCTTATATAATTTTGGCTTTGTGGTTATGTGCCCCAAGATACAATTAAATGAAATTGCATTTGCAAAATAATATTGCTTAAATGCACACAAATAAAAGACAAGGCCAAGATAAGATAGAAAACCACAAATCCACCAGCATGAAAACACAACGAGGCACCCAGCAGCGAGCTGACTTCAGTGGGGCACGAAACCACAGCAATAACAACAAAGACATTTAACAATATAATGAAATATAATAAATGAAATGTGCCTTAATCGTTGCTGCTGTTGCCATTCCACCTGATAAGCGATAAGTGTGCCAGAATAGGTGCAAAAGCAACGATAAGCCTTTAGCTCGTACGAGTGCCAAGTACTTAAGCCAAGATAAATGCGACTGATATAGATAAAGTCAATAAAGCTAATAGCTAAATACGATTATTTTTAGCCGAAAAAAATGTTAAAAATAAGATTAAAATCAATAAGCCAAAAATATGATTTAATTGAACTTAAAACTACATTTAATATAAAAATTAATTTATTTTAAATTAAATTAAATTTTTGGTCAAATAATAAAAATCAAAATATTTTAATTTATAAAAAGAATTAAATAAAATTATATTTATATATTTTTTGAAATCTAAAAAAAACTATATATTTTTATATCATTAAATATTGTTATTTAAAACTAATTAAAATTAATTCATGAATAATAAAAATATAAAATTAACTTGTAAAAAAATTCTAAAACTGTTAAAAAACAATTTTTTTAAATCTAAAAATGATATAAAAAATATAATAATAATAATAATAAATAAAAATATTATTTAAACAAAAAATTTAATTGACCTTTAAATTAAATTTTAATTAATTTAATTTAATTATTACAAACTAAAATTGAGCAAGCAACGACTGCATAATACTCTACCAAAAAATAGGTATAATTTCTTACCGAAGTGAGATCTTAGGATTAGTAGCTCTATAACATGTAAAGTTTAATGAGTAGATCTCACAGGGGTACTGAACTTGATAATGATATAATTCAGCATTTGCTACGGCCAAATTCTGTAACTAACTGTGAAACTGTGACGAAGAGCGAAGCAGGCAAATAACAAAACCAGTTTGTTATTTTCACATTGTTGACGAGCAATCAAATTAAAGATAATATTGTTTTATGTCCGTATAATTGCTGACTATCAAATAAAGCAAAAGCGACTTGTGGACATATCAATTGAAAATGCTCACATATATATATTTATATATATATTTATATATATTGCTATAAAATAGAGAAACACTTGTAAATTCTCTATCAAAACTGGCATTGACATTCGCCTTGCATACACATAGAACACAATCTGTGTCGCCTATGATTAACAGCAATTATAAAAGCAACAACAACGACAACGACAACAATTGAAGGTCAAACAAAACTTGACTTGTACTAAATATATATATACTCTACACAATATGAACTTTACATATGTGTAGAATAAATCATATTAAATCTAATTTTGCATTATTTATAAAAGTTAGCTATAATTAAAATTAAATCTAATTATTTTGACGCAAGCTTTGTCTCAGATCGAGTCCAGTTTAAGTTTTGGGGTCATCGCAATATTAGTTTTAACTATAATGGCCGATCAGTTAAGTCTAGTCAGAGCTACAATTAGCCAGCGCGTCTCTCGCTCAACGAGTTGAGCGCTGAGATTAGAATATAAAATAGCTGATTGATTGCCATTCAGCTCAGTTGCAAGTGGAACGCTTAGCCAGACGCTCAGCTTGGGAATTTCTGTGCAATTTTTTCGTATTTAAAATCTAAAGTCATGAGCACGCGAACGGCAGCTGTAAAAAAGTCCAAGCAGACGGCGCGCATCGTGATCATTGGAGCGGGCGCTGCGGGCATTGCGGCAGCTACGCGCCTGCTGGAGCAGGGCTTCCGGAATGTGAGCATCTTGGAGGCAGAGAATCGCGTGGGCGGACGTATTAATACCGTGCCGTTTGGCGACAGTGTGATCGACAAGGGCGCCCAGTGGTGCCACGGCGAGGGCACCAATGTCGTCTATCAGCGCGTCAAGAATTTGAATCTCCTGCACGCCACGGGCGATGCCCTGAAGGCTACGTACTTCGTGCGCTCCAACAAGGAGATCCTGAGCGCCGAGACCACCCTTCAGCTGGCCACGGCCGTGGAGATGTCGCTGCCCACGGAGCCCACCGAAGCCAACGGCTCGCTGGGCGACCACTTGACGAGCAACTACTGGCAAATACTGGCCAAGTCGCCAGCTGTGGACCGCACAGTGGCCCAGGAGCTGTTGGATACCCTTCAGAGATTACGCTGCTCCTTCACTGCGTCCGATCACCTGTTCGAGGTGTCGCGGCGTGCGCACCTGGAGTTTGCCAAGGACGAGGGCGAGTTTATGCTCAACTGGCGTGACAAGGGCTACAAGACCTTCCTGCGCGTCCTGATGAACGCCAAGGCGGACAAGCCCGAGGATCTGGGCGTGCTCAATGGGCGGGTGCAGCTCAGCAAGCGCCTCACTGAGATTAACTGGGAGGGCACGGACGAGCTGCTGCTGCGCTGCTGGGATGGCGAGGTGCTCACTGCAGATCATGTCATCTGCACCGTCTCCCTGGGCGTGCTGAAGGAGCAGCACGAGAAGCTCTTTGTGCCAGCGCTGCCGGTCCACAAGGTGCGGGCCATCAACGGACTCAAGCTGGGCACTGTGAATAAGCTCTTCCTGGAGTACGCCGCTCCCGTCTTGCCGAAGGATTGGGCTGGCGTCAGCTTCCTCTGGGTGGAGGCCGACCTGCAGGAGCTGCGCGGCACCGACCGCTTCTGGCTGGAGAGCGTCTTCGGCTTCCATCGCGTGCTGCACCAGCCACGCCTGCTGCAGGGCTGGATCATCGGCGAGCATGCGCGCTACATGGAAACCCTGACGGAGGAGCAAGTGCTCAGCGGCCTGCAGTGGCTCTTCCACAAGTTCCTGCCCTTCGACATGCCACAGCCCCTGAAGCTCATGCGCACCCAGTGGCACTCGAATCCCAACTTCCGCGGCAGCTACAGCTCGCGCACCACCTACACGGATCAGCTGCGCACCGGGCCCTGGGACCTGGAGACGCCCCTGCTCAACGCTGCTGGCACGCCGCGAGTGCAGTTCGCTGGCGAGGCGACCAGCAAGACGCATCACTCCTCAGTGCATGGGGCCACAGAAACCGGCTGGCGCGAGGCGGAGCGGCTCAATGCCTACTACAGCGGCCGCCATGCGTCGTGAGGTGGGCGTGGCGCGTTTATTATGAAATAATTGGCTTGTCGGCAGCGAGACTTGCTCCACGAGTCTCAATTAAAGTTCAGTTGCATTGAAAATAAATATAAGCGGAGAAAAGCAGCAAAAAAGGTTTTTTACTATGAGAAGGCACAGGGTATATTAGGCCAAGGCAAGAGTACGTAACAGATACTCTACTTTGCATATAAAAATCCAGCGTATCTCTGACTAAAAGATACACTATTCAGGCTATCGAGTCTACAGCTGGTCATAAACTTTTTTTCTAAAAAATATTTGTCAGAGTATCAACAAGTCAGTCATCATAAAAGCCTGCCCGATATTTATTTTGATAATAATTCTATTGCCCACTCAGCAATCAATCTAAACAAAACGCTTTAAGTCTCATCAGCACGACTGTCAAGATACCCTGTGTGCCGTGCTAGCATCTCTATCAATTCAGTTTGAAGCCAGCGCCAGATCATGACGTATTAAAACGTTAAAATTAAACATAGAAATTATGTAAGTCAGTGCCTAAATAAGGTTAATAGTTAAATAAAGGCTGCCGCTGCCGCTGATAAGGGGAAACCACACAAACGGAGCCTATTAACCCCACTGGCCCTTATCGAGGCCCCAACATATAAATAGGAGTTTTATTCGGTCAGTCTAGACAGTCGCCGGTCGGCACTATCAGTGAGCCTGATTCGTTAGTAGACATCCACCATGAGCAGTTGTCCAGTCGCTCAGCGCGCTCGCCAGCTGAACAAGTCCAAGGAGACGGCGCGCATTGTCATCGTGGGATCGGGTCCGTCGGGCATTGCCGCTGGCACGCGCCTACTTGAGCACGGCTTTAAGCATGTGTGCCTCCTGGAGGCGGAGAATCGCATAGGCGGGCGCATCAATACGATTCCCTATGCGGACAACGTCGTAGATCTGGGCGCCCAGTGGTGCCACGGCGAGGAGGGCAACGTGGTCTACGAGCGCGTCAAGGATCTGGATATGGTCACCAAAAGTGGCGACTTCAAGAGCAATTTCCACTTCGTGCGCTCCAACAAGGAACTCGTGCCGCAGCCACTGGCCGATGCCCTGAGAACAGCCGCCGAGAGCTCTGTTCCAGAGGGACCCACTGCCCTCGAGGGGCCCATGGGCAACTATCTGACCCAGAAGTATTGGCAGCAGGTAGCCAAGATGCCGGACGTGGATCGCGCCATAGCCGAGGAGATTTTTGAAAGCTTTAAGCGCGGCGAATGCGGCCTCGAGGGCTCGGATACTCTCTTCGAGCTTTCGGGCCGCAGCCACCTGGAGTATGCCGAGTGCAAGGGCGATCAGGCGATCCACTGGCGGAACAAGGGATACGCGAGCTTCCTTCGACTCCTCCTGCAAGCCAAGGAGGATGTGCCCGGGGATCTGGGTGTGCTCAGCGGCAAGGTCCAGCTGAACAAGCGCGTCTCACAGATTAACTGGGAGGGAGCCAATGAGCTGGTGCTGCGCTGCTGGAATGGGGAACTGATGGCCGCGGATCATGTCATCTGCACGGTGTCCCTGGGTGTGCTGCAGGAGCAACATCGCTGCCTGTTTGTGCCCGCCCTGCCAGAGTCGAAGGTGCGCGCCATCAGAGGACTCAAGCTGGGCACCGTGGACAAGTTCTTCTTGGAGTTCGCAGTGCAGCCGCTGCCTGCGAGCTGGACTGGCGTTGACTTCCTTTGGATGGACAAGGATCTGAAGGAGCTGCGCGGCAGCAAGCGCTTCTGGCTGGAGAGCATCACCTCACTCCATCGATTTGAAGACCAGCCGCGCATGCTGGAGTGCTGGATCACAGGCGAGCATGCGCGCCACATGGAAACCCTGCAGGAGGAGGAGGTGCTCGAGGCTTTGATGTGGATGCTCCACAAGTTTCTGCCCTTCGACGTGCCGCAGCCGAAGAGCTTCCTGCGCACCCAGTGGCACTCGAATCCCAACTTCCGCGGCAGCTACAGCTACCGCAGCACCTTCACGGACGAGCTGCAGACCGGTCCCTGGGACCTGGAGGCGCCCCTTGTGGATGTTTGCGGCAAGCCGAGGTTGCAGTTCGCTGGCGAGGCCTCCAGCAGAACCCACTACTCGACGGTGCACGGCGCCACGGAGACGGGCTGGCGCGAGGCGGACCGGCTGAATGAATACTACGCCCGGTGCTGCGGCTCGACCAACTGATGTCAACCCCACGTAGAGCTTGGAGTGAATGCAGCACACTAACTAGATCAGTTCAAATGAACTGAGCTGCCTAATTCCTGGTTCAAATTCCGAGTACGAGAAAATACATGACAATTTCTGTGACAGCCAAGCGTAGCCTTTACCTAGCCAGCCTGCGGCCAGAGGCCGGACAAACAAGGGCATTTTCTCTGATTGTCGCACGCATCCGACTGGCTGGACACAACTGCTGCCGACTGGCTGGGCAAAGCCGCAACAGATGTAGCAGGGCAGGGCAGGGCTGTCTCTGCATATGTAATGTGGCCGAGGCTGTGTATGTGGGTAATCTGCGAACGGAGCTGGCATGAAACCGGGACTCTAATGCCTTCTGGCCTCTGCGTGGCATAAATTTGAATTTTCAACATTTAGGCACGAGCCCCACTGCAATGGCAATGGTTAAAACATTTGCCACAGCGCCGAAGCGAGGCAGAGGCGGAGGCAGAGAGGGGTCGGGCGTGTTTGTGGGCTTGTGGGTTCTGCGGCATTGTTTTGTCCGGCTGCTGTCGAAACTGATTTCTGCCGTTGCATTTCAGTCCCTTTTTAGACTTTTTGCATGTGTTAAGTGCTCGGCCACGCCCCCCACTCGCAATAACAGTGCAATTACATTGTTGTGTGCGGCTCGTTCGCTTGCAAATGAGTTGGTCAACATGTTTGGGCCCGGTCCGAACTGTGGCCTCTTTCCATGCCCAAATGAATATGCTTACCATGGGAGCAGGCAGTTCAGCCACTGAGAAACCCAAGGCTGTTGGCCTATGCCTCCCCCAGTCGTCTTCTCTGCCTCTAACAGATCCCCCTGGGAGCTCTTTCGCCGCCTTCTCTATTTTACCTTTAAACGTTCGTAATACATAGAATAACAGTTTTATTGGCGCGCTGCTTATCTAGCCCTCAAAGCTGCGCCGTTCTGGCGCGATAGTAGCTGTTGAGGCGTTCCGCCTCGCGCCAGCCGGACTCCGCTGCGCCGTGGACCGTCGAGTAGTAGTGCTTGTGTGTGGCCTCGCCTGCGAACTGCAGCCTGGGTCGGCCGGCGACGTCGAGCAAGGGCGCCTCCAGATCCCAGGCGCCGGTGCGCAGCTCGTCTGCGTAGGTGGTGCGAAAGGTGTAGCTGCCCCTGAAGTTGGGATTCGAGTGCCACTGGGTGCGCAGGCAGCGCACTGGCGGCGGCACGTCGAAGGGCAGGAACTTGCGGAAGAGCCACAGCAAGCCTTCGAGCACCTCCTCCTCGGTGAGCGTCTCCATGTGGCGGGCATGCTCGCCGATAATCCAGCCCTGTAATATGCGGGGCTGATATGAGACGGGATAGAATCCAAACACGCTCTCCAGCCAGTAGCGCTCACTGGCTCGAAGCTCCCTCAGATCCTCCTCCAGCCAAAGGCAACAGAATCCCGGCCAGTCTTTGGGCAGAGGCGGCACGGCGTACTCCAAGAAGAACTTGTCCACGGTGCCCAGCTTGAGGCCTTTGATAGCTAGCTGCTTGGCCTCAGGCAAGGCTGGCACAAACATGCTGGCATGCTGCTCCTTCAGCACTCCCAAGGACACCGTGCAGATGACATGATCCGCCGTGATCACTTCTCCGTTCCAGCAACGTATCACTAGATCTCCAGCTCCCTCCCAGTTTATCTGCGATATGCGCTTGTTGAGCAGCACGCGTCCCTTGAGCATTCCCAGCCCATCACCATCCTCCCTGGCATTCATGAGTAGACGTAAAAAACTCCTGTAGCCCTGGTCGCGCCAGTTGAGCAGCAGCTCGCCCTCGCAGAGCCAGTACTCCAAGTGCCCACTGCCGGAGACTTCGTATAGATGATCTGCAGCCTCCACGGAGCTCTCGAACTTGTGAAAGTTCTCTAGAAACTCTTCGGCTATCGCCCGATCGATTGGCGGCAGCTTGGCTACCTCACGCCAGTATTTCTGACTGATGTAGTCGCCCAGCGACCCCTTGAAGCCGAGGAGCTCCGTTTGTCGTTCCGGAATCGAATTGAATGCAATTCCCTTCAGGTTGTCGGCAAGATCGTCGGGCAGCACCTGCTTGTTGGAGCGCACACACCTAAAGGTCTCATAGTGATCCTCGGTGGGCTCCAGCAAATTCAAATCCTTGACCCGCTCGTGGACCGCGTTGCCCACTTCACCGTGGCACCACTGGGCGCCCAGATCCACCACATTGTCCGCAAAGGGAATCGTGTTGATGCGCCCGCCAATGCGATCCTCAGCCTCCAGCAACAATATGTTCCTAAAGCCCTGCTCCAGCAGTCGCGTGGCTGCCGCTATGCCCGCTGTGCCGGCGCCAACTATCACGATGCGAGCAGTTCGCTTTGTCTTGCTGAGAGAGGAGCGAACGACACTCATTATGCTGCTGCGACAATGCGTGGCCCTGCCGCACACCTCTTGCTCGCTAGACGTTCGGCTAGCAACTGAATGGCCGCGGCTCAACCTCTGCCGACTTTCTCTCTCGGCTGTCAACACGAGGCTCTAATGAGCGGCGCCTATCGCTAACGAGCACTTCTTCACACATGTTTGCTTGCCTAATCGGTGACGTTGTGACAAGCTCTCTTTACCTTCTCCCTTTCTGTCTCTCAACTCTTATACAAGTATTGATATAATATAAGATAAATGCGGGCAGGCATTGTGGCTTGCGAAGATTATTTATATATTGGTAAACAAAATGATCTCTGACTTAGATTTTGGACATTTAGATAGCACAAATATTGAGATAAGTAATATATATATAAGACTTGTTATAGGAGAGTTGGTATTTTATGCTATATATGGATATATAATGTTTACTAAAAGACTAAACGTAATCTATATGGAGCTATGAGTGTATATAAACGCCTGATTACTATTTATATTAGTATAATAGATAGAGCCTGCTGCTATCTATGATTAGGCGTGTAAACAGTTATTTTTAGTTATTCAGATATGAAATTAGCAAATTAGTCCACAATTTGTTCTTCGTCCATGCTATTATTACATATTTCCAACTCTATCTAATCTGCTTCTAACTTTTCAGCATTTAATAGGTCCTCACTCAACTTTATAGCCCGTGCAGCAGCCGTGCTGCACTTGCCAACGAAATAAACCACTGATAAACTCGCACATGAACCGAAAGCCGCACAAGCACAGCTCTATTGAAGCCGCATGTAAGTAAAAAATAATCATGTATGCGAGTGTATGGGGAAACAATGTAACAGACGGCAGTAGTTGCCAGTGGTTGTCGATGGCTGCCAGCGGTTGGCAGTGGTTGTCGGTGGCAGGGCGCTTTGATGAATGTATTCATAAAAATCCAATCATTGCAATTGCAGCAGCAGCAGCAGCAGCAGCTCTCGCACTTCCCAAATAGAAATACAAATACCAAATAACTAAAACAACTACAATAGCCGGGGGAGGGGGAGGGGGAGGAACAGGCATTCAAGATGAATACGCCCAAATAATGGGAAAACACAACAGACAGCTGGGTGCGAACTTTAGCAAACGAGCGACTGACTCTGAATACGGGCCCATATTCCCTGCCCACGCCCACCCCCCACGCCCCACGGCCCCTCACAACACAAAAACAGTCAACAGAAAAAATTGCAGTAATATTTTTTTACAAAAAACAAAACAAAACATTTGTGCATAGAACATAAAACGCAAAAAAACGAGTAAACAAAAACAAAGGAAAAAAAGCTGTAGCAGAGCAGCGACTATTGAATACCCTACCAAAGAAATATTTATTACATAATATTTTAATATTTTTAATATTTTGTTTCTTTGTGAACTAGATAATTAATATAGATGTTGATCACCTCATCGAAGAGCTTATAAAGACAAAATATATTTAACACTTTTAAGAAAATATAAAAAATTATGCAAGAGGAATATATTAAATAAATATAAATTTAATTTTATTTATTTTAATACAAAAAGTCATAAAAAAATAAGTCTTCTATATATATTTCTTTAAGAAAATTGTAGAAAAAAAATAGAAAAATTAAATATTTAATATTTAAATTTATAAATTTGAGAATCTTTACATCAAAATCTATAAATAAATATTATAATAATTATATTTCCGCATGTATATATAACTAGCATATTAAAAGAATTAAATCGAGTTTTAATTCTAAAAAAATCTATATAAATAGAAATTGTTCATAAAATTTGATTTGCCAAACGAAGTCACTGCATCATGATACCCTTTCGAAAGAGTATCGCACACAAAGCAAGGAAAACGCTTATAAGCAAGAACAACAAGAAAAATGCGATTAAAATGACAAGTGAAAGCAATTTTCGTGCAGCTGCTGTGGATAATGGGACAGAGAGAGAGAGAGTGAGGGTGAGGGTGAGAGTGAGGGAGGGAAAGGCAGCAGGCTATAGAGGGGCATTGATAGGGTTGGGCTGTTGAATGACTGCTGTTTGGCATGGAATGGCAATATAGAGACATATACATATACACATATAAGAAGGAACAAAATATGACTACGTTTAGAGCCACTGGGTGGGAATATTACATTTCCCGCCACGCCCCTCCACAAAGGCTGTACTCACATTCTTGCTGCAGTCACATTTTAGTATCCATTCGATGGCAACGAATTTATTCTCAATTTGTATTTGATGTGATTGCAGAAATTCCTGATCGATGGGCTCCAGGCCAACGGTGTTCCATAACTGTCCGACTTCCGGCTGCCAACTGCCGGCCGCCTCGGCTGCCTCGTCCTGTTGCATGCGCTTTTGTACGTAGTTAATTGGATCAACGGCATTTAAAGGGCACAGCAGCTCCACCTGTGCGCCAACAGACAGAAGAGAAGAGAAGAGAAGAGAGAAAACTTGTAAGTGTTTCGAGTGGAAATCAAGGCAAGGGCTACAGTTTAATAAATCGGAAATTGCCAGTGAGAAGCCGTCGGGCTCAGGTGCTAAATCGATTTTGACAGCCATCTCCAACTGCCGCTGCAGCTGCCAATTGCCATTGCAAATTGACATTTTAATCCAATTCGCTTTTTAATTAATACCCAAAGACGGCCCGAAAGGCAAGGCCCAGCAAGTAAACAACAATCAGACAAACATTTTGTACAGGGTATGGAATAATTCTGCGCGATTCAATTAGCCTCGCCTGAGTTGCATTAAAATGAGCGTTTGAGCTGATTACATAATGCAATTGGCAAATCGAATGCAGGGAATCAGCTGAAACTAGAGCCGAAACTTACTTGGATTGTTGTAGAAACAGCTGGAATGCAGCACTTGGCGCCACGATGGCAGCTGCCGCATAGCTTGGGCCGATAGAGCTTACGGGAGACGCACTCGCCCAGCCGAATCCGGGCAGTGCCCAGGCGCTGCAAGCTGCGGCACTCGTGGCCCTTCTGCGGAGAGGGCAAAAAGTAAAGAAACGGAAACAACATGGAGCAAGAAACAACAAGGACTCACTCTGATGCGGTGTGCGGGCTCCTGTTGCATATGACCATTCCTCATATGATGATGCAGCTGATGAAGCTGGCTCCTGGCCAAGTTGTTAAATAGTCTATTGTGGCTGTTGCCATTGCTCTTGCCGTTGCCGTTGCCGTTGACGTTGCCGTTGCTCCTCTTATTGTCCTGGGCACATCTGCGATTCTCGCAAAGCCGTAAATTGCTCAATTGATGGCAGCCGGCATGGGTGCTCGTCTGCCTCGTGGCCATGCCCAGGCCGCAGGCCCGACTGCAGGCGCTCCAGTTGCCGCTGATGCTGCTGTTGTGGCAGGTGGCGTAAACTGCAGTAATGAGAAGGAAAAAACGTATTGCTAATGCTTATGATTGGCTGCCTAATGGCCCGAGTGCCTAGTGCGGCCTAGGCAACTAAATGGACTGCTTAGCAAACCTCTTTGAAGCTAACCAAGTCCCAGCAGCTGCTCTCAGGCACTAAGTACGTGCAAGGCAGAGAGAGCAGGTAAATCATTATTTATTTAGCCCAGGAACTTGGTCAGGCAGCATGATAGATATGTCTCTCAAATGTCTCTATGCAAATGGCATGCTCAGCTAAGACCAGACTTCAGCTACTACTGCTGAAACCACTTTCCACTTGGACATAGTATTAAATTGCTCCTCTCAACATGAATTGAGTGTCAACTTTTGTCTCTTCCATCCATTTTCCTTGGGAGTAACTAGAACTGATCGTGTTTGCGCTGCAAATTGCTGAGCTGTGCAAGCTGAAGATCTCTTTGCACCCACAGACTTACTAAACCTAACTATAATATATTAGTTAGGCAACTACTTATAATGACCATATATTTTTAAATAATATTTCCACTCATGAGCCTGTTCTATATGGTCATTAGTTGTTTATCCAATATATAATAGTTAGGCTAGAGGCAAAGATATCTTTCTCTGACATTCCTTGCGAGCTTTTGCTATTCCACTCATATGACTCTTGAGCTGCATTTCCTGCTGAATTGCTTTCTGTTGAAACTGTTAAGCTGGAACTCAGCATTGAAGTTCTTTTGTCTCTCAAGTCTTATAATCTTAGTTGCTTTTCTCCATGCACTCATGCCTCTTATATTATATCTTATACTCTATGCTTATCAAAAGGGAACTCTTACGCCTTCTGAACGTTGCTTATCAATTTGTTGGACGTATATTTGACTACGCACCTACTTATATATGTCACATGCATTATTTATATTTATTTTGATTATTTATTTAGTTATATTTGTTCCCATGTATACCCACTCCCCCCACACACCATTTGTTGAGGGCGTTAAGCCCATTTCGAGTGAGGGCATCTTAAGAGCGCTTAATAATCTTGTTTATTTATTGCATTTTTGCGCGTTTAATTAACACTTAATCCTTGTGTAAGTAATTATGCTGCTGCTGCTGTCCATTGCCTCAGGCAAAGGCAACAATAACATCAACAACAACAACAACAGGAGAGAGAGCAACAGACGCTCTCGACTGTTGCCTTGTCATGGAATAATTCATCTTCATAAATATGCGTTGCGCTTTTGGCTGGGCGCTTAAACAGCATTAAGTTGTGCCAGGGCATGGCGACTGGCTGCCCCAGGGCGCCATTAGCACAGGACCGTGGCCAATGCGAAGCCACAGCGAGCAGAGAGCAGTGGCTGGGCTGTGGGCATAAACGCACTTATAAAACAATAACAAAGCCGTGGACCACGGATCCCGACGTTGGCTGAGACGCAACACAAGCAAACACACACACACACACACACACACACTCGTACTTACCATCAGCTGTTGGATTCTCACAGAGCCACATTTTGCAACAGTGGCCGGGCACCTCGACCAGACGCGGTGATCTGCATGAAATCGTGTCCTCCGGCGCCGGCAGCTGCTCGTTGGGGCAGAGCGTGGAGCAGGCGTGGCGACCATTCTGCAAACAGTGAAGCAACATTAAAATACATTAAGTTTCGGCAGAGGGCGGCCAGTTTGGCTGTTTGTTTGTTTTGTTTGCCTTGCCCCCGCCCACGCGCAAATAAAGTCATATTAAAGCGCATTCTCTATGTGCAAAGCTGTTTGGCTAAGCTCCCAACTAGGTTTGGCCTTCAATTAACAGCCTTTTGCTGCCCAAATTGCAATGGATAAATTTGTCGACTAGTTGCATGTGTGTGTGTGTGTGAGAGTGTGTGTGTCTGTGTAGGGGAGTGTCTCTGTCAGGGCGCCATGATAAACGGCCGCAGCAGGCAATAGGTGCGAACAGACACGCACACTTGCCGCCATGTTAAGCACGTGTACATACACATAAGACACACACACACACGCACACACACGCACACACACGCACACTCACTGCAGTCAAATGTGCGGCCATTAACCAATGCCAAGCATTTCGCTGTTGGCCAGATTTGGGCAATCCTTTGGCATTCTTTTCAGATAATTGCGTGTAAATCTCATTTGCTGACTAGACTATAATAGGTAAATTAAATATTGTGAATATATATGGTATATAGAAAAGCCAAGGCTTATTAGAATTTACCATAATTATTGTCTTACTGGGTTTGGCATAGCCAACTGGGGCCCTTGGCTAAGAGAACAGTTCAGCTAAGATCTCCCAGTTCTCTCGTTCTTGCTCAAGTTGTTTGGCCTTACATATTTCACGTAAGTGCTAACGGTTAACCCTTATATAGAAAAAAAGCTAAAAGGCTATCACTGGCAGCAACTGATGCTGTTTAGTGCAACCGAATTCGACCTTAAACCAATTCTGTGGCATGTTATCGCCCATTCCCCTGCACATCCACTCCCTCCACTTACCTCGCAGACGCACTGGGTTTTGCAATCCAATTTGAATGTAGCTCCATGTGCGAATGTTGTGTTGCCAACGCTGCAATTGGCTGCACGCGGGACGGGGGCAATCGAGGCGGCCATGTGACAGGAAGCGAGAGCCATGCCAGTTCCATTGTTGTCAGGCAGCATCAAAGAGCCGATAGTAAAGCCAAAAAAAAGAGAGAAGAAGAAAACAAACAAATTTTTTAGAGAGAGAGAAAAGCAGAAAAAGGAAAATAAATCAGCAGAAAACCGAGCTCGAAATAGGTTCAGAAATTGAATTGAACACAACGGTTAGAGCTTTGCGGCTTTACAGCTAATGGCTGAGGACGGCAAACAGGAATTTAAAGCTAGATTTTTGTATGTTCTGGTTGAAGGTGAAATGGGGTTGGATTGGGAAATGGGTTTGACTTTATATATAATATATATAAATATATATGTATATATATATATATAAAATATATTTTTTTTATTATTATATTTGCTATTAATTGATTTATTTTATTGTAATTAACTTTTATTTCTTTATTTATTTAGAATATTTTTATTTTATTTATTTTATTCATTTATTTATTTTATTATTTTGATTATTATTTCTTTATTTTTTTATTTCATTAATATATATTATTTAATATATTTATATATATATTTCTATCATCTATCTCATTGCCTTTTCCCTCAGGCTTAACAATGCCTTCAGCATATATGTTATATATAAATTGCCTTATCTCCTCTTTATAGATAAAAAGCCCTTGGCTTATTCAGATCAACTTGTTTATATTTATCTGAAAGTCCTGTTCACTTCGACCAACCCATTTTGAGCTGTCCTCAAACTGATTGACAGCAAATTAAGCTCATCTCGGCAAAAGCTTTTATTTGTCTTCGAAGACTTTGTTAGCAAATGCTAAATTTAGCTGCTTTTCAAGCAAATTAGCTTGTTTCACATATATAAATAAAAAGGCTAAAGATGCCAAATGTGGACGCTGGCCTCACTCACTCTTGATAAGTTTTTTTATAGTGAAGCCAGCCAAAGACAGAGCCTGGAGGTGCCTGAAGTAGCTATATATGCATATATATACATATATGGATATATATATATATATATATATATATATATATATATATATATATATATATATACTACATATATATATATATATATATATATATATATATATATATACTACATATATATATGACTTGTAAATTCCATTCACTGACATTTCTAAATGAATTGCCCTAAGGTATAGTCGCCTTTAGCCCTTTATGACCTTTATAGAGCTCCTCTTACAGATCCTCAAACCTTTTCATAACCACCTCTGCTATGCCATCAACAATTCCCCTTAGCTTCCACTAAAAACGCTCCACTGTATCACATGTCCAAACCAAATCAGAGCCAAGGTACACATTTGCTTTCAATTGAGTACTTTCCAATTAGCTTGCTCCAGCCACGAAAGTAATTTATAACGCAGGCTGCTTAAATAAAAAATCTCTTTTCTCATTTCCTGCTTTATTTGCGCCAATTTCTTTCCCACAATCTGTACGAAAGAGCTTGTTTTCTACGTTACGTTTCTCTGCTGTATTCTCTGTGATTTGCTGACATTCGTGAAAGTAATTTTGGAATTGAATGCTGTTATGGCCATAATTACGCTGCCAAGGCTTGTTTATTACCAATTCGCTTGGCTGTGTGCTCCCCCGAGTCGTTTCATCACATGTCAAACGGGCAAAAAAAGCAGAGAAAACCAATTAATATCAAAGGAAGCCACAGTTACTGTTATAAATTCCACACACAGACACACACACACACACTCACACAATTACACATGTGTGGGTGCTATATTTGCGACGCAAACAATAGACTTTATGTGCGTTTGGGCCTCATCAAAATTGATACTGACAAATGTTTTGGTTTATGGGCAGCCATTAGGCCACAGAAGTTTGCTTTTTGCATTTGGAGCTGCCTACAACAACAGGCCACAAATATGTCTAGCCGCCAATCACAATTATTCGGATTTTGCGGCTGGCCCCAATGGATATTTGCAATTTCACAGATACACAGGAATTTATACAGCCAGAGGGTGAGAGGGAGTGGGAGAGTGGGGGAGTGAGAGAGAGATACACCTAAAGGTACTTTATGTCTACGTGCTCGCCTGGCAATTTTCCACTTTTTCTTGGGCATATTCGTGAATTGATTTTCGTTGACGACGTGACTCTGTTAGCCAGGCAGCCACGGCTGCGGCATCATCATTCACTCACTTGCTGCCATGGCTAATGCGCAAATTGGCATTGAACGTTTGCTTGTAATATAATACACGCACGTGGTCGCATCTTTATGTCATTAGCAATTAGATGTCTCAGCTCTGGCTGTAAGTGGAGCTCCAGCTGCAAGGCCTCCTCCTCCTGTATAGTTGCCTTTCAGCCAGGTTAGGCGGATTCTTACACCTTTGTACTTTGTGGCTCGAATTGTGTCATTTTCGAGAGTGCAATCTTCTTAATGTACTTTGGCAGACACACACAGATAAGCAAAGGCTGTCTGCACACACACACACACACATAGACTGCTTTACATAACAGGTTGTAAAGTTCAATGTGGGCGTGTCATTGCTCTTTACAAGCAATCGCTGTTTACCCTCAACGAATCGAGCAGAACAGAGCAAGTGCAGCTGAGCATGGACAGCTGGCAAATACCCTAGAAAGCCAGGAATGCAGCGCTCAGCCAAGGCATCCTTGATAGCCACATCGCCCCTTTATACACACTTTTACAGGGTATGCCTGCCTTTAAGCCGGAAGTATACCGAGAAATTGCAATGCGAGCACTTTTATCTGCGTTAGCTGTCAACATTTAAGACTGTCTACGCTTTGCTGGAGTGTACTTAAGCAGTTATGTGTGTCGTCCTTTCGTTCCGTTCGTTCTGCCTGCCATTTCCTGCGCTTCTTCCCCTGCTTTTGTGTGGGCCGCCTTATCCCTGCTATAACTTCATGTTATGCATTATACTCGGCTCTTGCTGTTGTTTTTCTTCTTGTTGTCCGTAATGTACTCGTTCTTCGTTATTGTTTACCTTGCGACAAGTTCTGGCCACCCCTTTGTGTCTCTGCCCACCGAAAAAAAGTGTAGCATACTTTTTTGCGTCCAGTTTTTGTGTTTGGGGTCATCATCGCTTGTCTTGTCGCTAGGTGCCTGGTTTGGGGTCACGTTTGCACAGTTTATTTGTCTTATGCCAGGGGGCCGTAGTGTTTGTTTTACTTAGAGTTTTTGTTGTTGCTCCTTTTTTTTTGGATTTACTTAAGTCGTTGATGACCATGACCAAATAAAGTTTCATTTTGTGCAAAGATTTACAGCACTCGAGCGTGTGTGCGACAACTTTTGAGTGCCACTGTCCAACGCACAGCCGGAGAGATCGTTCAATAAAGACTGCTGGGCCAACGCTGCGTATGCGCAATTTTATTGCAAATTGTGTATTCGATGCTTGTTTGCCTGGCTCTTGATATTAGCAGCAGCTCGCACAGGCAATTTCCAGCTGGCTGGCAAAGTCTCGAACAAAAATTTGAAAATTAAAAAGAAAGTACTAGAAGAGTTAGTAGAGCAGTTGACTTGACTGAGGTTAGTCTCATATCTTTAACTTTTCTTTCAGCCCAACCTCTCTTCTCTCTCTATCTCTCACACATAATTAACGTCATGTGCCGAAAGCGTGCAAATCTTTGCAGTAAATCTTTTCGCATGTTGTTTAAATAAGAATTGCTCACGTTTTGGTAAATTTATTTTTTGTGAGTTTATTTCGTCAGCGCACACACTCACATGAGCTACACGCTCCACATTTTTCGTGTTTCGATAACTTTTTCAGAAGTTACACGCCCTCTGCGCGCCCCGCGCCCCTCTCCCGCCCTTAACTGTGAAAAAAAGAACAAGTTTCACAGTTTAAATAAACTTGTTCCGCTTTGCCTGGACAATGCATCAGCGCAGCGGGGAGCGCTAGAGGCAACAAAACGTGGGGAGCATTGATATGCGCCCATGGCACATTCACACACACACACACACACACACACACACACACACACTCTCACACTCTGGGCTGTGCTTTGGCACCAGCTACAGCTACGGCGTCGAGAGCTCATGGACGCACAAACTGTATTGGCATTTGACTCAAAACTTTTGGCTTTTAGCTGCAGCAGGCGTGGAGGACGGGGTACGGCCCGAGCTGGGGGAGGGGCGGCTGTGTGCTGCTCACACACCCATAAAACATATGCAGCGATATGGCCCGAAGCAGAAATTGGTTGGTATTTGTTGTAGCAGCCGTATTGAAAAGTTTTTGGCACAGTTCGTGCTGCTGTTTAATTTTGAAAAGCTTTGCACGACAACATGTGAAGAAGCAGGCAAACATGTTGAATGAATTTCGTTTATATGTTTTGATGAAAACCAGCCAGCGGAAGGTGGAGGCAGTGTGCGGCATGTACGAGGCGCTGCACGGAGGTGCGAGCCAATTCGGCAAATAATAAAATAAATCGATTAAAATCACTTTGCTTCCAAGTTGCCAGCAGCAGGCAGACAATTTTACTCAGATAAGGCGACGGCAGGATATGTTAAGGAATCTCTTAAAGAGGTGTGAACTAAACTGAAATTAATTTTTAAGTTTATGATGAGGAGACGACTTGTTTGTATTATATATAATTTATTTTATATTTATATTATATCATATAGAATATTTAAAATTTGTTTAGTTTATTTCCTATCCCCTTCACACATCTATTTCTGTATCAAATAATTAAATTTGTATTCAAGTAAATAAATTTCCTTTGATTTCAGCTAAGATTAGATTAGATTAAAGCCCACATCCGTTGGCTTGCGACGCCCGCTGGTTCATAAAAATGTAATCAATGACGTCTAGAAGACTCTTAGTCGCTTTTCCTTTCGCTTTTTTATTAAGCTTTGGCTGCTTCGCAGAATTCTTTATTAAATAACTGAGCAAACCTTTGCCTCGCATTTGTTTTTCCTGGGAAAACTCTTATCCCCGTTTACTTTTTTCTACTATTTGGTTTCTTACTGTTTTCTTTCCTTCATTTTTATGTTTTTTCCTTCATTTTGCCATTTCGTGCGCCCTTCAAAATGAATATTTATTTGGCTAACAACACGAGAAATATTTAAAATTGATGGCTGCCTAAATGGGAAATTGTCTGTCCAACTGCTAACAGTACTTTGCTTTGCGAGTTCTCTTATGTTTTTTTTTTTTTTGAGAAATTATTTTTGGGTTGATTCGAAGTGCCTTTGATTAATGAAGCGCAAAGCGAATGTAATTTTGCAATTTGCTTAGCTTAGCGCGAGTCGAGAACATATAAAATAACTAAATAAATGGACTTACCGGGATTTATATGCCTTGGCAGCTAAACCAGAGAGAAGAAAAGGAAGAGAGAGAAAGAGAGAGAGAGAGAGAGAGTTTGTAATGGAAGTCATATATATGCATAATTCGCTTTGACTACTCACTCTGATGACCTTAAAACCTAAGCTCAGATTCGCTTCGACTCCAGCAATGAGACTATTACCAAATACACTCAGCACTGCCAGCAGTATCAGCATTTTCTGTAAAAATAAGATATATAGCGTGGAGGAGGTGGTTAGTGGGCGGATGTTTAAAAAGAATGTTAAAAGCAAAACAAGTTGGGGTGTCAAGGAATAGAGGAATACGCTGTAAAGCAAACAAATTTGATCTAGTTGTAGAAACTATATAATATCGATTCTTATCGATTTCAAGGGAATATTCAGTGTTATCGATAAGCAACTCTAGATATATATGTGCTAGGCGCAGCTCTAAAGTCTTTAATCAAGGTCCAAGGCCAAGGCCGACAGATGCATATATACTTAGATCAACTCCAGATCTGAGCCAAGAGTATGCTAAATCAACCACGTCTACTGGGAACATAGACTTCAACATAACCAAACTATCCCTATCACAAATTTTCAGTGGTTTCCGTAATGGGTATAAAAAAGGTCGAGACCAGACAACAGCAGCAGTGGCCACAGCCGCAGTCGTCGACTTTATTAAGGTCAATTCAATGTCTGGCTTGGCTCGTTTTTCCTCTTTTTTTGGTTACGGCTAATGGTTACGTCTATGGACAAGGTCTACGGTTTGTGTTTTGCATTTCCATTCGGGTTTTGGTCTCGTTCCTTTTGCGCTTCGCACGCCTGCAACCAAAACAATTTTTATTATTTATTATTATTGTGCTATCTGCCCTTTTGTTCGGCGCTATAAAAACAAAAGGTGGCAAAGGCAAACTTGTTAAGAAGAAAACCTTAAATTAAGCCAGAAATATAATAATAAAAACCCAAAAGAGAGAGGGAGAAGGAGAGCGAGAGAGAGACTTGTATAGACTTCTGTCAGCTCAAAGCAGCAAGTTTGTTCAGCTTGTGTTAAAGGCTACATAAATCTAGTATAAATATGATATATATAATGACTTTTTTTGTAAATTACAATGCACACACACACACACACACACAGAAGTGAGAAAAAACTCATTAAAAATATTTTGCAGTCATGCGCAAGAATCTTAAAAGGTATTTAATTAAACTTTAATAAATAAATATATGCACAGAGCGCAGGCGGCACATTACAATGTGGGAGAAAAAATACAGAGAGAGAGAGAGAGAGCGAGAGAGGGGGAAAAATGAAAATTAAAAAGCAAACATTATGAAAGCACAAGAGGAGGCGGGGCAAAGGAGCTCTTGGCATAAAGGTAACTTTGGCTTTAATGCGCCAGTTTTCAATTAACGTCACAAAATCGCCTGACGCCAAGTGGATAAACAGGCGGAGCTGAAGGGGCGGCAGAAGTGGGGCTTCTATGGAGGGGGACCTAGCTGAATGCATTGAATTTTCGGTTCATTAAGAAACTGCATTTGCAGTCCATGTCGCAATTATCGTAATTACAATGAGCGATGGCCAGGACGACATATATGTGGCCATATAACGAGCGAGCGCCAAGAGAAGCCAAGCCCAACCAACAATAATAAAGAGCTAACGAGCCGAACACCAAGTAAATGACAACAACAACAACAACATTCGCAACAACAGAGGCAACAACAAAGACAACATTGTCATTGACACTTTTAATTGCAGCTACACACAAAGAGGAGCAACTTTTATGCGAGCAGAAGTGGGCCAACATATTATGTCGCAGGCAGGGGATAGAGAGTATAAAAAAATGAATGGGGAAAGTGAAGAAACGGCAGTCGCCAGCTGAGGGATACGCTGTAAAGGCACAGGCGGGGCTGAGTATATAAAAATGGAAAGTTGAATGGGAGCGAGATAGAAATGGAATTTAGACCTTCCAGCCTAGGAAAGCTAGCAAGCAGAGCGTGTAGAAGCAGCTGGGTTAGACTAACAGATACACTGTAAAAGTAGTCTTAGCTGAATAAATGAAGGCAAATAAAAAGTAGATTATCATTTTGATTGATATATAGAGAGAGCATAGAGCTTACTTGGCCTGTTACTATACAGATTGAAAGTTGTAAAGTAGTATTAGAGTATATAGCCATACTCCGCAACTCTGCTTAGGTAAGCTATCAAGCAGCCGCTGCTGCCAGCTGGCAGAGGCAGTATTAGCAGCAGCTACCAGGTCCCAACCAACTAGATACACTATAAATGAACAGCCAGCTTATAGCTGGTAAAAGATACATACTTGCTGCGTCATGAACACCCTTAGAGCGCAAAGATTTTCCATTTTCACAGGCCAACCCATATACCCCATTCATCCCAGCTGGCCCAGCAGCGTCTGCTAAGCACCCAAACTGTTGCCTGTCTGTTGTGTGTTTATAATTATGACGAAGAGGGCAAATTCATCAAAAACAGTGCTGAAAATGCTGAGCCCGAGGAGCACAGGAAAAATGAAAAATTTGTATGTCACTTCGGAAATGAAAGCTGAATGCCTTCAAAAACGAAACTGTCGACTCGAAAAGGATGTGCAAGGAATAATAATTGAGGAAGCTGCACTACAGCAGCTTCATGGAAATTAATGAATAGCCCGGACTGAGACAAAGCACACCAGCCCTAGTCGCATCATGCATGATTATGGCTTAATAAAGTTCAAAAGTTGTTACGGAAAAATAACAAAATAATAAAGATTGCTTTTAAAGTTGCATAAAGTGATTAATGTCGCCGACAGCAGAGATCCCTGACAGCCTCTGCCTGTCTGTTTAAAGGACTTGGCCCAGCTGAATATGTTTCCCTATTCAAGGCATAAAATTAATGATAAACAACATTTTGTATAAACAAACAATTAATCTTTGTTGAGTTGTTGTGTGAGCTGCGCCCTAATGGCGCGCATTAGCTACTAATAATTCCTATTAAGATTTCAGTTGGCCGAAAGACGGATGGCTATTTAAATAGGCCAGAAATTTAGACGTTAGTCTATTATGAAATTGATTTAGTTGTGGACTGCCAATATCTCTCCAGAAAGATACCCAAACTACTCTCCACTTATCGATAACTCACATTGTTATGCCTATGGACTTATATATCAATCGATAACAGCATTTATATTACCTACGAATCCCGAAATTCCATTTGGTAATAAGCCTTAGTGCTCTCCAGTTATCGATAACTCACAGTTTTATGCCTATCGATAACACTATTTATATATCCCTCGAGAACAGCATTTATATTACCTACGAATCCCGAAATTCCATTTGGTAATAAGCCTTAGTCCTATCGCTCAATGGCAGCTAGCCCGGCTAAGCTCATCTTTTTTTGGCCTAAGCCATTGTTAAGCACATCCACTTAACCGTGTCAAGCATCGATTTATGGCTCTATGGCGCTAGTCCACTTGATGCCCGGTGACGCTTGTTACTCAGCACTTGCCAAAGCCGATCGGCTCTTAGTTTTTACGTTTTGACGACGCTGAGGCGCTGAATTGATTGATTTGTGCTGTAGTTGTGCCAGAGGGGCACAGGCGGACACAAGGGGGGGCACAGAGGGGACGCCAGCCCAATTGCCAGTTCAACTAACCCGGAATATTGACGCACAGTCATAAATAAAAACACTCAGATATTCATGTCGATGGATATATTCGGCTCTCTGTGTGTGTGTGGTGGGTGTGTTTGTGTGTGTGTATGGGTCTGTTATTCATTGGATGCCTGCGGCAAACGTTCCCAATACAAATTGTATCACTTAATACTTGGACTTTTTTCAGCTGCCTCTGCCTCTCTAAGCCTCCCATCCACTCTCCCACCCTCTCTCCCCCTCAGAAGTTGCACTGCTATGCGAGCTATTTGCAGTGCGAATGACTCTTGGTTTGTCGTTTCGAGTATTTTGTTGTTGATTTGCGTGTTGTTGAATAATTGATGGAATGACAATCTTGCGATGTGTCAGCATTGTCGTCGCCAGCATTCTATCCAGTTGTTATCACGGACCCGCTGTCATTGTTGACAGCGCCGAGTCTGCTGTGTGCTTGGCATAATAAGAGCCTACGCTGCATTATAACATACTCAGACAATCACAATCTCAGCACGCTTATGAATGATGAGCAGTCAAACAATCAACGCTCGCTCGCTCGCTCGCTCGGTGGGGGCACCAGAAGTTGACATGAAATCAATAGCAACAATGAGTCTGAATAGAAATGTGATTCGGGCACTTTTGATAAGTAGACAGTTTCCAGTGCTTAAGTGCTTAAGCAAGGCAAACAAAGCATTTGTCTTCATTCGCGTTGAACGGCTAGAAGTTTAGAGCGTATAAATTTCATTTCTGGTTAATTGAAATTCATTTGAGCAAATCAAATTAAGTCAAAAGTACGAGCACATCCTGGCTACGTGCTGCCAAACGCAGACAGGGAAAGAGAGCGAGAGGGAGCGTGGGTCCTTCAGGCAGCAAGTGATTCATTCATAACGATAAATTAGGACAAAAGTCTAAACAGAAGACGACACGGCTTGCAACATGGCAACGACACCGAATTGCCCCCTGGGAAATACTTTTATTCAAACTTTATTGTATTACCGAATGGCTGGGGCAGCCTTTTAGCTCCGAATGCTGTCGCACAGGCACACACGTCCACATAAATATCCTTAAGCAGGGCAACTGAGTCACATTTGTTGCCGCTGTGGCACGTTCTAGATATCTATGAGTGTCTGACTGTGTGGGGGCCACACACTCAACAACAGCCAACCCTCATCAGCATTTTAGTTCTACAAAGCGAACGCAACAAAGATAGAAAAACTCAATTACTAAATATCAGCAGGATCGCAAATAAATAAATTAAGGCTACACAAATCAGCAAAGAGCGCTCGCAAAGTTTGTTTAAATCGAAATGAAATAGTGACACAGCCGCTGCCATAAAACCAAAAGCAAATACAAAGCCATTGCCCACACAAAAGCAAAAAAGGTTAAAGCAAATATTTATGCAGCAGCCCAAAAGCCCCACAGCAGATTGGGCCAGCAGAAAAAATAAGCGAGAGCTGAGCGGTGGGCTGTAATGGGCTGATTAATGCTCGCTCAGGCTGTAGCTAAATTTAATTATGGAAATATGAATCAGGATACAGATCAGGATGCAGAGATAGAGCTTCAATTTGCAGTTGCATATACTCATATCTAGTATTAAGGCTTTGCCATGGCCTAAAAAGGGGCGTGGCACTAGCATATTTAGGTTTATCTGCAGATTACTTCAATAGTTGTCAAACGGAAAAACTTCTTCACTCTAGCTCTAAAATGGTTGTTAACATAGCTAAGCAAGAGTGGTATAGCTATCATTTTAGATCATTTAGATCAACTATGGAACATGCAGCTCTTTCCAATAGGCTACGTTCCCTAGAGCAGCAGGCAAGCATGTGATTAATGTTTGACATTGAAACTGCGAGTTTAACAGATTTCAACTCTCCAACAAAGGCACACACTGACATACCACAAAAACTAATACACTCTCTTTACACTTATTGAGCGAGTAGTGGAACGAATGTGTAGAACTCACATGCTGTATGTAATTACCAGACGTAGTCCCCAAGTACAGCTGTGCCTAAGTACATAAACACACACACACACATGGGGACATATCTCTTCATGTGTGTGTGTGTGTGTGAGTGCAGCGTACGTGGCTTTATGCTTAAATAAACATTTGTCGTCGTGGTCGCTAGCTACCTACAACTACACCTACACACACACACCTATATCTCGCCTACACCTACAGCTTCTCTCCCTCACCCGGCTAAAACGCGTCCTCGCCTCTAGTTTACATAGCACCCAATGGCAGTCCGTTTGCCTGGTCAAAGCCAAATGGTTGATTGCATAAGTTGATGGTCAACACATGTCCAAGATATATAGTGCCGATACACACAGACATTTATATATATATATATATAGAGAGAGAATTCCTCTTTGACTCGCTTTATACTCACGTGTCGTTGGTAGTTGCTTCTGTGCTGCTTGCATTGGCTGCTCTCTCCAAGGCTAGGTGACTGCTTGCCTGCCAGCTAAGGTGTTGTCTGCTGCAAAAGGTGGAAAAAACGAAGTCATTTAATGCCTCTATGTATGCGAGTCAGCTCGTTGGCAGTGATTGCTTTTAAGATACTTAAACAGATAAAGAGTTGCAGATTCTCACACTTTAGATAGCGCTTAAATCAATGAGCAGCGCCCTGCCAGCCAAACTGAATTGATTTAAGGCGCCCCCAATAGATAGCGAACCATTAGGGGCAGCCGGGGCAACAGGTAACCCTGGCAACTCGAGTAACTTGAGTTAGAGCTTACATACATAATCATTAAGGCAAATGTTAATGGGGAATTAATATCTGGAATTTGATATTCAGCAGCAATCCAATCCTTAAGCTGCTGGGATTCTTTACCTGGACTCACTGCAACATTTCCCAAATGAACTCTTAATTATATCTTAAGAGCGCATCTTCCATTAGTAATTCTCCCATTGTGTCACTTGAAGCTGCCCTCCACACCCTCGATTTGATCATTTTGCAGACTGAGAACATAATCCGAGCCCAATTAGAAGCTGACATGGAGAGGCTGACAATTACAAGCCAGAGCTGAGTGCTCGCTTAGCTTTCGAGCTGGGATAGCTTTAGTTAGTGTTCGGGCGGGTCGAGCACCTGGCTTATGTCCTTATTGCCAACATTTGTGCATTGTTCAGTTCGCATTTTAATCAATCGATGGAGCACGTGCCCCCGAGCAATGCCAAATGCCATTGCCGAATGAAAAATACTCAAAATTGGCACTGGAAATGTTTCGACATTTTTGTCAGCTAAATGCAGCACGAAATGCAATGCCAGCCATACGAGCTGACAGCACGGAACGAGGCAAAGGCACAGGCAAAGGCAACAGACGGAAAGATCCTTGAACGGCAGGCAATGGCTGTCATTAGCAATGTCACAGGCAAATTACATAACATAAAGCCAAATCGAAGAACCAAAAATGAAGAGCACAAAAAAAGCATTTTTATTAAATTGTTTTTTTTTTTTTTTTTTTTTGGTTTTGTTTTGCCAGCGCTGGCAAGGTGTTTGTTATCGTTTGTTATATTGCTTGTTGTGTAATGTAATTTATACACACACACACACACACACACAGGGAGACATACATGAACAGAAACACAAATATAATGTCATAAACGCCAAGGACACAAAGGCAATTCCGCATGACATTACGGACAGACAAAACAAACGGGCGATACAACAATGGGCAGGACGAAACAGCAGGAGCAGGAGGAGTGGCAGGGGGAGGAGGAGGGCCGGTTGGCATAAAAGCCAAAAAGTACGCGCTTGGCATAAATGATAAGCTGGCTACGCAGCGGGATGACAACAGTATGGGCGTGTCCAGACACAGCGAGCGTGTGAGAGAGAGAGAGAGAGAGAGAGGGCAGATGGACACGCAGGGAGCGCCCACAATTTGTGCGTCTGTGCGCTGGGCCTGGCTGCTTGGTTGACTTTTGAATACTTAACAGGATAATGAAATGTCAAAAGTGCGCAGGAGGCATGTCCTGCCGCTTGTTGTTGCTGCGGTGGCTACATTTTTATTGTGTCCATGCCTAAGTGAACGTCATGGCGTGCCGCGCGTATTAAATCATAAAAAACAGACAACGGGCGAGGGGAGGGGGCGGAAAATATATATATATGGACACATTTATGAAATATGTGATACACAGCCGCATCTCACAGGACATTCGGTTGGCCATTTTATGTTTACATAAATTTAAATTGACACAAATGTGCCGGCATCGGATTTCAACCGGGCTCACAGCAGACATTTCCAGGGTAAAGCTGAAAAAACGAAGGCAAAATATATGTGAGAGTGATAAACTACATAAATTATGTCAGCTCGGCTCTCACTTATTTATTTTGGGGACATATGCGTAAATTGAAAAACAATTTATGCAATTTTCTTGCCGTTCAATATGAACTGCGCCCGAGCAATAACAACGGCCCCAACAGTTGCTCTAATCAACAGAACTCGGCCTCGGGCTAACTTCTGCCCAGCACAGACAACTCGCCATTGCTATGACTATGGCCCTCTGATTGTTTCTTATTCTTCCTTATATTTTTGTTTTGGCTACACAAAAGTTGTTTCCCCAAAGCTCACACGGCGCGCCTCAATCAATGGCAAGCGCAAAATCTGTAATCAATAAAGTAAATGGCCAGAGCACTTCACTTCCATGCGTGGCACATGTGCAAACGTGTTTTTGATGCGGCCTAGTCAGTAGATGAGAGGGAGACTCTAAGAAATGAAATTTCTGGCGTGACATATATATATATTGATATGGGAGGAGCACTTTTATACCCATGTATATATATTAAACATACAGACATACAGATATGTGTTCATACATTCATACATTTATGGCTTCATACATTCATACATTCATACATACAAACATTAATACATTTATACATGCATACATGCATACAGGCATACATGCATACATGCATACATGAATACATGAATACATTCATACATTCATATATTCATACATTCATACATACATACATCCTTACATTCATATATTCATACATTCATATATTCATACATTAATACATTCATACATTCATACATTCATACATTCATACATTCATATATTCATACATTCATACATACATACATCCTTACATTCACACATTCATCCCATCATACATCCATACATTCATACATTTATACATTCCTACATTCAAACATTCATACATTCATACATTCATACATTCATACATTCATACATTAATACATTCATACATTCATACATTCATACATTCATACATTCATATATTCATACATTCATACATACATACATCCTTACATTCACACATTCATCCCATCATACATCCATACATTCATACATTTATACATTCCTACATTCAAACATTCATACATTCATACATTCATACATTCATACATTCATACATTCATACATTCATACATTCATACATACATACCAGGAATCTACCGTTCTTACTCACTTGAATTTATGAGAATCTCATAGAACGGCGTTGGTCCCATATATATTCACCCAACACAGATGCTCTCATCTACTACATGTAAGCCGCTCGGCCATCGCACCGCACACACAGACTGTACATAACACATCTCGATATCAGCTTATATATATAACATATTGACATGCAAGCCGCCCCCTAGCAACACCGACAGCGATATCATCTTTCTCCCCTGCATACACAAACAGCTCTATAGAATTCCCCGACTGCATATGCTGCCTGGCCGCTTCAATGCCGAATCAAGTCAGGCGGCTAAACAAACTTGACGCAGAGTTGCTGTTTGTATGCGTGCACTCATTAATTTGGACATTTTTATTAATTAAGCAAATTGAGCTAGCAACGGGCGAGAGGCGCTCGGAAGAGCACTTAATGCATGCTAGGCGTATACTTGATTATTTGCAGTGGTTCAGCGTGCGCCTCGAAGTAGGCAACATTAAATAAACTTTCGCATAACGTCCGAGTCGTGGCTAGAGGACATAAGCCGCGCCAAGTGTTGGCCGCAACTTTTGTGCCGACCAAGCCAACGGCCACACGAAACACGCTTCATTTGGTTAATGAACCGTGGCTGGAGGAGGCCATTTAGATGTTTTTGTTGCTCTTGTAATTGAAATCAAATTTAGTGAAATGCTCATAGCCACAATATTCTAATTACGCTTTACAATGCTTAACAATTTCGTGAGCCCGAACTTCTGGGGCCCGTGAATTATGTGTGGAGCGGCGCCCGGGGGCGGAGTTGTTTTGATTCGTTTATTGACTTTTCATGTTGCGCTGCCAATTATGCGTCGAACTCGAACTACAATAGCCCGCACAAACTTTCCGCGCGCAATCTTAACGAGAAAATCTGTAAATTACACGCCCAGCGCCGGCGCCCGGCGACGACGACGACGACGACGACCAACTTTTGTGGCGTGCACAAATTTTCCAAATATTTATACACCTAAATAGATTTGATGGCATAATTGAAATTTGTTGTTATCGCTGTGCGAGGCGGGCTCGAGGCTCGAGGCTCGCCTCTCTCTCCCGTCTCGCTCCCACCCAATGAGTATTTGTGTACAATTTGCATAAACTCATTGCCGGACGAAAGTTTATTAAAAGCGTCGCCGAAACTTTGCCGCCTGCTAATAACAATCATAAACATGGCTCAATGTAAAATGATGAAGGTCCTTACAAATCTGACACATAGCTTACAGGGCCGCCCCACTGGGTCGAATCCTGCTTCGTCCTGCGCCGCAATTTGTTACACGAGCAACTTTTGTGTTGTCCTACAAATTGTGGATCATTTAAACTATGCTTGAACTCGGTTTTATGCTTGACTTTGAATCGCATTAAAAGTTGCTGAAGATCTTTATGGCTAAAGAAATGAAAACAAATTGAATTGACCTTGCTGGGCTTTATGCTTGAGGCTGTGTTAGAGCTTTAGATCCTTAAGGCCAGGTTAGATGTTTATTCTAGATCTATATTCGAGAGAGTACATAGATTACTTCTATATCTAAATCCTAGACCTAACTGGCATACTTGCCCAAGAATTAGTTAAGGCTGAACGATAAATGCGCTATAGAGTTAAGGACAAGGAGCTGCAAATAATAATGAATTTAAAAAAATTAAATAAAAAAATTAATTTATAAAAAAAAAATATTTAAAAAAATAAAATGAAAAAAATTCTAGATCTATATCTAGGATTTTTTCATTTTATTTTTTTAAATATTTTTTTTTTTATAAATTAATTTTTTTATTTAATTTTTTTTTTTTTTTTTTTTTTTTTTTTGTATACACAATGTCTTACAAATTGATCATCTCTTAGATTGCTGTTCGTGATCCTTAGATACGATATTAATGGAATTTTGATCTCATTCCAGTCCTATCTGCCTCTTAACTTCTGCCCTGCCCTCATAGGGTATTCCCTAGTTCAGCCTGCCCCGCCTCGCCTCACAGCATCCAGAGGACAGCTGTTTAAGAGCTGATTTTCTTGGAAGTGACAAGTTTTGCGCCTAATTGGCCTCAGAGTGTGAGATGTTTAGCTTCACTTGGGAATAATGATGCGAAATTATGCTGATGTGTTCTGATTGGGGATTTGAGCAGCCGAGAACGAGCGGGAAAAATGAGCTATGATTAGCCCCCACGCATAGTTGGGGCAATCTGGCCAGAGACGAGCGCAAACATTCATTTTTCTTTAATTAAAAGTTTGAGTTTTATTCTTTTATGGCACATACTCTGGCCCTAAATGAAATGAAAAGCAATTCAAAGCAAAAGTTGAGCATGATGCAAAGCCCTAGAGCACGCGATTATATTAACTACGTCTTACAAATTGCTGATTAATTAACTCTTTGTTGTTTGGCATAAACTAACTTTGAGTTGAACAACTTTTTGCCCCAGCAGTGCCAGCTGCACTCCCTGCGCACTTAAAGCAACAGAGTCGACCATTTAATGTGCTTACATTCATTTAATTTTAAATCTGCGATAAAGTGTCGGCTGCTTTAAGTCTTTCCCTGGCTCCTGCTGGCGCCTTCTGGCCACTTGCCCGCTCCGCTTTATGGGGCGACATAAAACGCAAAGTTGTCGCCGTGTCGCGAACGCAATTCTTTGCACGCCGAGCTTTGCAGTCATTTCTTTTGAGAGTTTTTATTCTCCCTGTGCCTCTGCTTCTCTCTCTCTCTCTCTCTCTCTCTCTCTCTCTCTCTCTGTTCTCCGGCCTTTTGCGTGCTTCCTGTTTTGTACGCGTTTTCTAGATTACTTTTATAAGTGAATTTGTTGCGGTTTTCCGCAAAATTTACAAGTACGTGAGAAAATTAGAGCTTAGCGTGTTGGGTTGCTGCCAGGCGACCGTCTGAGCCGCTTGTTGCTTTCCGGCCACTGCTGGCTCCCTCCCGCTGCTGCTGCTGTCTCTCTTTAAGCCCAACGCTGCGTATGCTTAATTTTGCTAAAAACATTCGCACATTACTAATACGCCTAGTTGCCGCCAAATTAGCAACTTCCAGCAATTTAAGAGCTGAATATATTTCCCTGTGTGAGTAAATTTTTTTGCCTAACGCGCTGATGACATGAAAATAAATTCGATGTCTGACTTGAAAATAAAGTTTCATTCTCGCTTTGCTCTCTCGCTCGGGCGCCATTGTTTCCCGTGTGTCTGTCCCTTGCTGGCGGCAGACAAAGTTTTTGCTCCTTCCGCCAAACCTCGACGTTCTCCATTCCATTTTCCCTGATGCCCCCCCCATGTGTCTGTGGGTGCGAGTGCGGTTAGTCTGTATTTGCAGAATTGTTAGTTTCACGCTTTGTTTGTCGAGATTAGCTGGCAGCACGAGAGGGCACGCTCCACGCTGCCACCCCTCGCGTCTGTCTTCTTCTTCTTCTTCTCCCTCTGACAGGCATACGCGCGGTGCTTTTGGCAACGCACAAAATAAAAGTGTGCAACTTACTTTACTTTATTTGCGGCAACTTATGCCGTGCCACGTCGCTACACTTGTTCTGCTGCTCATGCAACTTGACAGCTAACCGGAAATAGTCTCACCTCCGGGCAAACAGTTTAAGAATTTTGTTAAAAACTAAATAAATAAATTTCACTTTAATTAGCTCTCAAATTGTAAATAATTCTGGTAAAATAGTTTAAAGCGTATTTTATGTTCGTTTTACCTGACACTCGCTTTATTGGCTGTGTTGTTATACCCTGTGCAGGGGCGCTGGACGGGTAGAATGAAACTTTGTCTATATATAGTAGGTAACTTTTCTGATGTGGAAGTTGCGCTGAGTCAATCTAGGCATCAAATCAGCATCAACTGCTCGCCTTCAGCCCAACCTTTAGTCGAGCATACCCCACTGGTGCTCTCTTACATGTTATAGTTGTTTTTCCTCAAAGTTTGCACGTGAAAATTGCGTTCGCAATTCCTCCACTGAGTGTGTGTGTGAGTGTGTGTGTGTGAGTGTGTGTGTGTGAGTGTGTGTGTGTGCGCTTGTGGCAAAAATCCGCTGGCGTGTGGAAAATTGATGCTGCTAGTGAAGTTTTTGGCTTTTTGAACTGACAGCTGCGATTTTTATGCGTCACAGCCGCCAAACGCACCGCCCTCCCGCAACGCAGCTAGAAAAATAATTGCGGAAGCCTTCCCTTGACTCCCCTGGCCGTCCATGCCTGCCTTGGACTCTCCTAACCTGCCTTGGTCTCGCCTGTTTCGCGAATCCTCAACACCAAACTTCAACTAAGATTTAATCTTGCCTTAGTTATTTAGCTTTATGTGGCATGTTAAGCACTTGCTGTTCCAAGCAGACAAATTATGCTAGATTTGATGGATAATATGTGTTGAGTGTGTGTTTATTGTTCAGTTATATATTTAACTATATCTAGTTGAATGCACGATTCCGATACCTTTTGAGCACACCTCGCTTATAAACATATTTTCTAAAAATAGTTTAGCCAAGCTGCAATTTTTGTAATATTTTTCTATATCGAATAATTCATTTATTTTTTTAATTAAATAAATATTTAAACATTTCCCATGGAACTTTGTGGCCTTAGCTTTTGTTTAATATCAACTGCATATAAATTTATTATAGCGCACAATGCGGCAGTCTTTCAGCTGAAATTTGCATGGCATTCATGTAATTTTATAAATGATCATTAATTTTGTAGCCAACTTGTTTTTTGTGCCATGAAGGACAACAGCCAAAGCACAGGCACTGCCTGTCTCTCTCTCTCTGTCTTTCTTTCTATGTGTGTGTGTTTGTCTGAGCATAGTCATAGTTAATTCACATAGCCGCGCCGGCTCTGGCTTATTATCGATTGCATTTTCCAGCCGACTGGCCCGCAACGAGGGGCAACAATCTCGCAGGACGCGCGAGCCACGTGTGCCACATGTAAGCTACAAGCGTATAATATGCAGAGCGAGATAGCGCGATAGAGAGCGACTGAGTGAGCGAGAGAGTGGCGCTTCCTCACTTAATTAGCCAGCGAGTTTATTTATTATTCACTGGCACCGCCTGCCAGCCTAATGAATCACAAGTTTCCTGCTTTTTTCTCGCTTCTCGCTTTGTTTTTGTTTTTGTTTTTGTTTTAGTGGATATTTTAATTTTTAATTAGCATGCAAAGTAACAGCAGCAGCAGCAACAACAACAACAACTGCTGATGGACAAAAATAAACGACCTTGTGCGAGTAGTTCACAGGTATTTTATTATAAATGTAGCTTTTGTTTGAGCACCGCCCGCAACGGCTGTGCAGGTGCACCGAGGCCACCTGCCACACATATAATAGGCGAAGTGTGTTAAGCATATTAAATGGCTTCACACACATGTCCACACACACACACACACACACACACGCATCATTTAACCAGTCACGGTAGACACACAGATATCTTTCACAGCTAGATCATTACTCAGCCATGTCTGTTATGTTAGTCAAACTACAAGCTCTGCCCACAGCTGCCTCCCTCCGCCCCAGCCACAAATGACAGTTTACAACGTTTCGCCCCCTGCAATACGAAATTCATCAGCTCTGCAGCAGCAGCAGCAGCTGTTGCTGTTGTTGTGCTGATTATGTTAGACTTCCATTTGGCTTTGGCTTCGACTCGTTTATATTTAACACGCCTTTTTGTCCTTTCGCTTTTTATGCTGTTCAACTTGGCTGCATTTCACTTAGTTTTCTGCACAATTTAATTTTGTTGTTGCTGCTGCTGCTGGCTTAAGCTGCTTGCCTCATTATGCCCTATTAGAGGGTATTATAACTGGCTTATGCGATGTGTAAGGCTGAGCAGCAATGAGTTTATATATGACAAGAATATGAAAGCTGAAAGAATACCAAATCTGAATGTTCAATTGTTCATAGTTAGTTTACTTTTGATATAGCATAGTATTGGGAATATATCAGATCAGTGCTAGAAAAAGCATCAATTAGTCTAGCCTTTTCTCTCTTTTTCTACGACTCTCTCTCTCTCTCAATCTATTTATCGCTCTATCTCATACTCTTGCTCTCTTTTGCTCTAACTCTTTCTTTTTAAAAGTAGTTCTCATAGAGAGGGCCTGAGAATGTCGCTCCCTCTCCCTCTCTCACAGTCTCTGTTCGTCTTGCCTACTCTCTAACGCACTGAGCTCCTCTCGCATACCATCTTCTCCTTTAACCCCTGGCCAGTTCCAGCTGTCACCTATCTGCACTGCACTCCCCATTCTCATCGGCTATCGCCCGCACTGGCAAGAGCATCCATACTTCACCAAATCCCTTGCCTTTGTCTTACCACTCGCTTTGTTAATCTCTGCTGCTGCTAAACTAGTTTTACAGCATCCGAAAATACCCAGAACCCTGAGCCACAGCCGCAACCGCACAATTGATTGACTGACTCTAATGCGGCTGCCCGTGCTGACCCTCGAAACACGTTCCCCATTGCTGTGGCTGCCGCTGGCAAAAATCAACGTAATGCTTCGTTGCGTTTTGGGAAGCAGCAGCAGCAGCAGCTAAATTGCATTACCAAAATAATAAATCAATAATAAAATTTGGATTTTTGTTGTATTCCCATTTTTTGTTCGCTCTGGCATAAATGGCTTTATTGACAGTTGGTGGCGTCGCCTTTGTCAACGTCTGTCTGTCGCATTTATGACATAATTCAATTCATTTCGTTCGCTTTAAATTCATTTTGCAACAAATTTTCGAAGCGAGGCAAATTGATTTTGCGATATTATGCGACGAAATTGTTGAATGGCTGAACTCAAGTGATTTGGCCATTAAAATCGGCAGAACAAAATGACAAGCGAAGCGCTAGTCACAGCATTTGTCAGCAGCGAAAAGCACAAAGGCAATTCAAGTGATTCCTAGAAGTGAAATAGCAGCACATGCAATCAATCAATCAATGTGATCAAGCTAGGGAAAGACGAAGAAATGTATTTAAAGATGTAAACAACATATTAAAGGTAATTCCAGCGTTTAGATTCTCATAGAAATCACAGAATTTGGTGATCAAAAATAGAATAAGAGTTAAGCTGCAACATATATATTTGATTCACTTCAAATAATATATAATATATATCCTATCTGCCTTGAGTTTTCCCAGCTCATTCATAATTTGCGCATTAATTACTCAAATTTAGAAGCTGAAATCAACTTTTTGTGGCACATTGCAAAACTCGGCCAAAAAAGCCAAACACATGTCAGAGCCTTAAATCTCCGCAGAACGCTTCAGCCAGCTGTGCCTCAACTAACGTGGCTTTTTGTCGTTTTGTTAATTTTATTCGCATGTGCTTTTTGTGCCATTTTATTTATTTCTTTATGTGTATATAAACATAATATATATATATATATATATATATATATATATATATATATATATATATATATATATATATAATATATATTACTATATATAAATATATATTACATTTGTGTGAGCACGCCTGGGCTTTATCGTTTACCTGGCTGCTGTCTTTTACCTTATTTTTTTGGCCGAGGCTGCTAGCTATAAATTTTTGACAACATTCAATGGCGGCAGCGTGCAGCATGTGATTGAAACGAGCAGCGCTCACACACACAGTCATACACACAGCCAGTGGTAACAGACAGCGCCAGGCAGCAGCAGTAGCAGCTGCAATTCAACTAAAACGACAGAAACAAAAAAGCCTGCTAAACAAAATTGCTCGCGGGCACACACACACACACACACACACACACACAGCCTAGCTTTGAGAAATAGGCAATGTGCGGAAATTTTGATTTTTCGCCTGAGTTGGCAACGCATTGGCCGCAGGCAGTCACACAGCTAAGTAGTTTAAGTCAAGCTGCTCTAGACACATACACACACTCACACACATGCCTGCCTGCCTGCCTGCTCATCGAATTCAAATTAACTGGTGCATACTTTTAGGGGCGCTGCAAAACGCTGCTACGTGCCTCGGCCGAGACATAAAAGTTCTGCGCATTCCCACTGAAGTCGATTTATGGCAGCGCGCGTCTTTTATATGCTCAATTTTTGTTTTTCTCTTCCTCTTTTTTGCATTCTGTCATTAAGTCGACAAATTGCTTGTAACATTGCCAAGCGGCATTAATTAGAAAAAAAGCCCGAGTCGTTAAACTCGAGCAAAATGCCAGCAATCACAGCTGAGAAATTAAAAATGTGAGTGAAGCAGAGAGATATGTGCATAAAAGAGAGGTAAATTAAAAGCGGACTTAAGAGGAGTAAAAGAAGTACATATATATATATTTTAATGTTGCATAAAAATTACATTTTGCTGCGTATATGTTTAATTAAATTAAATTTTAAATACAAATTGAAATTTTTTTAAATTTATATTATTATACAAAACCAGCATTTTTATAGTATTTTTTTTTTTAATTTGAAAAAATATTGAAATTGTAATTTTTTAGAAAATATAATATTATTTTAAGCAATATTTTATATAATAAAAAATATATTTCTTATTTTTTCTATTGTGAAATTGACTTGAACAAACATTGAAATTGAAAAGGAATTTTTTTTAAATTTCATATTATAAAATATATTTTTATTTGTTTATCTGTTTTGAAATTAAATTGCAAAAATTTTATAGAAAAAATTTTAAAAGTAGAAATTTAAAAAAAATGTTATAGAAATCATTTTATATCATAAAAAATATAGTTTTTATTTTCTTCTATTTTCCACGCTATTTATTTTGCATGTTTTCAAGCGCAGCTGCACGCCGCCATATTTTCCTGTATTTCCACAAGCTCACTTATTTGTTTGCTCAATGCTTTATTAATTGCTGCGACGATTTGCTTTCAATTCCAATGACACGTGAAGGATTAGCAGGCATTAAGCACACACAAGCACACACACACACGCACTCACATACACCTTATACATATGAAATAAAAATGAGAATACAATCAAGCTAAACTATTAACACCTAAACGCAGGTCTCGCAATGGCATAAATCAAAATATGGCTACATAAAACATTTACGGCTGAACGCCTGCCAGGCTGACTGCCTTCCTGCCTGCCACACACACACACATGCCGGACGAGTGGCATGCCACACGAGCACAATGGCCCTAGCAATAATAACGCATATTGTTAAATAAAAATGACCTCCCATTTGTATGCCACGGAAATGTCTAACACTGAACGCGGTAGAGCAGGAGCAACAGTAACTGGAAGAGGAAGAGGAAGAGGAAGGGGCACGCCCACGCAACTGGTTGGCAATTTGTTTGCGCCCCCAAAAAGAAAACCACTTTGGTGGCAAAAAATGAAAGCGTGTCGATATGGCAGAAGCAAAAGAATAAGTTTTATGTGCCCCGCTGCCCAGCGATACGATCTAAGCTAAGAGCGCTGCGAGTAGCACATGTGCAAACAAATTAAAAGTTGGTCATAAAAATATAATTATATTGTGGCCCGGGTTAAGCAAACAAAAAACAGCAGGAAATATGTGTGGGGGGAGAGAGAGATAGGTCGAGTAGGGTGTGAAGGACTAGGAGATGGTCTGAGTCATATGGCTGGCAACTGTTGAGTGTTTTGGGAGAGATGGGAAAAGATGGAGTATAACATAAAAAGTGGAGTATTAAATAAATTTATATGCCTTGGAAGTATCCTTATACAGAATTTGAAGAGTCTAGCTCTTAAAGTGTACGAGATATATCGAATTTGTTCATAGTTTTATATAAGAAAACTCAGAGAACGGATAAACAGGCCAATGAAGTGAACTCAACTATCCTGACCATGATCAATAACATATATATGTATATACTTATGAACTTATTACATAGATTTTATCAAAAGGATATACCCAGCGTCATCAATGGTTACAGGGTATAGAAACAGTTGAAAAAAGCAAAAGAATTGATAAAAAAGGAACAAAGCCAATGGCGAGGGCAAGCGGCTTAAGAGCCAAAACTTGAGTGGCAGACAACAACCGCAACAGCAACAACAACCACAACAACAACAACAACAGCAACAACAACAACAACAGCAACAACGAGTGTGGCGCATTAAAAGCAACTTCCAAGTCATTAACCCGTTTATGACGCTTAACATGGCTAAGACTTGGTCGGCCACAATAAAGCGGCAATAAAATGGCCCACACGCTAGCGTATCAGTAGACACAGACGCAGCCACACACGCACACACACACACACACACACGCGTGAGTTCTGGCCAAGTTAAAGCGTTTAACGGCTCATTTATTGCGAGCTCTCAAATTTTTGTGCTTGTGGCCAGCAAAGAAATGGCATTAAATGTTATTAAAATTTCTTACGATCTGAATTATATATTATATATACACATATATGGCTAATCCTTAAACGGCCAGGTCTCGAAATTTTGGTTAATCCTGCCAGAGCCAGGAGCCAATTAAATTGATAAAAACGCAGCTCGCATGAAGTGCTCGCCGCATTTTATGGCCTCCCTTAAAGCTGATTTCCGCTTCTGGCCAGAAGCATATGTAAATGGCTCTAATATTCATACACATATATATGTATGTATATGTTGTTTTCCTATATGTGCTAAGCCACAAAGATAACCGCTCTTTGATAAGGCTCAACCGCAAGCAGAAACAACATAAATAAAAAAAAAAAAAGAAAACTCTGTAGAAAAGTTCAAACAGAATTCGTTGCTTTAACTTTCGAGCGGAGCATAAGATATATATTTTTTTTAATATTTCTGCAACATGAGCTTACGATTTTTATACGTTTCTATATCGATTTGATCATATTTATTTCTACGACTTCAGCTGCGGCTGAGCAGAGCCTAGAGGAACATGTGTGGCCGTTCTCACTCCTTGAGCCCATAGTGAGGTACTATGGAACGATTTGAGTGCGCTTATATATCTGAAAGTAGTTATAGCTAGCATATAACTAGCGCCTGAGTCTATTTTCTTAATACTTTTCATGTCTGAAATTTATTAATTAACATTTTTCGTCTAGAAATATCAGTTTTGTGCCACTGTGCCTCGGTCGCTGACTGTGTGGCTGTGTCGCTTGGTTGCGTCTGGCCCAATGCGGCTTAGGCTTTGTTGGCCAACACTGGCGCACACCCACACACACACACACACACACACACACTTTAGCCTGCTGAGACATGGCCCTCATATTATGCTAATATTATCCCTTGTCAGTGTTTTGTGGGTTAAGGACAGTTTTATGCATCCACACACGCCGCACACACACGCACACTCATAAACTTGACACAGGCTACGCTTGGACAGCTGCTTTAGTGTGTGTATGTGTGCGCATGTTAAATAAGCGTAATGCCGCCATTATTGGACGCATTACAAACAAAATGAAAGTGTGCACACTGAGAGCCTACGACACTCGCCATGCATGTGTGTGTGTGTGTGTATTAGTGACTCTGTCAGCCTTTATGCATTTCACATGTGACGGCTATTTTCGGCACACAAATCGTCGCCAGCCGGCGGCTGATTCGGACCACAAATTCAGCTGCAGCGCGCACGACAGCTGCAGCTAATTATTAAACTAATTAGCATGCGACTCAAGTGGATTATAATTAATAAACATATTGTGCCGGACGTGTCAATTGCCTGAGAGGCATAGCTTGAGACGATGGAGGGAGAGAGCAGGAGGGGGAGCGAGGGCGGTAGAGGCAGAGCGAGTGTCTTTTCTCAGCAAATATTTAAAGCATATCACAATGCTTTAAGCTATGGCTATAACTAAGCTTCTTGGCCAAGAGTATTTTCAGATTAAATAATTTAAGCCAATCATAGGGCTGATCGTTAATAGATTTATGTGTACTAAACTATAACCATATTCCTTCGGACTCCACCAAGCTCAGCTAAACATCCCTATCATCCCGACCTTCTTTGGGTCCACATTCAACTAGCAACAAATTAATTAGCCAAAAATGCTAAGCCCAATATCACTCAAAACTCATTATGGAAATATAACAAAAAAAAACCCTTAATCACTTAATCATTTCGCCGCCTGCTCTCTAGGCTATACAAAATAAATAAAAAATGGAACTAAGCTCCTCTTTATCTTTGGCAAATGCAAATGAGAAGGGAAAGTCAACTAATCTGGGTCGTTGGCCAGGCCACAATTACCCGAATCAAGCATTTCGATTTCAGATTTCCATCATTCACACAACTAAAAGGCAATTTCCTCGAAACGTGAATGGGGGGCCAAAGTGATTTGCCAGAAGTGGAAACTTTTCGACAATCGACAAAAGCATGAAGCCAAAAAACGAGACAGAGAGAGGGAGAGGGAGGGGGAGAGGGAGCGGGAGCGGGCCAAAAAACTAGTTGAAGCGAAGCAGAAGACCCAGACTCAAGCCTGATTGAGCCTTGATTTTGGTTACGCTCTTTGCCACTTCGATTTGCGTTGTAAAATTTATTACAAATACTTGCCATGCGAAAGCATTATCGATTGGCAAATACACACAGATATATATAGAGAGAGATATATATGCTATATATACGCCATATATATTGGAGCTGAGGCAAACGAATGTGCGCCGTGGAGCCTCTGTCACATTATGGAGACAACGAAGCACACAAGCGGGACTCATATACCAGCTCGATTAAAAAGCTGCAATTCCGGAATAGAGTGGACTCGAGTAGCCGGCGCATAATGCTGCATAAACACTCCCAATAAAGTCAAGCAGACGCTGTCAGTGAAAAGGGAGAAGAGGAAAAAAAAAACGAAATATTGCGGGCAAAATAAATTTAAGTATAAATCATAATTTAGGCAAATCTCTAGAGATGAGCTCTCAACGTCGGACTGCGGCTGCTTGCCTGCTTCAAAGCGAGCTGCCTTCTGCCTCGCTCCTGCCGCTCCTTTGCTTCCTCTTTGCAGGTATCCTGTATGTGTAATCCCTCAAAGCAAAACAAAACACAGCAGCTGGAGTGTGCGTGTGTGTGTGTGTGTGGCATGTCTAAGACGAGCCACAATTTATGCGCTTCGTCGCCTCTCGTCTACGCCAAGTGATATGCTGCCTTCCCTGGGCATTTTCCCCCAGCTCAGCTCCAATTTATTTTGCGCATAACAAAATTTTTGCTTTGCGGCTGCTCAATGTAAATTTATTGCTCTATGCATAGTTAAAGCTTCGCGATCTAAATCGAACTCAGCCTTTCGATACCTCTCCAGCTTACTTCTTATATTATGACTAAGCCAGCGCTCTGTACTCACGGCCTTGCCGTTTGCTATAAATCAAGATTTCTCCATTTAGTTTCTGATTTTACATTTCTCTCAATCAATTTACATAAAATGTATTCACCCACACATAAATGTTGATTGAATGCGAAACAAGAGACGTGAAAATGCTTCTATAGATTGGTGCTGACTGCGTGATACTCTGTCAAGCTGAATGGAAACCGATTTGAGAAGGTAGCTCAAAGGAGATCCTTCAAGGTATGATGGCTATAGCTTGGCTTTAGCTTTAGTTAGAGATAGATGTAGATAGATGTAGATAGATATAGATAGATATATATAGATATAGAAAGATGTAGATAGATATAGATAGATAGAGATAGATATATATAAATGTTAAGTACTGCTGATACCACTTAGCTAGGCTTAGCCGTATCATTCATAGAAGGTATAGAAATACATCAAACATTTCAATAATGATCAAAGATTCATATACATTCACATCTTATAGTGCCCCCAACTTACTGAACACCCTAATGGACCAAGGTAAACCCAAATGCATTTGCCAAATATCAAGTCTTCAGCTATATACAGCCCATATACTGCGCTTGCACTCCGCAAACACCAAGCAAAAACTGTTGCCCATGGCGCGGCGTTGGCAGCTGGCATTGAAAGGATAAGGGAATGGCAAAGGACTCGCGGCTGGATGTCAAGCGGGCGACGTCAATTGCCAAAGCACTTGACAAGTAATTTGCGGTGGCAGCCGCTGCTGCTGCAGCTAAGCAAAGCAACGCCACGCAACACACAAAACAATGTCAGCTGCCACCCAGCGCGTCGCCCCTTCTAGGGCTCACTTTTGTCCTATTTATATTTGGCTTTACGTGAAAAAAGTTTCGGGTGTTTCGGTTGAGTTTTATTTGCGCGGATTTATTTGACGTTCAACTTTTTTGCTCGCTCTTTCACTTTGCTCTCTTCGCACAACACATGTCGGAACACATTTAAGATTTATACACTTTTTTTGGGAGTTCTCTTTTTCGGCATGCGGCGCATGCATATTGTGGCATGCGGCGCTTTCATGGCTAGCTGCATGTGCGAGTGGCTTGCCTCTCTCTATTTTTTTGCGCGCTTCAATTGTCAGCGTGCGGCACGAGGGCGAGCGAGCGAGCTCAATTGGAAAACGCTTTGAATGCCAGCGAATGCCATTAAAGAATTTCACGATATTAGCTGGGAGCACGCAGCGCGGCACCTTAAAGAGCCCCAAGATGCAGCAGTGCATGCCCAGCTGAGCACAAAGTATACAGCGGCTGGCTTTAAGACAAACAAAAGCCAAGCGGAAATTAGAACTGAACAAAATCATAACAAAAGGCGCTCAAAAAACGGGCAAGCGACGACCTTTTATGCGCACCTTGGCCACGAGGCTCTTAGTTTTTGTAAAGCTGCCTCCTTTTTTGTTTTTTATTTAAATTATGCAAAAGTATTTTTGACTGAATGCGAAAGGCTAACACACACACACACAGCGAATTTTCCGCACAATAAAATTGTTCACACTTTTTACGCCAAAAGCTGTGAGCGGCGAAAGGCTGCAGCCAGCTGACTGCAGATAGCCCCAGAAGAGAGAGAGAGAGAGGGAGAGAGTATATATAGAGTCTTTGAATTAAGACTGCTGTTGTCACTCCGACAAATATCGAAGACTGCGAGTTAACTAAAAAGCAAATTAATCAGCGTAAGTTACACGCAAGCTCTGCGAACTATGAATATTTGTGAAGCTAAATGCAGGTAAGTTCCATTGCTTGAGCCCTAAGCCAGCGCTCAGGTGCTCAGAGTCGTTAGGCTTGCCTTTTCAATCTGAAGCACGTAACAAATCTTTATAGAAAATTGCAAATGCGGCGCGCTGAAAAGTATGCTATGAAAAAGAAGTGCATGTGCAAGGCCAGTGGAGGCAGGCTGCAGCTGTGGCTGTGGCTGTGGCTGTGCAGAACGTTGCTAATGTCAGCAGGTGACAGTGGCTGTTGCGCCTGGAGGCTGTCATGGCATGGCACTCTTAAGGCATTTGTCTGCCAGCTGCCGGTGGCGGCAGCATATCGTGCCATAAATGTCGGAGCGCGCGCATTGTTGCTGCCCAACTCCGGCTCAGCTCAGTTCTGTCGCAACGCATTGGCATGCCACACAGCTTGACAATAAGGCGACGTTGAAGACGATTTTTCTGCTGCTTTGATTTTGAATAGCTCACTTACACACTTAATAAATGTCGCCAGCTGCTCGACTAGGCACTCTCGCAGAGTGGGCCAGAGAGGAAGAGAGATGGAGCGAGTCAGAGCGAGGCAGAGAGCTAATGCTATGCAAATTTAAATTGCCATCTAAATGGTCCTTAAAGTTGGCAACATTGGAAAGTTTCTTTTATCTGGCAGATTATATCATTACGCATGGCATATAATAAGTCAGAGTAAAGCCTGGGCCTTAGTGCATATATATATACAGACCTATATGAAATACCCTGTAAAAATGTGGATTGAGCTAAAGATGTCGCTTGGAGCTGAATTTAGTTGAAGCAAAATATTGAAAATGTAACCCAAAATATTAAAATTGTATATAAATAGATAGTATGTGCTATAAATACCCTGTAAATTCAGGAAAATTGCTTATTAGAACTAAATTTTAGATTAAAACAAATTATATATCTTCAATAAAATTGACCATAGTAAAATTGTATATATTTATATATAGTACATGCTAAAAATACCCTGTAAAAATTCAAATTGAACAGAGCATGGTATTAAAAAATGACTAACTAAGCAAAAGATTGAAGGCTTCTTCTCTTTTGAGCATTTACTGCAAAAGAATTAATAATATTTGCATATGCTGCATTAAATACCCTACAAATACCCTGTAAACTCATGTTGTGACAGTTATATAATTACAATCTAGATACTCTCAGCCTGTACCTGTACCCTGTAATTGGAGAGATAATAATGATGCAGATATCTCTCCAATTACAGGGTATATATCAGTTGCCACACTTAAGCCCTAGCTCGTATTTTCTATTATTAACAGCCAGCAAGAGGTCTTTTAGGCAAGTCACATGTAAATTTATTTATTGACTCGCCTGCCAAAACTCGAGCAGTCGCCCCTTTGCACCGTTTACTTTCTGCTTTTTTTGTAGCTTATGACTTTCACTTAGCTTTCACTTGGCTTATTTACACACACAACCAGACTCAGCTACACACCCTCACACACACACACACACACATGCGTATGCCTTTAGGTGTGCGGTAATTGTATTAAATTTCAATAAACGTGCCTCAAATATTACGAAACGCCGAGTTGAATTACAGCCAAATTATAATTTCTGTTTGACAATACCCTGTAAAAGTGTATTCAGGGCTTATGCAATGTCTAAACCCTTTTTTATTGTGCTCGCCTTTTATTGCTACTTGCTGTGGGGGTGGGGGCAGGGGAGGGTCTACACATTGCAATTTGGCTGGCAATAAATTTTGCTGGCAAGACGAGAAGAAAAGCGCGAAAAAAGTGGAAGCAGAGGAAGAAAGAGAGGAATATTTAAATTTTTGTGTTGATCGCATAGCGCTTTTTGAGGCTCGCAAAGGGGCAAACAGTAAAAAATCTGCTTAAATGTACTTCCGTCATAAAAAGAACGGTAATGCAGAGCCAACGCCAACGGCGGGCTCTCTATGTGTGTGTGTGTGTGTGTGTGTGGTGTGTGTTTGTGTTGTGTGTCTCACGTAACCCGAGTAGCAAGAAAAACCTTTTTATAAATGCTGCTGCGCGGCTTCCGCAATATAATAATAAAAACAAAAACCAGCAGCGACAACAGCCCAATGCCACCGACATTGAATACTCTGCGAGCGAAGGCGAAACGAAATAGAAATTTTGTAATTAATATTTCTTGTTAGCCAAATGGCCGAAGTTGCTTTAAAGATCAGGTATTTTCATATCATTTTTATTTATTTATATATTTCTATATTTTTATATTATTTAATTTATATGAATTTTTATTTAATCTGAATTTTTGCAATTTAATTGGTTATAAAAGATTTGAATTTTTTTATATATATTTATATATTATATATATATATATATTATTATATATATATTTGCATCAAATTTTTTGCTTATGTATTTTTTATTATTATTTTTTTTTAAGTTTAAACACTAATATATAAATATCTATATGAATATATATGCTTAGATGCATATATAGCTACACACATTACTTTTTTTATTATATTTTAGTATATTGAAAAATATATATATTCAATCTTAATTTATTATCACAATTTATATGCATTTATATATATATATTTGAAATTTAAATGGTTATTTTATGCATTTATATTAATTTGTTTTACACCGGAGCTTATCTTTCAGCTGATTTAATTAAAATTTTGCAACGCAGCAAAAAGTTAATAAAATAAATAATAAGAAAAAAATATATATTTACATATATTAAATTAATTTATATTATATGATAATATATCTATATATAAATTTTCTTTTTCAGGTACATTTTGCGAGCTCATTATAAATGTTGTCACCTTTTTTAGCACTGACTTTAACTTTAAGCTGATTTAATATATTTTTATTCTTTAAGTATTTTAAACATATTTTTAATTTATTATTATTTAAATTTATTTATATATATATTTATATCCATATTATATATGTTCTATTTAAAATGATTATTTTTTTATTGGAGAATGCAAAGTATATATTGGAGAAGAACTATAATAAAATATATATATATTTACATTTCATTTATTTTATCATTATTTAAATCGCATTCAATGCGGCGTGAAGTTCATGCTTTAGCTGCTTTTTATTTATGCAGCTTAAATAATTAAAATGCAGCAATAAATAAACAAAGGCGTAAAACTATTTCAATGTAAAGCAAAAAGTGCGAGTCAAAGGACACAGCCATTTGAATGCTCGAATGTTTTATGTGCTCAAGCAGCAAAAGTTTTGTGCTTCACTGGCCTGCTTTATAATTTGAGCAGATATTTGAACAGATATATATTCAAATTTAATATTTACCTGAGTTCTGTGTTCACTTCTTTTTGAGTATTGCAGTTGATGTTCTTGTTGCATTCATCGCGTGCCTCGAACTATTGTTGCGCTTGTGCTTTATTGTATTTGGCTTGTTATAATTCGCACACACAGAGGCACACACACCTACTCACACACACGCATCAATTAACCCAGTTGCCAGCGCAGCAACAATAAACAGTTCAAGAATGCGCCAAGTTAATTTTCTTGGAATTTCAGCTGCTTTGTTTCTGCACTTTCTTTTTCCTGCTTTTTTTTTTTTTTTTTGAGTGCTGTAGCTAAGTGTATTTCTACCTCAGCTCACACGCATAGACAGCCACACACACACACGCAGAGTAAATTACATGCTCTTAACACTTTAACCGGCTTTTTGCTACTTGCGCCAAAAATCCAATAAACGCGTGTCTCTCGTCTGAAGCGCGCTGACTGGCCAACAGATATTACACATACGCCGCGTGTCCGCTAGTGAAACATCCAGCAGGCACGAATGTCAACAACGAACTGAACGGCCAACGTCGCCACTGCCGTTCGTCTGACTTGGCCGAAAGCCGAACGCCGCATGCGTCGCTTTTACTCAATGAAAAGCTTCAAGCCAAAACTAATACCGAAAAAGAAGCCAACAACAACAGCGAAGACGAAGAGTTGCATACTTTTCGGAGTGCTCCGTGTTGCTTGCCATTGTTGTTGCTGCTGTTGCTGTTGCTGCTGTTGTCATTGGTGTTGTCGTTGTCAGCGGCAACATAATCATTGGCGCGTGTTGCTCACTTGTAGGCAGACAGGCAGACAGGCAGCCACGGCAGCCGGGCCGTCAGGCCGTCAGGCAGACGCAAAACAAAAACAAAAGCCTTTTACAAATCGCGCAACGTCATGTCAACGAGACAATCAGACAAATGCCACAGTTCCCTCGACTCGTCCCCCGCGCCACTCCCTCCCCTCTGACCAGTCCTCCTTGCGCCTTCAAGCTGCGTCAATTGTCTGCCGGGCTTAACTTCTTTCTATTTTTTTTTTTTTTCTGTTTTTTGTTTAATTTCCTTTATCAACAAGAAGGCAAACGAGTTTTGCTGCTGCTGCTGGTTGTGCGTGGGTGTGCGTGTGTGTGTTTGGCTCGAAGTGTGCCTCGTTATCCTGTCAATTGTCATTGGCTTGTTGCGTCTGCCCTCGACGCTCTGCCTGGCTGCCTTATCGCATGCATGTCTGCAGCCTGGGCAGGTGAAAGCCATTGTAATCGCCAGTTAATGTTAATTTGACAGTGGATCTAATTCAGCGTTGCTTTGCGACGATTAAAAATGGAGCCCTGTAGGGGGGTGGTGAGTGTGTTGGACTTGAAGTTACCCTGTAAACGAGGAGGGCTTTGGTTGAGCACTTAAGGCCTAATGCTTTATACCCATTGAACTCTGACTTACTTTCATTTAGATCACAGCCACTGAGCAGCGTTGATCTAAATTTCCTGCTAGCTGACCTTTAGCTCAGGCCTTCTCCCTCCCATTCCCTCAGCATTTTCGCCAGCTCTGCTTACACTTAATATATATATCAGCTCGTATCTATTAGCTAATTTACAAATTAAATTGCTTCGTCCAGCATTCGAATGCATTCTGCATTGAGGCACAGCGAAGCGTTGCATGCCACACAAAGACGCCAGCTACGCTCGCTCCTCCAATTTGCAGCACTTATCAGCAGCTTTACTTAACCAAATTACATTGGCCAAACACACTGGAATACAAAAGCAACTCAAGTCCCGCTCGATGGCTGAGAGCAGCATGCAAATGCTTTGCGGTCTTCTGTATACAAAATTGTGGTTATCAGCTTGTTGGCAAACAAAATAAATTATGCAAAAATTCACACAGAGAGAGGGAGAGAGGGAGACAGAGTGAGTAAGCCACTTGTTGGGAAATTCATTTTTCGTGTTGACTCAATACAAAATATTTGTTATTATGGCTTTTAATGCGTTATTTATTATGAAAATCTGCTAGCTCAGAATTTCATTTAAACTTTGGCCGTCAAAATACAATTTTACAATTTCACAATTTCACAATCTGTACATTAGAGTGGGCCGGCAAATCTTATAAATAAGTATTATGCCCTAACCACAGAGCCACTCTGCAGTTTTCGTAGTTTACGTTTCGGTTTCGGTTTCGGTGCCTGGCTAAGCCGTCGTCATGCTTTTTAATCCCTTTTAAATTGATATTGTAATTGGGTTTCGTGTATAGTTATGAATTTCAATATGTCTGTCGACTGGGCCAAAAACTTTGCACCCACACAGAGAGAGAGAGAGAGCCACATACATATTTGTGTGCTTGTCAATCTGAGCAAACGAGTCGAAAGCCTGTTTGCCATTGAATTATTGTATTAGTTGCTGTTGATGTTGAGCAAATTGTGTCGGCTGCACTCGAATTGTACAGTTTGCGAAGGGGATTCGAAATAATTTGTGGTCTGCAGCAAGGGATCTGCCATGATTATGTATTGTGAGTTATTGATATTGGGCTTATAAATAAAATTTGATAAGCGGAGAATTCAGGCAGAAACTATTTGAAAAGCTGGTTACTGAAGTCCTTTTCTGTTGAACGATAGAAAGTTAAGGACAATCTTTTAAGAAATGTTATGATTCTAAATAAATATTTTACAAAAAACTCCAGTTAGTAGTCAATCAAGCTGCCTGTCAATCAGTAAGTAAGTAATCGTAAGATCTGTCTTTCAATCAATCAGTAATCAATCTTGCAGTCAGTCAAGCAAGAAATCCATCTGTCAGTCAATCAATCAATCAGCTCATCAATCAGCTGTCAATCAGGGCATCTGACAATCAATCAGTCACTAATCATAGTCAGTCAGTTGTCAATCAGTGAGTCAATCAGTAAGTCGATCAATCAGTAGGTTGCGAGTCAGTCAATCAATCAGTCTACAAACTGATCACTCAAGAACTACGCCAGTCAATCAACATATATATAGAAAGCAGTCAATCAATCAGTAATGAGTCAGTCAATCAAACTGTCTATCAATTGATCAATCAGGAAATACGGATATCAATCAATCAACATACAAATAGAAAGCAGCAATCAATCACTAATGAGGCAATCAATCACAGAATTTGTCTCTCAATTGATCAGTCCATAAATATGACAGTCAATCAGTCAAGCAACATACAGATAGTCAGCTGTCAATCAGTCAGCACATCAATCAGCCATTCGATTGACTTGAATTGAATCAATCAGTAGGCAGTCAGTACTGAGTCAATCAGTCAATCGGTCTTTCCAACTGAATACAAACATAGCTAAAAGTAAATTCATTTTTAGCCATATTTCACCCACTCCCACGCCTTTACTCTAATCATCATTCACTCAGTCAATCACTGAATCATGCAAGCAAAAACTCTTTTATATATACAACCAAAAACAACTCTCACTAAATATAAAATTCTATAAACTCAGTTATGCATATTCCCAGCAGTTTGTTCATTAAACAAAATGTATAAAAGCCAATCAAAAACTTTTGAAATAGAGCCGAAAATAATAAAACAAATATTAGAGCCAAATAAAATCCATAAATTGTGCAAAAAATAGGCTAAAGGCATAAATATGCCAGATCGAGGCGAAGTTTATGAAAGTCAAGCACTAAAAATGTTCGCACCTAATTTAATGCTTCGCTTAACTAATTATAATAGAGATAGAGCTGAACTTTTCTCGACTAGGGATAGATGGGACAGGTAGACAGGTGGGCAGTTGGGCAGTTGGATCCACCTAGGCTGAGATGACTGACAAAAATCTCTTGATTGCACTTTGGGGACACATTTTGAGGTGTGAATTTTACAGCACGGGCAGAAGACGTTTACGCACTTGGACACCCAATTGGGCCTTTAGGGTTTTTAGTTACAGTTACGCCGTGCCGTGCGAAGCTGCGTGTGTTTTATAAAGCACCTGCTTAACCCTTAATACACACCCAACGAACATACACACAAAAAGGGGGAAGCAGGCGACGTGGCAATAAAAATAAATCCCTATTCAAGGTGCACGGGCACAGGCCGAGGCGGACTCCGGGCGGCTCGTTCACTTTTGGGAACTGCAGCGGCAAGCAGATTATGTATTTACAGCCAGATAACTCCCATTGTCGTAATGGCAAAGTTTTGCTACCTGGTTGTTGTTGCTGTTGTTGTAATAAGGTAACAGCCTAGATGATTGCTAGCAACTGTTGCCGACCTCCCCATTGACCCTAGCAAACTTTATGCTGTGTCAGCTAAGTTTACTCAAGACAGAGACCTCTCTGTGTGTGCATGTGTCTGTGCGTTTGTCCGCCATTTTGTTTATCTGCATAATAAACAGTGCTAAAATTATTGATGCCCGCATTTTGGGCACGTCCACGTCAGCAGCAGCAGCGGCAGCGGCAGCGGCAGCAGGTAAATGGCTAATAGCATAAAAAGGTACGACCCAATTGCCATTGTTAGCTGAAAGCTCAGCCAAAGTTGGCTAAATCAAAATATAGCTTGAATTTTGAATATAAAGCAGCAGCAGCAGCTAAGCCTGAGTTTCGCGTGAAACCCAATTCATGGCCAATTTAAATGGCCTAAAAATGTCAAGCCTCATTAAGTGAATTGCTAGCTGAGGCTAAGTGGGCTGTGAGTAATTGTATGGAGCTAATGCGAATACTCTTTATTATTTCTGTGAAACAACTTGAGCAGCTTAATTGTGGAAGGCTGTGGAAAGTGTATAATTTTTTAAGCTGCTTAGTTGAAGGCCGAAAGTGGCTTAAAGATGAATCGGATTAAAGCTTTAGAGACCTTGACTACATATGTTTCATATATATAACACGAGAATTTTAGATATATGTTATTATAGATATTTATAAATAAATATATACATTTTTATATTATTTAATTTTAATTATAGTTAACTTTTATAAATAAATAAAATACATATTATATATTCATGAGCAGATCTGAGTTCATTTATATATATTTCCATGTCTGTCTGTTTATTTTATTTAGTATTGATTGCTTACATTACATTACAGCTTAAACTAGAAGGCGTCGAACGACAGCTGCCGACCTCTGCTCATACCTGATCGAACCCACTGATCGAACCCACTGATCGAGCCCCCTTCAAAATAACTTCTGCAACAGGTCGACGAGCAGAGTTCGAGTTCGAGTGGTTGGCTCATCGTATATAAACAGGGGCAGCAGCAGTGATTCTTCAGTCGGATGCCTGATTTCCTGGTGGATAGTCGAGCGGTGGATCTCCTCTTCTTCAGTCTGTGGTAGGTATTTAAATTGTTAATAATATTAAGCAAATTTGTAAATAGCATTAAGAAAACTTGTACTAATTATATGCCCTGTTTTAATAATAGTTGTTAAAAGTATTTATATTAAATATAAGCTGAGCATCACACAGTGCTTTATACATATTTGAAGGAGGAAGCAGAGAGCATAGCGTCATAGTGAAATTACGTAAGATTGGAATCACGTAAGACTGTTATTACGTTAGAGCTCAATTATGTAAGGGCAGCAACAGTTGAGCCAGATCAGGAGCAGAGGCAGAACAGTTGAGCCACAGCAGAGCGATTGGCAGAGCCAGAACTGAGCAAGAGGCAGAGCCAGAGCCAGAGCCAGAGCCAGAGCCAGAGCCAGAGCCAGAGCCAGAGCCAGAGCCAGAGCCAGAGCCAGAGCCAGAGCCAGAGCCAGAGCCAGAGCCAGAGCCAGAGCCAGAGCCAGAGCCAGAGCCAGAGCCAGAGCCAGAGCCAGAGCCAGAGCCAGAGCCAGAGCCAGAGCCAGAGCCAGAGCCAGAGCCAGAGCCAGAGCCAGAGCCAGAGCCAGAGCCAGAGCCAGAGCCAGAGCCAGAGCCAGAGCCAGAGCCAGAGCCAGAGCCAGAGCCAGAGCCAGAGCCAGAGCCAGAGCCAGAGCCAGAGCCAGAGCCAGAGCCAGAGCCAGAGCCAGAGCCAGAGCCAGAGCCAGAGCCAGAGCCAGAGCCAGAGCCAGAGCCAGAGCCAGAGCCAGAGCCAGAGCCAGAGCCAAAGCCAGAGCCAGGGCATATGATGCCCATCCAAAGCCAATCACAATTGCTGTCGCTTCGTAATCAATTTCAATTCACTTAGCTGCGCCGTGCAGGCCATGGTCCGTACTTGGCTGTAATATCATTAGTCGGCAGCTAACCTTCAGAGTTTGCCCTAGCAGCTCATGCAATAGTCAAAATGTAAAATTCATATTTTTGCGCAATTTCAATGCCAAGCTCGGAGCTCGGTGCTCGGAGCTCCGTGCTGGGAGCTGTGTGTAGTTTGCTTAAAATATTAAATACGCCGTTTGTTAATATGCCGTATGTTACATAATAAAGCAGATGACATTCGTGTGTGTCTGGCTGTCGGTTAGTCTGCCTGCCCGCCTGTCTGTCGGTCTGTCTCTCACTCTGGTGCGGCTTTTTGCTGCTGGCGTGTAGTCAAAAATGTCACAGCTACATGACGATGCTGCCCCCAACAGTTCACAGTCTCTGCCCCCAAACTCTCTGTGTGTGTGAGCTCAGGTCTCTGTGCCAAGTTCCAGCACTGCCGCTTTGTTAGCCAGCTCCACAACGTCGCCCAGTCTCTGTGCCTCCAGTCAGCAGCTACCATCAGAGTCTCCCACTCCCACTCTCTGGCTCTCTGCTCACCTTTCCTTGGGCTCAGTTTGAGTGCAAAATATTATTTAATGCCGCCTGACAGTTGAGTGAAGCAATATCGTTTACATGCATTACGTAGCCCGCCCACTGGAGCTGGCACTCAAACAAATTGCTATTAGTCACAGTTTGAACTCGACAACAATTTCGGTTAATAAATAATATGAAACTTAATTAAATTAAAATAAAACTTTACAAAACTTTTACGCCATAAAGCCAGCTCAATAAATTCTCTTTGTATGCCAAGAATCTCTACTCCCCTCTCTCTCACTCTCTCTCCATATGCAGCGCATGAATTTGTATGCACAAATAATATTTTAAATAATTCCCAAGGGGAAAAAATGCGTATTCAATATTCTTTAAACAAATACAAACAACAAAATTGTTTGCCTTCTTTTTCGATTATTTTTCTTTTATTTCGATTCGATTAACTGGGGGCAAAACAAATTGGCAACTGCTTTAGCTGCAAAAGGTAAAAAACAATTATTTATACACTCGCCTGGCATCCGAATGATTTTTGTTTTTATCAATTTTTATATTTCTTCTCGGCCGTTTTTATAACTTTTTTATGTGAGGCCAAAACAAATGCTGGAAAACGTTAAATAAACTCACGGCTCACTTAATTGAATGCAAAATGCGGCCAAACAGGAAGATAATTGACAAATTCGCGCATCGAACAAATGCGAACTGCGCTGCGTATCTCAATCAAATGATCTGAATAAAAAATGGGGAAAAATATATATGAAATGAATGAAAAATATACAAATTACTGGGGAAGTAGGGAACAAAGCAGTGGAGAAAGAGGGAGTAAGGGGGAGAAAGGGTGGGAGAGCTGGAGAGAGATGGTGAGAGATGGTGAGAGATGGAGAGAGATTAAGGTATAAGGGATATGTATAGGATGATAAAAGGAGATGAAAGGAGATGAAAACGGATGAATAGATAGAGATATGATACAGAAAGATAACAGCGATGAACAGATATGAACAGATATGAACAGATATGACAAGATATGAACAGATATGAACAGATATGAACAGATATGAACAGATATGAACAGGGGCAGAGTAAGAGAAAGAGAACGAAGAAGAATGAGGAAGACTGAGGAAGAATGAGAAAGAATGAGAAGAATGACAGGGTAGGAAAAGCCAGCTGAGACCTGGAGAGAATGAGAATGTGCTACAGTGAAAAAGAGAGAGAGAGAGAGAGAGAGAGAATGATAATGAAAATGAGCATGAACGAGGGAAGGTAGAGACAGATAAAGTTATGGGAGAGATACTAAGAAAATGTGAGACCTAAAGAAAGAGAGAAAGAGAATCAAAGAGAAGACAGACCTATGTAAAATGCAGGCGAGAGATAGAGAGAGAGAGAGAGAGAGAGAGAGAGAGAGTAGTAGTAGTAATACTGATAGTTGTGATAGTAGTAGTAGTAGGAGTAGTATAGCAGCAGCAGCAGCAATAGTATTACTAGAAAGAAAATCACAGGCATACCTAGTGTGGGTATCTCACTTCTAATATCGACCTAAATAAAATAAGCACTTATTTGCAAATTCAGCTAAGAGTACAAAAGCCCTACAGACTACACAGGAAATGTATTTAATAAGTGCTGTATAAATAACGCGCTTGATTGCGGCAACATATGTAGACAATATATTGCAACTATTTTATCAATTAAAGCAATTTCGAAAACAAAAATCAAAAGTTGCTAAAAAAAATTGAACAAAACCAGAAGCTTAATAAAAACTCATATAAATTTCGTAACACAAAAGCGCTGAATAATAAGTAGAGAGTATTATGGATATGCAATGAGATATGTAACATAAGGCACATATATATATATATAGATATAGATTTGTATATAGTCTTGGGTATATATTCTTGAGAGTTGAGCTGATGCAGTTAAATCTAGAGCCAAGCTTTCGCCAGCTTCACATAACTCCTCAACTCACAGCCAAGTGCATTGAGTCTTCGTCTGGCATGTGCTAATCGGCCGTCCTTGTTGGCTTTACAACACTCTATCCACGGAATGGTCCATCAACGAATCAATGGACTGTTGGCCTGCATCCGCGTAGATTGAATAAAATTTCACGCTGGAAATCATATTGTTGTTCGGCAACAAAAACAATTCCGCACCGGAGCGGGATAAAAAACAATGCAAAGCCCAAACAAAAATGGCAAACAAGGCATGCACAACTGGCAAATACCCTGTTGCAAATAGAAGACTTTAATCATTGAGATCAATGCTTGGCCAGTTAAATGTGCATTTCATCAGCCCCATCATGCTCGCTTATCACAGTCTTTACAGGGCATTCGAGCTGAAAAAGTCGCTGTTGCTTTTTTCGGGCTGTTGCATGTTGATTTTTCGCTTTTGCTGCTGCTGCTGTTGCTGTTGCAACGATTCGTGTCGTGTTGCTATTGCCATTGTCTCTTTTTTATTGTTGCACGCATTTGAACATTCATGCCACTGATTGCTGCCACGCATAAAAAGCTCAGCGCGCAGGCAAACACGGCCAGAGCAACATGCGGCAAGGTACGACCAGGCAATACCCTGTAAACAGAGCTGAGAGCTGGCAGCGCTGCGAGATAATAATGTTGTTTTGAATGCATTATAAAATAGATGGTAGCTCAGCTTGGTTATAGAGTAAGCTTATGTAATTCCCAACTATAGGATACCCTGGACTGAAAATCTATTTTATAAACTATATTTAGTTTAGCCAACATTCCAGCATTCGAGCAATAATTTATAATCAAACAAAGATTATTTATAGCACACTGTGTCTACATATAGCCAGACTTTCTGATACCCTATAATATTGAATATCAATATTCTGAGTTATATGAAACTTAATCAAAATTTACACTGATAATATAGTCTTACCTTATCTTACCTTGCATCAGAGTAAGCCAAAGCTCGACTCTGTGATACCCTATAATATTTAATACATAAAATGTACTTCCAAAGCTCTTCAGGCTCTTAGGCCAGTTTACTTCGACTATCTTAGCTTTTGCCTAGCTTATATACCCCATTATATCCATTACAGGGCATCAATATGGCCGCCATGGCCACCACAACTGTCGCTGCAGTCGACAGCAGCAGCTGGGACTTCGATTATTTGCCTGTGCGAGACCGAGAGGAAAACCACAGCAACAACATTTAATGGTCACATTGCGGACACTCGGCCCCGGATCTGGTCATCAATAATTGTGGCCCGCACAGCCCGCCGTGACCGGGCACAGCAATTGTTTCCCTTGTTTAATATTTTTTTAATCATCGCGAATGTGTTTACATTTGCCACTTTACTTTAGTTAAGCTCAAAATGGACAACACGCAGCCAGAATTTGAGCCACATCGTAGCACTCGCCTCGGGCATTGCAAAGCTGCTGCGCAGAGCCAGCTGCAGCTCGTGGTGCAGCTCTGGCCCAGCTCTGATAGACGTCCTGCACGCTCAAGCCATAGCCGTCCATGAGCCAGTCCTGGAATTGTAGCGGAAAATCTTCGTAGACCGCCACTGGCTGCAATCAGAAGAAACAAAAGCAAGTCTTGATTCATTAGGAGCGAAACAGAATGTCACAAAAAGTTAATTTCCTGCACAACGCGGCGTATGAGCAATTTCTTATTTTTCAAGTGCAACAGCAGAAAATGAAATTAATAAAGGAAGCGAGTGCAGCAAGCAGCAAGCAAGCTGAAATATAACAAAAATACTCAAGTTTCTCTCGCTTTTTTGTTGCTAATTAAAAGGGAAGCGAGCGACGACAGCTAGTTAATTGAAAGCTGTTGCTAGCAGTGTCAACGCATTTAAGCCATGTTTTAAGCACTCTCACACACACAGACATAAGTTAGTAGTAAGTGTGGAGGGCGGCTTAAGGCGTTGTTTGAGAGCTGAGTTGAGAGGGTTAAATGAGGAGGAGATAGAGAAGAGATTGAGATAGAGAAGAGCTTGAGATAGAGATAATGGTAACGAGCTGTGGCTAGGGCAAAAAATCTACGAAGATAAACTTTTTATTGCTCCATCAGCTTGTCTATTTGTAAGCCCTTGGCTCAGTCCTGGCCAGGCTTCATTGTCTTCAAACTCACATCTGCAGCTGATAGCAAAGTCTTATAATAATATATACATCAACGACTACAGCTATATCCTTTCTACGCCCTCAAATAGACTCGTTTCGATTCACAGCTCAAGCCCATCAAAACTTTATGAACTTCCCCAGCTGCAGCTGCGGCTGCTGCTGCTGCTGCTGCTGCTGCTGCTGCTGCTGCTGCTGCTGCATTAAGGTGTGTGGCTAGCTGAGCGTGTGCTGCACTTCCGCTGGCAGCACAATCTCAGCAAGGTAAACGCTGCACTGTTTGCTGGGAGCCAGCAAAGCTGCGATGCGGGTCGACAAACTGCAGTCGATAAATTGTGCTTGCGCACGTTTCAGGCGATCAGCATGGAATACGTCGCCCGAAATTTCCGAGACCCAAGGGCATAAGTCCACAGGGCAGTCGAGCATACACTTGGACATTTTGCTAAGCATCACTGACGAGCTAATTAAAATTTGCCAATTAGACAGACAAACACTTGAGACACACAGCAGCAGCAGCGCAGACCTTGGGCCAGACTCGGCAGCAGTTGGACTCGGGATCCGATTAGGCGCAGTCTAGTGCAGCTTTTGATTTTGCCAATTTGCTCAGTGTTGATGGAATTATGCGGCAAACAAACAACACGAGAGTTAATTAAAAATACATAAAAAGCGAGCTAAAAAGTTGCAGCTGAGCCTGACTGACTGCCTAATGCGCGCTTAGGCTAGAAAAAATCAAAATTATATTTTAATTCATAGATCTATAGAGTGGCTCAGTTGCCAGGCTTTACTGTATGAGTTTATCTCTAGCTAAAGACATAGAGACAGTCGAAGCTAGTCCAAGCTGAACAAGCCACAAAACCAATATACCCTCTCTCTCTCTCTCTCTCTCTCTCTCTTCACTTCTTGAACGAGTATGTAATAGCAATGCTTATCGCTAATGTCTGTCATAAAGCAAGTGACAGCTTGTGTGTGTGTGTGTGTGGGCGTGGCTACGCCCACGTCCGCTTAATTATGGGCAAAAGAGACTGTCACGAGAGATTTTCGAGCAGCGTTTGCCGAGTGCATGAAGAATGACGACGTGAAAAATGTGATAATTATTGCAACAATTTTGTCAAGCGAAAGCCAGAGAAGAAGAGGAAGAAAAAGCAACAGCAGCTATCTAAAAATAACATAATTATTTATGGCAGGCAAGCGAAGGCTCTGTGTGTGTGGAGAGAGCGAGAGGGAGAGAGGGCGAGCGAGGCAACTCCGATGGCTATGAAAAGTGGCTCGCGGGCCGGAAGGCGAGCAACAACCAAGCGGAAGACCCTTGAAAAATTGTCCGCCTCCATAAGATGTCCTTTTTTCACGCTCTCTCTCTCTCTCTCTCTCTCTCTCTCTCTCTCTTCCACTCCCTGTCCCTATTGTTGTTATGTTAGATGCCACGCATAAATAAAGGCAAATTATTGAATGCCGAATCAGCAGCTGGAAGCAGGTGGCAGCCGCCCAAAACACTTTTCAATTAAGCAACTTGTCAGTGGGCCAAACGAAAAGGGCTTAATACACTGCCCGAAGGGGCATGCACGACTGCCAGTTACCCTAACCAGCTGCCTGCGCCTCACACAGCCAGTCAAGCAACTCAAAGAGCTTGCCAAATATTTCGCTGGGCATGCAAAAATGTGAGGCAGCCGAAAAATGTGTGGCATGCTGCTTCCTGCTGGCGCTGCTGCCGCTTTTTTGGGGCGAGCATATTTACGTTGCATGTATTTGCTGCTAACGAGCTGAAGAATTATGACTCCATTAGATAGAAGCCGGCGAGGGTTGGGCTTCAAACAGGCTCAAGGACGCATAGTTAGCTTAAAGTTGCCGCCATTTCGTTTTCTTTTCGCCTTCTCGTAGAGGAAATGCCGCCATTTTGTGCAGATTACGCCTTGATGAACTCGCCGAGCGGGGGGCGGGCAGCTCGTGCAGCTGGCTGCCACACACATAACCATAACCTGAAGCCAGTCGCAGCTAGAGCTACAGCTAGAGCTCACGGCTCTCTGGTCTCAGCTCTCGGCTCGCTCAGTGCGAAGGCGTAATGACAACGTCAACAAGATGCTGGCAAGATTGAATTTACCGAACAAACACTTTTCATTTGCAGTTGAATTAAGCAAAGTAATCCCTGGTGTATATCCTTGTTCATCTTTTTTTCCATCGAGTCAAGGACTTGGACGTGCCTGCAAACTAGCAACTCGGCAATTTGGCAAGAGCGCAACGAAAGCCACATTAAAGACAGCCAGCACCAGCAGCAGCGGCAGCAAGTGCAGCTGGCTTTCAAGCAGCTTGCGTAGACATTCGCAACAGCCGTTTAATGAGCAGCTAGAGATGAGAGCGTGTCGCGTCTTAATAGATGTAAATATGACTTTATAAGGAAATTTTGAGAATGAGACCATAGCGAACTGATTGAGAGATGCAAGAGTTCGTATGACAGATAAGACCATTGAACAGTTGAGTCTGTATAACAGTTCATTCTGTATAGCAGGTGAGTCTGTATAACAATTGAGTCTGTATAACAATTGAGTCTGTATTACAGTTCATTCTGTATAACAGTTGAGTCTGTATAACAGTTTAGTCTGTATAACAGTTTAGTCTGTATAACAGTTGAGTCTTTATAGCAAATGTATATATACTATATAAATATCTAAATAACACTAATGTCTATATAACACTAATGTCTATATAACACTAATGTTAACAGATAAGTGTTTATAACAGTTGAGTCTGTATAACAGTTGAGTCTTTGAAGCTTGCCAGTTTGTATAACAAATAGGTCTATTTGACAGATGAGTCAGTATAACAAATTAATCCATTTAACTGACTTTATAACAGATAACTTTATGTACAGTCTAGAGTCTATATAACAGAAGACTGTGTATATCAGTTGATTCATACCAGTCTCTAACAAGTATACAACAATCAAGTTTACAGGCCTCTGTATAAGAAAAAACAAATAACGAAAAGTATATATAACATATAGAACATATCAACCCCGCACAAGATTTGATCGGTATAGTATTACTATATCTTCTCACATCTCCACACACGGTGTGTCACGACCCTCACTCCGCTCTGGCAGCACCAAATATTCGTGGCTAAAACGCGGAACGTCGACTGCGTCGAGTGTCAAATATGAAAATTAAAAGTAAATAGCCACGCAGACTGTAGAGCATAGAGCTTATCAATATGGAATATTTAATAGACCAGAGAAGCGTTCGAAATAAAAACTAACTAGCCAAGGCGAGGCCGCTGGGGCCAAAGAAGCTATAAAAGCAGCTGCTGCTGCTGCTGCTTCAGTTGTTATTGTTGTTATGCAAAAATATTTGCATGATTCTGGACAATCTAAAAATTGAAGGCAGCTGTCCCGAGGATATGGCCAGCTGGAGGAGGAGCAGGAGCAGCGCTACAACGTTGCAAATGCAAAAAGCCAACCAAATCAAAGCTAAACAAAGCTTCTGCCAGCACTCCAGCGACAACGAGGTTGGTTTAGGCCAAGCCAAAGGCCAGAGGCCACATTCGCATCCATTTATGCCGGCCATAATTAGAAAGTTTCCTTGGAGAAATTGCTTTTGCCAAGCGGCAAACTGTTGAGCTGATTGGACCTGGCCGATTGCAGCAGCAATAAGTAATCAATAACAGCGATTAACGCAGCCGATACGAGTGGCTCTACCCCAAGCAGATACCAGATACCAATTGATTTGTAATGCAAGAATTTTAATTGCCAACACTTGAGCTCGATTGCCAGAATGAAGAGGCAACGAAATAATAATATATATACATTTTTAATTATTTTTTGCCATGGGAATATGAATTTTTAAAAATATTTAATTAAATTGCTGGCAAATGGAAATTGTTGGCAAAGTAAATGAAAGAAGAATGCAAAGTTTATTAATATTTAAAGAAGCTTTAAGCGAGCAGAGAGAACAAATTCAATTGGAATATAAGATTTTCTAGCAATTATTATGAAATGTTATTAGGTGCTGCCCTACTCCGAGATTCTCATGTTTTTAAGTACGGCGTAGGAGCTTTTCTAGAGCTTTTTTGAAGAGTATGGTATGTATGCTTCCTCTCGATTTGAGCTTTCGGATTTGCGCCCACTGCTTTTGAAGTATTGTTCAATATTGCCTCTCTCTGAGATTCTCACAACTTCAAATGCAGCCATAAAGCTTTTCTTATGAAGTATATTTAAGCAGTCAATTGGGTTTAAAGACTTTCTAGCCGTGAATCCAAGAACAAGTCAGGCTACAATTATATATAAACAGATTCTGCAAATATACCCACAGACTAGCACTCTATGGACTTTAAATAAAGTTCCCCGTTCCAATATCTCCTCTGGCATATGTCACGGAACAATTCTGTGCACTGAGCTGACGAGCCCCGCTGAATTCAGTAAATGGAATTTTGGTTAGTGAAGCGTGTCCAGCACGTGGTCACGTGCCTCTGAACCCATTGCACTGACAGACATCTGAGCCGGAAAAAAGTTTTAAATGCCCCCAAAAACCAAGAGGGAAAAAAGCGCGTGATTTATGTTTTCCTTTTTTCTCCCGCAGGGTCAGAGAGACTTTATTCGGTGCTCGATATGGGATTTAAGTGGCTCATACCTGAAATTCATTTGCCATTGCGTTCAGCCAGCTGGAGTCCAGCTGCTGTTCTACAAGTAGCTCCTGCTCCTGCTCCTGCTCCACCTCCAGCGCCAGCCCGGGGTAGTTGCCAGAATTTATGGCCGTGGCTAATTGGTAGAGCAAAAAACTGGTCCGTGCTAAAAGACAAAGGGAAAGAAGCGGAAGATAAGTAAAAACTTGGCTTTTAAGTGTCTAAATAAGAAGAAGTCTAAAATCTAAGCAGCACTCGAGTCCACTCCAGAGCAGGAGCTCATTAAGATTTTCGTTTGACTCTGACTTAGCTGCTTATTGCCTGCCAGTCACTCAGTCCGTCAATTGCAATCGCTATGAGTTGTGCTGGCCCAGGTGCTTCTCCTTCAGGTGATTGGCAAATGCGCACATGAATCATTGATAAAGCGTATCAAATTGCAGTCATTAGACAAGTAACTGACTTTGATGGCTAAACAAAAGGCATTGCCATTGCCATTGCCATTGCCATTACCATTGCCAGTGCCAGCGCCGTTCGCATTATGCCCAACTATTGATGGCAGTCGGGCAATCAACGGAACACTCAAGTTATTCTCTCTGATGAGCTGAGCTCAAAAAGTAAGGAAAACAAAAAGGAAACCAGGCATGCAGGCAGTCGGACAGGCTTTCCTCCGCTCTGGTAACGGAAATCAAATTGTTTGATAATCAAAAGATATACGCAAAAGGAAAAGAAAAAGAAGACGAAAAGTAGAAGGAGAAAAGGTAAAAAAGGAAAAGCAATTGCAATTGCCAAAAGAATTTTCCCTGAGAGCAAAAATCAAAAGGGATAGTTGTACTTGCGAGCCGGAAATCTAAGAGTAATCGAAGAGTCCGTTACGACTTAAGTGTTTGTGAGGATATATAGATATATATATATCTTAGTTGTCTTTTGACTCTAGAAAATATACTTTCTGTAAGCCTCTCCCGCTATACTGCAAACCTTTAAGTTACTTACACTTCTACAGCGCCTTTCTTTGCGATTCTCATATCTAGCTATCAGTGTACCTCTCCTGCTTTGCTGAGCAAGTAACAGAAATTAGCTTACTTATAGAAACCTACTTTTAGGCCCCATCCTTCCGCACACATCCCACATCATGCATGCATGAAACTAACTTTTAATCAACGCCCTCCTCCGCAATTCTCATAAAAATTAACTCGAGCCATCAACATGAACATCAACTGCAGCTCAACAAGTACTATCAGGCGAAAGCAATTCAACTTCTCCTGCCAAATGAAACGAATCCTGTTTCCTTTCAGCCAGCTCGCCTTATTCCGAAACTAGTTTTCCACTTGATTCCATTCGAGTTGCATTTTCATGCATTTTCCGCTGCATTTATTCATAATTGGACATTAACTGTTCGCCATGTGTCTCCACTCAGCCAGTTTTTGCTGTTTGTTTGCGTTTTTCCCCATTGCAATTTGAAAATCAGTTTATAACTTTCCGCACTCATTACGCATACGACTCGTTGACGTTAATCATACGCCATGTTCAACGCGCACAAAAACTTTTGCGCTCTCTCCAGCGTTTTTTCTGCCTCTCGGTTTCTTTCTCTTCATTTCTTTTCTCCTTCCAAGCAATAAATCACATTTAAAGTTGAGCAGCGCCAAATAAATGAGACAACTGACCCAAAATGTCAGACAGCTGCGAAAGCGAAAACAAAAAGCCAAAAGCGAAAGTTGTTGAATTTGTTTCAGCTGCTGCTGTTTGTGTTGAGTTGTTGCATACAAACATTTACATTTTTTTCGCTTTTGCCAACCCACTAATGGCAACTGGCTGGCATTTAGCCGCGGCGCGCCAGCGTGCTGTGGCATAACTGTGTTAAGTGTTATCAGCGACGCTTAATGATGCCAAGAATAAGCTCGGACTTGCACTCTCGAGCAGCGGCAGCTGCTATAAACAAGCCGGCAACAACTGCATGCGTGACAAATGACACCAGCGCGACATCAAAATGCTGCGACGGAAACGAGCCAAAAGGCAGCAGCAGCAGCAGCAGCAGCGGCATACATGGCTGGCAACAACAACAGTTAAGCGGATACAGCGATTGTCAAGTGGCACAGGAGACGAATGACTAAAAATAGTCGAGAGCAACGCACAATGCAAACAGAAGCAGCAACATCAGCAGCAGCAACAGCAGCAACAGCAGCAGGAGCAACAGTGAGCACTGGCTAAGTGGGCAGACCGGAAAGGCAAAGAGACCCGTCTAGAGAGCAGCCCGGCGCAAAGCAGGCCAAGCACATTTCCAGCAAGTGTGGCAAACAAAGTTTCCCTTAAACTGTTTCAACTCGAATAAAAACGAAATTTCATATGAAATTTAGAAAAGAAAAAAGTTGCATATAGTAAAGCAGCTGCTCTTGGCAGTAAATGACTGTGGCAAGCCTCTGCTTGAGTTCTAATGTCAGGTAAAATTGTCTCTTCTTTGCCTTTGGCACTTGAACTGTGCTTGCGGGCAGGGACTTTCCAACTGTAAGCTTAGATTTTATATATTTGAGGCATTTGTTTGCGTTCTCTAGGCCAACTCGCTGTGCTTAGAAGAGGGTTTTGAGATGGAGCCACTTATGAGCAACAAATTCTGTTAATAATCCCATATAAAACACGCTTTCTCACTTCCTCTCTGCGCATCTCACTCCCTCTTTATTTTTTTCATGACCTGCCTCTCTCTCTCTCTCTCCTTCTCTTTATCTTTCTCTGTGTGTTTCTTTATTTTATTTATTTATTTATTTTTTCTTCCTCTCTTTCACTCTCTCTCTATCTTTTTAATGATTTCTTTCTGTCCCTCTCTCTCTCCTCCTCTCTCTCTCTCCTCCCCTTTCTCTTTATCACTCTCATTATATCATATATCTCTCCTCAACATTCCTCATTCTCTCTATCATTCCCTCTTAGCCAGTCCTCACTGTGCCGCGATGCCGTCTCGCGCTCGCTCATGGAATGCGCGAATGACACTTGAGTTATTTTTGGGTTTTTGCGCGCTGTTGCGACCCACTAAAAGTAAAAATAAAAAACTAGTCCAACTAAATGCAGCAAAACGAAAGACCAATTACGAATTCGTTGACTTCTGCCACACACACACACTCACATACTCACACACACCCGCACAATCACTATTCGAGTGGCATGCCACAGTGCGTATGCGTGATAAACAAGCTCTAATTGCATGTAGCTGGCAAAAAAAAAAAAAAAGGAGAAAGAAAACAAGGTAAAGCTTACCTGCTGCTGGCACCTGGGCCAGCGCTCGCTCAGCTGGCATCAGTTGCACAGCTTCGCCGCCCGCTAATGAGGCACTCGAAGGGCCTAGGGCAAGCAGCAGAGCTGTGAGCATACGTAGCGCATACGCCATGGTGTCCAGCTGCAAAGCACAAAATGTTACAACAGCTGCTCAACTCCCTGCTCGCTTAGCATAATAAATAAACCCTATTCACTGGGCGAGCGATAGCGAACCATTCCAATTGTGGCAGAAGCATTAACAACAATGCACTTAACACTCAGTCTGCCATTGTACGCCACGCCTTGACCCTTTCAGCTAGCAGAGCGACTCAAGACTTCATTGTTGGGCTGTCACCTAGCATGACAGCTGTAATACGTATTAGCGGAGGAGTGGGAGTGGGCTTTGGTCTAACTAATATGCTGTGAAAGGGTTGAGTTTGAGAGAATTATCGATAAATGGATGGAGAAAGTTATCGAAAATGAGTAAAGGCCAGACTCTTAAAGATGTAAGATATATAGCGTTAATAACATAAGTTCGATAACAGTTGTAATCGACTATCGATTACTCGAAGCAATTCTAAGCTGAGCTTTCATTGGCTGAGCTCAATCAAAGTCTCAGATGTATTTCTCGCTCAACTTGGCCAGCACAGTCACCAAATTTTTTATGTAGACCACATAATTTATATACTTTAAGAAAAAAAGTTAGCTTAGTGGGATATATAGCTTTAGCTTTGCAGGAAAAATCAGAGACTGAAGCGCACTTTGACATGATAGGAGTCTATCTAAACAGGCATAAACATATGCTTAAGCTGCTTCGCCCAATTCTTGTTCCTCTTGTTCCTCTTCTTCTTCTTCTCTTTTTGTACCACTTAAAGCATCTTCTATATATATATATATCCTATATATATATATCTTCCCACCACAAACTGTTAAATTGCTGGCAAATTGTTCTGTTCTACACCCGAAATTTACATATCTTCACCCCCTTCACCCTCTGCCTTTCCCATTAGTGCAGCAGCATCTGAGATATTCACTTGCTCTTTGCATGAGGGCTTATTAACGCCTCGCTTGATCAGCAATATTTCGCACGCGCTGGCTGCCATCTCCAGCTGGAGAGCACTTTGCTGCTGGGAAGATTTATGAGGCGAGCCGAGCCGAGCTGAAGGGCCTCTTGCACTGTTTTGGCAGCAATTAAGCGGCTTAGGAGCTGGCGCCCGGTTAAAACTTCAACTTGCATTTCGCAATTTGCGACTGCCAAATGTCGAACGAGCTGTCTATTTGTCTAGCAGAAGGTGGCAAAGAGCGGGCGTGCCTACACGCCCACACTCTAGCCCGCTCTCTGAGCTGTTGCTACTGCAAATTGCATTGTTCATTCGCTGCGTCCTTTGTAATTTAATGAATAAACGAGCAATTCACTACAAATTTTATAAGAAATAAAAGAGAAGGCACAAGAGCTGTGAGCTCTGTGGGCGTTAGGCAGGCGTGGGGGCGTGGCTGATTGTACACATGGCAGCCACGTTTAATGTGCACAACTAAAGTGCTTCGACTCGCCTCGCCTCGCTCCGCCCCGTCCTGCCTCGCCTCGTCTGTCGTTGACAACAAATGCAGACAGGAAACAGTTCCAGGACGCAGCGCCACGCCCACGCACACTCACACGTCTGTCTACTCCTGCTGCTGCTGTTTGCTGTCTCTGCGGCCTGGCAAAGCAAACAAGCAACAAGGAATTGTAGTTCGCTTTGTTGTCCTCCCACAGCAAAGACGATAACGAGCTGTGCAGCCAAAGAGGTGCAAGCTGATTTTTTCGGTTAGCCCCACAGACAAAAGCGCAATGATGCCGCCCCACCCACACGCCCACTGCCCCTCCGCCGCCCTTTTCGATTGCAAATGAGAGTTCTCGAAAGCAAATTCCATTCAATTTCACTCACGGCTCGAAAAGTTCTTAATCGACACATCGGAGCAGCTCAGTTCAGAAACCGATTTGAAAGACGAATCAAACACGAATTTGATTTCCAAATGGCCAAAGCCTTGTTGTTCTTTTATGCTTTTGTTTACGCCTTTGCCCACTGCTATTGCTGGGAAATTGTTGTTTATGCATTGACGCTTCTGAGACGATTTTTGAATGGGACTTCAGCGAGACTAGGAAATTGCCTCTCTGTATACCTCTCTTTCTCTCTATACCTCTTTCTCTATCTCTCTCTATCTCTCTCTATCTCTCTCTTTCTTCTTTCTCTCATGCTGCATGCTTGCCCTAGTCTCCCTCCTACCCTAACATATTATAGACCACTTCCTAAAATCGCCTTTCTATGCGCTTCTCAGTCACTCAACTAACTCCATTTGGACTTTATGCAGCACTTTAATCAGAGAATCAGTCAGTAAACAATGAAGAGTAAGCAAAAACGAGTTGCTAAATCCATTTACAGGGTAACTGTCACTCAAGCAAGCTTTCAATCTTTCTCCTCTCTCTCTCTCTCTCTCTCTTCCCCCCCCCCTCTCTCTCTCTCCCTCTACCTCTTGTTGCCAAGAGTTTTTTTTTTGCAGTGGTTGCTGCATGCAATCCAGCTATTAATGAACTGAGAGCTTAAGGACAGGTGTATGTGTGTGTGTGTTCATGTGTGTGTGTGTGTAAGTGCACAATTCGTTTTCTTTTTTTGTTTTGCAACATAAAATTTAATTTTACACCTGGCTATCTCTTTATTAAGAGTTCATCACACACACACACACACACAACTGTTCACACACACTCTCTCACACAGACACTCAACTGTTCGTATGTGCCGTTAAATGTGGCGTCAACTGCCGTTACTTTTAATTGTTAGTGCCCAAAAAGCTGAAGCGCGACTGAGCGGAAAACAAAACAAAAAAAAATATAAAAGAAAAAATCATAAAAAATGAAGAAGCAGAAAAAAAATGATTTTAGTGATAAAAAGTAATATACAGAATGAAATAAAGTGGAATCTATGCCACGCTGAACTTTGATTGAAATTTAAGAAATCAATGCCAGCGGCAATATAACCAATGCCACACCCCCGGCTGCCTCCACCTGCCCCAACAGCCTGATGATATCGAGTGATAAGAGACGGCGCTGATAACAGCGCGACCCTGGAGAGCGACAAGCGAGATGTACAGCTGCGTGGGCTCACAGTCGATAAGGTAGTTCAAAATTAATATGCATTAAATGTTGAATGTTCCACTAATTTAATGGAACGACAACAACCAAATTAACCAGGCCCAGGCCATACATAAATATGGCTATAGACTTTAGTATGTATTTTAGCTAAAGTGTGTGAGTTGCAGAGTGGATAAGATACATAGAGAAAGGCTGCGTTAAGGTAAGCCTACGTTACGTTCTAAGTAGACTAATTCTGATTGGAGATATTTAGTCTAGTTAGGTAAAGATGCTCTTACAAATTTTATTTTTTTTTTAATTTGTATATATTTTTATTCCATTTTATTCTATTATTCAAATTAAAAATTTTTTTATATATTAATTTCCTAAAATTTATTCGAAACTATTTTGTATTAAAAAAATGGTATATTTTTTAACTTACATTTTTATAAAAACTTTTTAATTTTTTATTTTATTCATTTTATTTTTTTAATATTTATGTTATTATTTTTAGTATTAGTATTAGTATTAGTATTTTTATATCAATAATTTTTCTTTTCTTTTTATATTTCCTTAATTTCATTCATAAAAACTATTCAAACTACCCTCGCATACATACATTACGTTACTCTTTTCTCTTGCGCCTGGCGATTTGTGCATTCCATTTAATTGAATTAATTCAAATGTCGAAATAATAATATCAGCTATTTACTCGTGGCAATAGATAGATAGGTCTATCACATTTTCTATCGCATTTTCAATTTGCCTTCACTCAATGTCCGTGGTTGTTGTTGTTGCTGCCTGTTGCCTTGGCTAAACTTAAATGTTGAGCCTTGGGCGCCAATTTGCCTGCAATTGGCATTCAAGGGAAAAGGCAAGAGAGAGAGAGAGAGAGAGAGAGAGAGAGGGAGAGAGGGAGCGAGGGAGATAGAATAGCTAGAGATTTGTATCTTGGGAAACAATTTTAAATGGCGCACAAAAATGCCGGAAACCAGACACAAAATGTTAACGGAAAAGGAAACAGGCGTACGAGCAATGGAAGCCACACAAACACACACACATACACAGCCAGTGCAATTTGTATGCGTGTGTGTGTGCTGGCCATAGAAAACCAACTTTAAATAACAGAAAATAATTTTACACCACCAGTTCAAACACAATATTAACTAAATTACACATAAAATATAACTAAACTTTTAATTTACTAAATTAAAAAAAACATTCCAAATAAATCCAAATTAATTGGAAAAAAAATTCAACCGTTGCGCCACTGTTGAGCTACGCCGACCGCATTCGCATAAACGCCATCTGGCGGGAATATTTGTCAGCTACACTCACACTGCTAGCTCCGCTGGCAAACCAGTTCCGTTCCACGCGCTTGACCAATTTTAGTGTATTCTTAGTCACTGCTGCTAAACCAGAAATCTAATAAGAAAAAAAGTGAAAATAACAAAACAAATGCGATAAATTTTGTTAAAAAAAACAACGCAACGATAACGGTGCGCAATTGCATGGCGCGTTAACAACAAATTGCGTACGTGCGAGAGTAAAAGTGCAGCAGAACATACATACGTACATGTAAAGACGACAACGACGACGACGACAGCGCACACAAATAAAAATACAAATATAAAAGAAGAACAAAAATTATAAGAAAAGACGACGAAGATGAACGAAGAAGAAGAAACGACAGCAGCAGCAGCAGCAGTCGAATCGTGATGATAAGTTTGTGCGAGTGCGGTGCAACGAAAATAACATACATAATACGTGTGTGTACATAATACACACACACATGAAAGCGCCTTTGCGTATGTGTGTGTGTGTGTGCGCGTGTGTGTGTGTTGGTGTGCTTCGTTTTTAGTGAAGAAAAAACATAACACCACAACAACAACAACAAATCGGAGCACTAGCTGAATTTACATACAAACAATTACACACATATATATGTGTATACAAAAATAAGGAAATGCAATAGAATAACGGTAACGTGCATGGTGTACAACTTGAGCAGCTGCTCCCTACTCAAAATAACCCAATTGGCAACAGAACTGGACCAATTGAACGCAACGCGGTTAACTAGTCCAGCTGCGTGCCGTAATCCGTGCAACAACCAATTGGAACTACAAACTGGACCGATTGCCAGCAACAACAACAAGAACGTACAGTTATTTAAAGTGTCGCTGCCGCTGCCGCAGTCGACGTCTCGGTGTGAAAAGAGGTCAAAGGCGCAACAAAAGTTTTTCATTTCGTTGGTAACGCAAAAACCAACAACAACACCCAACGGCGCAAGCAGCTGAGCGCAAAATACAAAAAAAAAACGTCGTAGTTGTGCGTTAAAACAATAAAAGCGCGCGTATGCGTGTGTGTGTGTGTGTGTGCGAGCCTCTATACATGCACGTGTGTGTGAGTGAGCAAACAACAACAAAAATCACAAATAGAAGAAGCAGAGGCGGCAAAAGAAGCAACAGCAGCACAAAATAAAAAGAATCTTGCGCGCGCGGCCATTAACAAAAATTCCCAACTGGAATAGCAGCGCTCAAAACTCAAATTAGAAATCAATTTTCAAGCAGAACGCAAAATAAAATCTGGTTTTATCAGTCGACGCGCACAACAAAAATACAAAAACGGCTGACAAGTTTTTTTTCGTTCATATTTTAACGTAAAGAAGACGCAAAAAAATAACTTTGAGCTTAGAGCAAACAAAACAGCAGCTGGAACAGCGTAGAAAAAAGCGCCAAAATACACATATACATATACTTTACACACACATACATATATGCCTACATATATACAGCCATAACAGAGCCATCATAGTTTAATACATATTTTAATTAAGAAACTACAACAACAATAACAATAAACCAACGACAAAAAAATTATTAAATTTGCCAATCGGACACCAATTGGAGTTGCCAGCTAGTTGGCACAGTGTGAGAGAGCGACTGTGTGAGCGCAACGGCGCGCGAGAGAGCGACACACACACAGAACATAGCATAACTGTGAGAGCGGCAGCGTGTGAGCGTGAGCGAGAGCAACTGATTTTGTTGTCATAGCGCGCGCTTGAGAAGTAAGTAGAAAAAAAAAAGGAAGAACTCTTGACTGCCCTCCCCCTCCCACCTTTTGCAGCGCTCGTTTTGTTTTGCAGCCGGCCGCCTTTGCTTTTTTCGGACATGCGGGCCTCCTCTCTCTCACAGCGCTTGCCGTCGCCGTCGCCCTCGCCCAAACAAACAGTGCAAAATTATTCAAAAATTCCATGGCGCGCGCGCCGATAAAGCAGCTGATAAGAGCAGAGCTGGGCCACGGGGGGTGTCTAGGTAGCTGTAACTGCCCACACAGCACAACCCTGAGCCTAAGTAAATTTTTATCGTTTCGGTTATTAAATCATTATTAAATGTCATTATCGATTCGTGGGAATGATTCCGTTCCGTTGTTGTTGTCTGCTATTTATGGCTTGCTGCTGTCCCCCTCTGGAAGTCGCACATCCAGCTGCAACAGCTGGTCGTTAGCGCAGAGCTGGACGGGGGAAAGAGAGAGAGAGAGAGGGGAGCTCAACTGCTTATGGAATTTCTTTGCATCTGAGCTGAATCGCCAATCAGCTTTTAACCAATAGCTTTAAGCCAAATTCGGCTTTCGGCCAACACTTCCGAGTTGTTAGTCATTCCAGCCGCTTGACATTTAGCTGGAATTTCCGCCCGATCGCTAGCTGGGAAATTGATTTTCAGGGCTTTTCAGAATGAAAGAAAAAACCATCCAAGCGTAAGGAAACTTGTAAACTCTATTGACTCATTAATTATTAATGGGGTTTTTACGGCTCGAGGAGTGAGAAATCCAATTGGGAAAACAGCCACAGCTGAAACTTGAAAGTGGAAAATTAGGTTGAAAAACAACTGGCATTAACAGTTGGCTAACTAGAAAAGTCAATTTCATGCTTATGTATTATAAATAAGTAGGTCTAATCTACTACAGAAAAATACCATAACTATGCCAAGACGTTGACAATATCTGAGGTATATCCAAAGTATTTGTTGCTGAGGTTCAGACTGATGAATAATATATGGATTCACAGTTGGCTCAGTTCAGTTGTCAAACAAGTCGAGTATTCCAGTATTTTAATATACTAAATGGTGAGGTACTAAGTATTTTATTACTTCAGTATTTTTTTAAATTTAAATATTCTGGCTTCCATATCTTGAGCTGATGCTGATGCTAATGATATACGCTATTTGCGTATATTTATTACCGCGCAGTTTTCTAATATTCAAATGTTTTTGTTTTTTTAGTAGTTTGTTACTTAAGTATTTGATCAATTTAGTATTTTTAGCATATATCACTTTTTTAGAATTATATATTCAAGAATTGAAGTATTTTAGTATTTCAGTATTGGAGTTTAGTAGTATTTTAGTTTTCCATCCTGGCAATATTCTGGTACTTTGTATTCCAATATTCCAGCCTTCTCCAGCTAATCTCCAAGATCAAAAGCAAAGTTAAATAAGTCAGTTCCTTTGCACTTAAAATTTATTTGACAATCATAAACCTATCAATACTAATTATAGAGAGAAGGGGGCACAAGGGAGAAAGAGCGAGAGAATGAGTAGGCGAAATAGGCCACTTGAAAGTTTCAACTCGTGCATTACTTAACGAAACTTTGCAGCTCTGCTTTATAGCCCACCCACTATTGCGCCTGTTCGCTGATTTATCAGCAATATATATAATAGCGCTATATATATTATATTTTGGTCACGAGTACGATTCAAGATCTATGCCCAATCCGCAGATAACAATTCATCCGACAACGCATGACTTCATGGCTCGATTGCTCTATCATTTATTCACATGTTTTTCTTTTTTGACAAAGATAAAGCCATGTGTGTATATATATATATATATATATATATATATATATATATATATATATATATAGGTGTGCTATAAAGTTGTCAACTATCTTTTGTTGTGTTTGGCATCATATCTTCACTAGCTCATCAAGTTGGCCAGAAGCTGCACAACTGGTTTCGCTGACCTACTCGATATGGGGAAAGGTTATGCAGAGCCACTGAATGCCCTTCACGTGTCGCCTGAAGAGGCTCTCGCCGCAAACCTTTGCCCCCTACGCGAATTAATGCAAATTTATTTCGTTTACTACGCAATCGACTTTCATTTACATTATGCAGCTGCAGGTTGGGTCCCCTATAGGCATACTTAGGCACATATAGACCCATATATATATGCTGATATATATAGTATATCTGCGACAGTTCCAAAGAACTATAAATCCATTGTTTACTTTTGCGACGAATGCTATTTTTCCCGCCCTTTTTACATATCACTTGGGGTTATGCAATAAATCGCTGAGAAATACTCTGAAGACAATGTGGAAGAGTGAGTGAGTGAGTGAGAGATAGAGAGAGGGAGAGTGAGAGAGGACGAGATAGAGACGAGTACGAGGTTGCCGCTACGGCTATGTCTGATTTGTTGGGTTAACTATCTGCCTTATCAGCTGACACATTGATAAAGCCAAGAGCAGGCCAAAACATAAGCAATACCCTAAGCAAGTGCAGGGCATAGCCAACTAGTCAGACAGTTTGCATCGGCATGAAGAATGAAGGCATTGACTTATGCAGATTGTGGCTAGATAGAGGAGAATTATATATATGTATAACTTGATTTTATGAAGTATTACTCATTAGCTTGAGGCAATGAATTATCAAGCCATCATTACTCATAAAATACATATATATTTATCACACCTACTCTGTGGTCATTTATTTACTTCACAATTCTCAGCAATTATAATATATATATATATAAAATATCATATATATATATATATATATATATTATATATTATGTATGTGCGAGTTTGACCTTTTAGGAATTTCGAATTTTTGTTTAATTTAATTTGAATTTGTATAATTAGCCTTTTGTTGTTTTTTCTATATAGCTTGAGCTCCCAATTTTATTATATGTTTATGCCCTGAGCCCATTCAAAATGAGACATCATTTGAAATGGAGTAGATTTCTATGAGTCTATGTCAGGAAACTCCACAGTCTACTATAGATATATATATATATATATTAAATTTTGGGACTACCCTGGTCTATATATCATATGCTTATATATGATATAATTATATCTCATCAATGCCTCAATTTGGAATCGCTTGCTTATCATATTATATATAAACTCTATAAATCACCCTCGCATATACACATCTTAAATAGCATATCATATATGCATAATTTCCAATCAGCCCAATATGCCACGTTACCATTGTCAGATAGAGTATTCATAGTGCGATTTGGCCTGCTCCAAATACGCGCCAAGTACCCTTCTCCTCAAGGCACTCGACTTCATAGCCGCAAGAAACTTGAATCGATGCGCCAGAGATAATAAAGCGTAAGAGAGCAAAACAAAATGAACGTATCTCTGGCCAGACCTCAAACACCTTTTCCGCAAATATCCAGCATATATATAGTATCATATATATATTAAAAACTAACTTCAATTCACAGAAAGTAAACGCAGGCGCAGGCCGAGGACAAGAGCAGAGAGAAGCCATGGCAAATCCGCGCAAGTTTAGCGAGAAGATTGCGCTGCAGAAGCAGAAGCAGGCCGAGGGCACGGCGGAGTTTGAGCGGATTATGAAGGAGGTCTACGCCACCAAGATGGACGAGACGCAGGCGAACCAAAAGATATTGGAATGCTGTCTGAGCGGTGGGCCGGAGAGCGGCGGCTCGAGCAATGCTTCGCCAGGCGCGAATGCGGGCAATGGCGCGGGCAGCGGGAATGGCAGCGGCGCCAGTGGCGGTGCCTCGCCAGATGGCATAGCGGGAGGGGGTGGCGGAGGAGGAGGTGGTGGTTCACCCACTGCTTACAGAGAGTCGCGTGGCAGGAGCATGGGCGTGGGTCCACTGCGGCGACAATCGGAGCGGAAACAGGATCGTTCGCCCTACGGCAGCAGCGGCTCGACAGCTTTGATAAATGCCATGGGTTTGCCCAATGTCAGCGGCGGAGCCAGCAACAGCAACGCCAGCAGCGGCAGTGCCGGCACTGGCAATGCCAACAACAATAATAATAACAACAACAACAACAATGGCACACAACAGAACCTCTACTTGAGTCCGCCGATGGACTCGAACTGGCGTCGCTCCAACTCCGACTCGGCACTGCATCAGAGCCTCAACATGGCGATGGCAGCAGAAGGTGGCTTTGGCAACGACATGAACTCGCTACACGCCAACTACGCACAGCAGCAACAGCAGCATCAGCAACAGTCGCCGCACAGCCAACGATCTCATTCGCCGCACCAAATCGGACGCAGCTTCAGTCCGCAGGCGCAGAGGAGAAAGACGCCGCTGTTGCAGCCGCATCAGCTGCAGCTGCAACAGTTGCAGCAGCATCAGCATCACATGCAGCAACAGCTGCACATGCATCAGCAGCAACAGCCGCAAGCACAACAGCAGCAGCTGCAGTTGCAGCAGCAGCAGCAGCAGCAACAGCTACAGCAGCAACAGCAGCAGCAACAACAGCAGCAACAGCAACAACAACAGCAGCAACAGCAACAGTTGCATCCGCCATATAACGCCAAATTCGCCAACTCTTTGTTCAGGCCATTGCAGGAGCAGGCCAGCTATGCCAATACCGGCTCCCTGCCAAATCTCACAGCACTGCAGCATTACGCAACACCACAGCAACAACAGCAGCAACAGCAACAACAGCAACAGCAGCAACAACAGTTGCATCAAACACTTTCGCCTGTCATGTCGCCGCACAATCAACGACGCGAACGGGATCAGTCGCCCAGTCCGTTCAGTCCCGCCGGGCCGCCATCGCCGTACCATCAGCAACAGCATTCGCCAACGTCAGCCGGCGCCGCTGCCAGCGGCAGCAACAGCTGCTCGCCGCACCTCTCCTTCAGTCGGCTGGGCGACAACAGTGGCAGCGCCACTGTTGCTGGCAACTTGACCGAATACCGCCAGCCAGCCAATCCGTCTAGTCCGCGCTCCTCGCCGGGGCTGCTTAGCAGTGTCTCGGGCAGTGAGCTGCACACCAGTGCGCCGGCCAGCCCCATACGTGTGCAGCACCAGCAGCAGCAACAGCCACAGCAGCAGCCCCAACAGCAGCAACAATTGCAGCAGCAACAGTTGTCGGGCGGCTTCGATGCGGCCTACAATAGTCTGAATCCCTCGTTTCACAATCACTTCGAGAACTTCTCGCTGGGCGACAGCAACTCGTCGCCGGAGCAGCAAAGTTTCGCCAACAACTTTGTCGCGCTCGACTTTGATGAGTTCACGGCGAATGCTGCTGCGGGGACAACATCGGCGAATGGCTTCAATCAGCAGGAGCAGGCGCAGAACAAGCTGCTCGACTTCAATGAGCTGAGCGGCAGTCCCGAGGCCGGCGGCAACAACAACAATCTGAGACGCATCAACAACCAGCAACAGCAACAACAGCAGCAGCAGCAACTCCTCAACAACAACAGCAATGGTTCAGCCACGCACAACGGTGGGCCGAGCTTAAATGGCCCCGGCGTGGACAGCCAGCACCACAACAACAACAGCAACGGTGTCGGTGGCGTGGTTGAGCCGCTGGTCGCCTCGCCTGTGCCATCGCCTGGTCTGGGCGGCTGCCCTAGCTCACCGCTGCCCATACCCATGTCCACGCAGGCGCCGTCGCCACACCAACAATTGTCGCTGTCGCTGCATCAGTCGCCGCACCACTCACCGATGCACTCGCCGCACCACTCGAACTCGCCGCTGTCGAGCAGCTCGCCAGTGGGCAATGCCTGCAACTCCAACATGATTATGAATCATCAGCAACACCAGCAGCAACAGCAACACCAGCAGCAACAGCAACACCTGCAGCACCACCAACAGCAGCAGCAACACCACCAACAGCAGCAGCACCACCAGCAGCAGCAAAGCCATACGCCCACCACAGCCAATATACCCTCGATAATATTTAGCGATTACTCCTCGAATACGGACTTCAATAGGATCTTCGATACGTTAGATCTGGACCTGGGGCAGATGGATGTGGCCGGGCTGCAGATCTTGTCCGATCAGAATCCTATAATGATTGCCGATCCCAGCATCGAGGATAGCTTTCGTCGCGACCTCAACTGATACTATGAGGAGGCTGTTGCGGCCATCGAGAGCGGCGTCCTGCTCGAGGATACATATGATGCATTATTAGCCTCCAGCAGCGTCGTCGATGTGCAGCAGACAACAGCAGCATCAGCAGAGGAAACAGCAGCAGCAGCAGCAGCGGAAGCAACAGCAGCGGCAGCGACAGCAGCTAGTGAAAAGGATAAAAAGGATTTGGAGGTGATTGAGCTGCTTGTGCCGAGTGTTATTGATGAACTTGTTGACTCCAGCGATTTGGACGAGGAAGTGCGCAAGTTTTTCTTCTAAGTCAAATCAAGCCAAGTTAACACAGACACACACCACACACACACATACACCTAAGCTAGTTGTAAGCGTTTGTCCATGCTAGTCTTTGTACACACTCCTCGTCCTGCCCGTCCCCCTTTTGTTATGCTTCCCCAAACAAAACAAAAAACCTATTCATTCGTCTGTGCTTTGTGTAGCTAGCTAAAAAAACCCTAGAAATTAAGTGTACGACAGAAAGTCCTCTTTTAAATACCAGACCTCTACATAAACCCCAAACTAACCCAAAAAAGAAAACCCGCCCTTACCTTATCTTATATATATATATAAATATATATATATATATATATAATTGTTTTACAGCGAGTCTCAGATTTTACTTAACTACGCACATAAGTCACGAAAATACCTACTACAACTACTTACTATATATGTATATATACTATATGTATATATATAAATCTACTTTTCTGTATATAACAAACACATGTATATGTATTTATTTATATGATGAAAGGAATATGAAAGAAAACGGATTAAAAACCAAAAAGTGTCTTAGACCTACGACCAAATTATTGTTCTATATAAAGAGAAGATAGAGAGGAAGCTGAAAGAGAAGCAGAAGCAACACACAAAACAAGAAATTCCTGTAAAATAAAAGCTACAATTTACCAACTATTTATAACTGATAAACAGCTATATATATGTATGTGTATATATATATGGATATATCGAAATTTACCCTTACGTGCCGTCGAAGCAATTACTAGTATTTAAGCGTGCGAGTTATCGTTTATGCGGTTGTCGATAATCGATAACACTAAAATGAACACAAAAATAACATTTCTAGCCTCTTCTTTTTGTTCGAATATACCGAAAAGCAGTTCTATAAATCGACTAATTTCCAGTATCACAAATCTAAATATATATACCGATTATCTATATATGTATAGGAACAAGCTGCGCTTCACACAGACGACAAAACTTAGCGAAAACACACAAAATAAATTGAAAATCAAAAATGAAAAAAAAAAACGAACTCAAAATTTTTTACAAAAACTTAAAGCTAAATATATATATCTGTAAAATATATATATTTGCATAAATAGTTAGGAAATTGTCATACAAAACTAAATAAAATCAAGTCAAAAAATAACTTTTATTCTCTTATAATCCACACACACAAATCGTACGTACCAAAATTTTTGAATGTTTTATTTTCAATTCCCAAAAAAGAGTCTACAAAAATTTATTAAAATAAACAAAACAACTTTTTGAGATAAAAGCGAGAAACAGGCTTTAAAAATAAATAAATAAAAGTGCAAAAAAAAATATTAATTGAGTACCAGAGCATATATATATCTATATATATATATATATATATATATACTATTGTTAATACTATAGATTTTTGCATAAAAATTATACATTTTCCTTTTTTCTAATGTCAAATGTAAAATTCTAGTTATTTACCTAAATAAGTAAAGTTTAAAAACTTAAAAAACATGCGAAAAATAAAAATATAAATTTTAAAAAATATTAAAAATATGTAAAACAAAAAAAAAAATATTTTTAAATTTTATTTTTCTGTTTTCTAAATGCGCTAAAATAAAGTGAAAATTAATGTATATGTAGTTAATACATAAAATACTATTAAATTAAATATTTAAGTAACTGTTTATTTCTAAAGGATAAACAACAAACAGGCATAAGAGTATATTCAATGTAATAACACAGTTATTTGTTTCAAATAAATCTTACATTTAATTTTAATTTCGATTCCTGTTATTCTTACTGTTTACACTGTGCTACGTGCTAGCGAAACGAATTACCATAAATTCTATCAATTATTAAATATGCAAATAATTGCACGTTTAATTTACATATACATAAATATATTTATACCTAGGTACTTAACCATATCAATTGAAATACAAATAAAAGTATATGTGAAAATTGTTATTTCGGCATGCCGAATATCTAATACACTTATCAAAAAATTGCAAGAGTTATCTGATCTAGACTTATAAGATCTGACCAAAACTTTAAAGAAATTCTATACAAACTAAAAAGCCTCTCCACAAAGGAACCACTTTAAGCGGATTTTATCTATGACAGTTGTATGATATAGTGATCCAATTTTGATAAGATTATGTTTATATATTGAGAATTGTGGCAAGGCGAACATTTGCAAAATCTAAAAATATAAATAATCTATTTTATATTGATCTTTCCCATGACAGCCATGCGATATAGTTAACCGATCTGAAGCGATTTATTTAGATGGAACTATAACAGGTAAGACATATATATAGAAGTCTAGAACCATATAAAGTGTATACTTTGCATAGAAACATGGCTTGATGAGTTAGCTCTTGATAAGGATCTATAATTATACCCATAAATATTTATATATATAGCAAATATATTTATATAAATATATTCAGATTATCACGGTTATTTCTATACAATACATATACCGAGTTTCCCTCTCCCTGTCACATGTTACATGGCGCATTACAAAGTGTGCATAGTCGAAAGTATTGTAGAGTACATAAATAAACACATTTTTTATTTGCACACACGACAAACGCAGACGTTAACATGGGCTGCAGATTACAATTAGCTGCAACGGTTGTTGTATTTGTTGTTGTCGCTGTTGTTGTTGCTATTTTGTGTGCTGCTTTGTAAATAAGCACGACGCAATTTGTGGCCCGAGCTAAATTTAGCAGGCAAAGTTCGATGCGGATACACAGTTAGTCCTATTTTACTATTGCCTCCTACCTATCGCACAAGGAGTAGGAGTAAGGGAGACACATATACAGCACACATATGTATGTATGTATGTTTGCATGCGCTCGCATCCTTATGCATGTGTACACACACAGACACATAGTTGAGCGTGTGTTGTGCGCACAAGTCATAAATGTTGAGACAAGCTTACTTTATTAATAAAACATGAAAAAAATACTAAGCTGCAAGCAATGACTAGCAGATACACTACCAGGCATTAACAAAATATGGAAATGTAAACTTAAATTTAATTTAATTTAATTTATTTAAATTAACACCTTAGGCTGGTCACATTGACTTTATATATATTTATACATATATACACGTTACATATTGGCCAACATAAGTTGAACAACCTTTTTTACTAGTGTGCTAAAAGCGCAATTCGCAATTAAAAAATCAAGCTTTGATTTTTATAACGCTGCTCGCGTTGACTTTGCTGATACTGTTAACGGTAAAAGGGCAAGTCGCACAAAAGAGCGAGCGTGAGTGAGAGAGAACGTGAATACGCTAAATGTCACCTCTCTCTCCCACCCTCCCACTCGCATATGGTGTTTTAGTGGCCCCTCGTGTCGCTCTTTTAATGAAGCGCCAAAATCAAATCGAAATCGTCGCGCTAATGGACGCTACATGTGTAGATGACGCTTTGACTATAACGTCATTAATGTTATCGACGCAGTCCACTGGGCGACCGGTTCCTAACACTAAAGGCGCAAATGTTATCAGCAAACACGAGAGAGAGAATTATAAAAAAAGCAACAGGGGGCGCCTTTAACGACATTCCAAGACGCAGCCAGCGGCCATGCTGCCAACCAGGGGGGGGGGGGGCGCTCAAAGTAACTAAATGTACACAAATATATATATAAATTTGAAATACATATATAGTTTTGCCAAACAGTTGAATGCTCTTTTATGGCACACAATGATAAGCGCTCTGACGTGCATAACAATAATGCAATATGCATAGAATAGTCATAATGGAAGTAATTAGTATTGATCACAAGGCAACAGCGATTCACAATAGGGCGTGACAGTCGTTCACAATATCAACTGCAAGTACATACATACATATGTATGTATGTATGTATGTTCATATAAATATTTTGCATTGAGAGTTTTTGTTTTTATTTGTAATCAGTGTTGATTAATTTTAGTATAGCTTTTTCTATCCGCCTTGCCCCACTGTGGGTCAGGCTTTGATTAAAACAATAAACAACCCCAGCAACAACAACAACAACAACAGCCGCAATACATATACATACGTGAAGTAAATAAAATAAATACTAATAGAATAATATGGATTGTAACGTAAACAGGCGATATTGCACAAAGTACATAAGAAATTGAATTTGCCAATCAATTTTTCTTGCGAATATATGTATGTATGTGTATGTGTGTGCACACATAACCTCAGTTCTTTGCTCTATTGTGAATGAAGCCGCGTGCACATGCGCCCCGCCAGGTAAGAGGAAGCGAGAGAGCAACAATAACGCTAGATAAGCCAAAAGGTTGTCACGCAACAAAACTCAACATTCAAGAAAATAGAAACATTTCGTTATTTGATCTGCCAATTTAGTGAATGACTATTTAACAGTCTGAGCAAATATTTGACTAATCATACGTCATACGTATGTTTGGGCGGGTAAATTACCCCAAGACTTGGTTTCGTTCACAATTGCTTTTGCCACTTGAATGGGTCACAATAGACAGACATTGTTATTGCGAATTGATAACAAGATAACAAATCAAAAAATACGTATTAATTTATATATGATGAATCAATACATTTTAGGGGCAATGCGACAGAGAGAAATGTTGAATTTGTCTGGAACCGAAACCTCTCAAACTGTAAGCTTTTGAAGCTTTGCTCAGAGATAAAAGCTCGCACTGGTTTCTCAACTCCTAGAAGATAGGCTATCTTTATTAGACTACTCTGCTGAAGGCATGTATATATATTTATCTCTAATCATATTCATATTCTATTGGTGCGCAGGTAATCATCATCATCATCATCGTTGGCATCCTCCACAACGCTGTAAGAGCTCTTGCTGCTGCCCTCCTTTGCAAGATGAGTCTCGAAGAACTCCTCCACGGTGTCCGTGTTCCACTTGGTGATAGACAGCGTTTCCTGCACTTTGCCACTGGCGTCCAGCAGCTTGACAAGTGGATCTAGGCCACGTACGTATTTGATTTGCAAATTGGGGAACTTGGACGGCCGTCCGCTCTGTATGAATGCCTGGATTTGAGGATAGGCACGGAACTTGCAGGTGCAAACTTCAAGAATGGCCTTGGCATAGGTGCGCTGTGCCGCGGGCTGTTGATCCTGCGTGCAGCATTGTTTGCAATGAGGTCTGAGTGATAAATTGTAATTAGTATTGCAATCAATCATCCAAGTCTTACTCACTTAAGGGCCTCCAGTCCAAAATCATCTAATTTGTCACAGTTGGAACACATGAGCTGTGTCTTGATGAAGCCCAGCTCCCGGCAATCGGCAGCCGTGAATTCAGCATGAGCTGTTTTAAGGCACTGCAAAATCAAGATCAGTCAGCTAAACAGTTACAACTTGGGGCGGCTGTTACTTACGCTTACTAAGGCCACTAGTGTACACAAAAATAACACGAATTCGTTCATATTTTATTCCAAAATCTAATTAATCTACCACGTCGTTGTTTACAAATGGTTGAACAGCAATCGATTAATCGATAAATGTAAACAGCGCTGCTTTCGCCTATCTTTACATAACATTGGTATTTTCTGCTAAGTTTAGTATTTCGGTCGGGATTCAACAGTGCGTTGCGTGAAGTTGGCAGTGAAACTTAATTTAGTGAAGAAGAAGAATGTGGCTCGCGTAGTCGCATTTGTTTTGTTCCAACTAATTCACTACAAAATTTTGATTCACATTTCTTTAATTATTGCAAGTATTAGAATAGGTGACGAAATAACGAAACGTATTACAATTAAGTCTTGTTACTGTTCCAAAAGACAACAGTATTTTCTGTGTGTGTTTGGCAACAATATTTTTGGCAAATCAATAAATACGACGCGCTGCGCAAAAGTGAAAATCGAATCAACGAACGCATAAGAAAAAGGTGAATAATCAAAATGAAAAGAACTAAGAACGGTGTAGCAATTCGATTGCTGTATAAATAAAACTTGTGCCGAGCTCAGTTGTTGGGGTAGCACAGAAATAGAAACATACAAATGTAATAAGTTTTCTTAAGCAAAGCAGGAGGAGCAAAACAGCTCCAGGGGAGCGCATCTATGTCTATGCATGTGTGCGTCTGTCTGTCTGTCTATCTGTGTGCGTGTGCGTGTTTACAGCTGTATGTTTGTGTGCGCGTGCTTGTTTGTGTTTTGATTAGTAAATTTATATTCTTAGAGCTTGTGCTGATATTTCGCCTCGGTGCTAAGCACTGTGATAACTGCTCTATGAGGCAATTGTTGTTTATTTTATTCATATTTTTTACTCAATTCATTCATTTGCCCTTGTTGAATAGAATGCACACATATACACACACGCACGCACGTACATACATATATACATACCTACACATACGCTCAGCTATTAATACCCTGAAAACGAGTGCATTACAGTTACATGACCTTGCAGGCGCTTGTCTGTGTGATAGGGCATTGAAAATTCGGCTAGCCGAAGTTAATTCGAGTTGTGAAACTTGTTTTAGCTACCCACATTGATGCATATTGTATTCTTAACGGTTCTAGCTATTGTGTATGCATATGTATGTGTGTATATGTATGTGCTTATTCATTCAAGTTGATGCATGCAACGACATGATGCTGCTGCTGCTGCCTGTGCTGCAGGCGGAAGCTACTTGTTAAGGTCTTCATTCAGTCGCTGCTTCCGCCTGTAGCTAGCGTCTTGTTTAACTGGTTTAGGGCGCAGCTGCATAAGTGTGTGTGTATGTGCTTGTGTGTCTATGTGTGCGCGTGCATTGTTCGCACCTGCTGCATGTGGCACCAAAGCAGCTACGACTGCAGCTGTCATTCTACTCAAATTTCTTATCAATACTAAAAACCTTTTGCTATTTTTGCGTTACTTGTATTTCAATCGTCTTTGTTAGCCAACAAGCTAGCCAACTACCTGCCAACTATGTACCTTACGCACACATAGGCAGTGTGTGTATGTGTGTGTGTGTGTGTGTGTGTGTGTGTGTGTGTGTGTGTGTGTGTGTGTGTGTGTGTGTGTGTGTGTGTGTGTGTGTGTGTGTGTGTGTGTGTGTGTGTGTGTGTGTGTGTGTGTGTGTGTGTGTGTGTATAGAGTGCCTATTGAATTTCTCCTACCCACGCCAACTCTCAGTTTTTGCCCTCTTTCAATTTCATATTTCAAGTGTTGCCTTACAATTGCTTGTATACAATTGGGCATATTAGTTACGGGCAAATAATATATGATATAAATAAATCGATATTTATCGATGTTATGTAAATATTTGATACATATGTTTATATGCACTCATAAATATTTATGTTGGACTTCGTATAATAACAGTATTATAAAACTTTATAGACAACTAGATATCGATTTCGAAAAGCTGATAAATAGAAATTAGCTCAGTTTGCTGCCTGTTGTATTGTAAACACATCATATATAGAATATGTCTTATATTCACCTCTACCCTCTACAGGGTATTCGCTAAACAGCTCTCTTTACCTCTTTCTTAATGAGAGTTAACTATATACACCAAATATTTATATATGTATGTATACTCATTATATACACTTTCAATCGTGTGACTCAGTTTAGTCTTTATCAATTGATTGCATTGTTACTGTAACATACGCGCTTTATCGCCTAATCAGCTCCTGTTTCGCCATGCAGAAAAGAGAAAGAGAAAGAGGGCTCCCTCCCTCGAAATATATATAGCGAAATATAGTCAACCCAGCTGGTAATTACTATTAGTACTCATGTGTCTTTGACCAAGAGCAGAACAACTGTATAGGCAATTTGTGCTAATTACCTAATTGCTAACGGCTAATGAATTACAGGTAAAAAGCTCAGAAACAAAAATAACTGAAGTTTGATTATACTAAATATTAGTATATAATATATAGTATATAGTATATAAAGTTAAGTGTGACTAAGTTTGTCGTACAGGTAGAACAGAGTGGTGATCCGGAATCTTAGAGATAAGATTGGTATATGAAAATAAGAGTTTACTGCTACAGAGAGAGAGAAAGAGTATTAAGGGAGAAAAGATGATAAATATATACAGAAAAAGATTGTGAGAAAGACAGAGAAAGAAAGCGACTCATCCAGACTCTAATATACATATCTGTCTATATAGTATTACCAGTCAGGTGTTACTATGTTAATTTCTTGAAATGAATGAAAACTGGAACTGATTAAGCTATAGTTCAAGCTATAGTCTCAAGCTAGAAAGAGAGAGAGAGAGAGAGAGGATAGCACCTCAAACTAGACAGAGAGAGAGAGAGAGAGAGAACTATAAACATTTCTGCTATTTGTGCATATGAATAATACATCTATCTTCGTATAAATTTGTAAAGCATTCAGATCACGAATACATATATATAATCATTACCAATTCCATGGCCAAACTGATAATACCCTGTACTTTTTAGATCCCTATCTTCGCTTTAAGTTTTATCTCTTCCCCCTAACTCCATAAATCTTTCAGAATACGCTCGTATCTAAGTCAAGTTATGTGTGTATATAATTCATGACTGTTTTTTATGGTCACTCTGGGCACATATGTATAAATGTATGTCTTATAAATTGACCTTCTCCTAATATGTCCAGCACACACGCATTCGCCCACACCTCGAGCTAACTTAACTAGGAAGCCAAACAAACTGCGCGTTTGCGTGCTATTTGCGGCTGCTCCTCCATTTGGAAATGTTGCTAATTAGACTCGAAGTCCCCGATCTGCACAGCAGTTGGGTGTATGGGTGTAGGCTCCAATAATTCAACTGTCCAAGAACTATTTTTAGTAGTTATTCAAATTGGATTCGTATTCGTTTTCAATTGCCCAAAAGGTCAATCAAATTGCACTCGTTTGCTCGCGCCATAAACGCTTCGCCCTGAGAACATTTACTCGGGAGCTTGACATGTTTCGATGTCGTATGTAATGGCTCTGAAGTACCGTTAGGTTCAAGGACAGCTGGCAAACAGTTGAAAGCCAGTTAGCCATAAATTAGCCTGGCGGCATAGCTCGTAATTAAAATTCTCAACTTGAGCTCGTTTTTACGACTTGTGGGTAGAAAAGTAAGTTGTATATACACCTCTGTAAATATATATACTAATATCGTAGAATATCCATAGAGTATACACGACTCTGTAGCGTGTGGCCGACCGCGTGTTTATGGTGCCTCGGGCATGGCGAATTATTAAGTGGAACCACACGAAAATTACTTGTAGGCGTGAAAATTTGTAAGTGTTTCGCTGCGAGGAATGCTATTGAACATCTGTTTGATGTATTTTCTCGCAGTTTATAGAGAATATGAGTTGGTTACTACTACTAATATTAGTCTATAATGAGTTTACTGATACTACTACTATTTTACTTCAACTAATTTACTGTCAATAGTAGTATTCTTCCATTATAACTATTCTATTACTACTTTACTATTCTTCTACTACTTTTCTACTACTACTCTCCCACTCTACTGCTACTACTACTCTACTCCTCTTGTCTTCTTCTACTACTCCTACTATTTTCGATATTACTACACTTTTCTCCTGCTATTCGACTATTTTTCCTCTACTACTCTTTTCAATTATACTACTCCACTCCACTCCTCTACTGCCTGCCTGCCTGCCTACCTGCTATTTCCCTTTTTTGCACTCTCTAAGCATTTCTCTTCAAAATAATTTCAATCCACTCATTTCCCACTTACGTGGATCTTTTCCACCCTTAACAGTGGTCACATTGCCCTTTTAGAGTTAAGAATAGCCAAAGTGACTGTGACGACGTCACCTCAAGTTCAAGTTGCCAAGTTCAACGTGTTCGCGGCTTTGTATTTTTAAAAGTTAAGAGTGAACACATTAAAATTCCCCAAAAAAAGCAAATAAACAAAAAAAAAAAAAAAAAAAAAAAAACAAGTGCAAACTGTGCAAACATCTTCGTTCAGTTGAGACAGGTAAATAAAATGTGTAATTTGTGTTTTTCTTATTTTGTACAAAACTTGTAATTTGTTAATTAATAAGCCGCTTTGTTATTTTCCACTTAGGTCGATAGCGAGAGGCAGAGGCAGAGACAGAGAGAGAAAGAGAGACAGAGACAGAGATGGGAGAAGAGAGAGAATGAGAGGGAAGCAGTGGGTATGAGATTGAGGGCAAGGCTGGCCTAGGCAGGCATTAGCACAGTCTACAGCACAGCTCGGCACAACACACACACACAGACACCCACACCCAAACACACACAGTAAATTCAGTATATTTGAATTTTAAGTTGATTTTAATTGCACTTTGCTTTTATTCTGTTGCAGACAGCGCACGAAAAACAAAACAAATAAGTCTAAACAAACCAAAACCAATAAGTAAAACACAAGACAAAACACAAAATCGTTTGCCACCCAGCCTGCCTGCCTCTCGCCCACTTGCAATACTTCTCGCCATGTGCCGCCGCCTACTGCGAAACGTGTAGAACTCAAGATGAAAGCCAACACGCTGCTTGCCTTTTCTGCTGTGCTCTGTGCCTGCTTCTCGCTGAGCGCTGCCTGTTCCTCGCGTGCCATAGCCAAGCCTCGTCCGGAGGCAACGTCAGCATCCCCACCGCCGGACAATGTGATCGCACTGACCACCACATCTAGGCCGAACATCACGTTTCCCATCTACAACTGCCCGCCCACCTATGCCGCCTGGTATTGCCTGAACGATGCCACCTGCTTCACCGTGGAGATTCACAATGAGATTCTGTACAATTGTGAATGCGCCATAGGTTTCATGGGTCCGCGCTGCGAGTACAAGGAGATCGACGGCTCCTATCTGCCCACACGCAATCGCGTGATGCTGGAGAAGGCGAGCATCGTGAGCGGCGCCACGCTCGCCGTCATCATCATGGCCATGTGCTGTGTCGTGCTCTACTTGCGGCGCGAGAAGCTGGCCAAGCAGAAGCTGCACAGCAACACCAACGGGAATGATGTCGACGATCTGGGCTTCGAGAATGCGGGCGTCGATCAGGTGGATGGCTTTAAGCCACTGCGCATAGCGCGTCGTCCCTTTGGGCCGCACCATAGTCGTATTATCACACTGGAGCAGGCCTATGGCCAGTCAGCTGCCAGCCATGAGCGCGCCAGGCACTAATCCTTTCAAATGTTGTTTAACTGTTTTCATTTTATTGCAAATAACTGATTTATAACTGAACTAAGCGATAATTCCGTCGAAGTGCCTTTCGATTATGCGGCTAACACGCAATAAGTATTATTAACTGAAATCCAATGCAATTTTGGCAGCGAGCCGCCCATTTATATAATAATAATACTAATTTAATAATTATTTATTAAACAAATGACGAAAGCATTAAAAATTAATTTTAATAAAAATGCGTGACCAATGTTTGAACTAAAAATTAAATTTAACTAAATTTATCTTTCTTTCAGCTCATTCTAAATTATGTTAAAGTATTAATCTCTTATCTCTTTCCTTTACAGTTATGCTGCACAATAATCAGCAGCCCTCCGCACCTGGCCATGATCTTTTGGGTCCGCCCAAGGCAGACTTTAGCGCACCTCCGCCGTACGAGCCGGACGCACAGGGTCAGGGCGGCCAACAGCCGTTGGCGCCGCAGCTGCCCTCGCTGGCGCTGACCACACATGTTGGCAACGATGGACATGAGTCGCAGAGCTGTGAGCTGGTGCTACCGCAGGAGCTGCACGGCAAGCTGCCCACTTATGAGGAGGTGCAGATGGAGAAGTCATTGAACGGAGAGCCGCCCGCATTTCTGACCTTGCCAACGACCCAACAGTTGCCGCCGCCGCCAAACCCGCTGCTGCCGCTGCCACCAAATCCGCTGCGCGATGGACCCGGCGCCGTGCGCTCTAATCACCCGGCGCTGACGTTCATTGCCATCGATGCGGGCGACCCGGAGAACAGCCTGTCGACCACAGACAACTTGCTGGGCACGGACATCATGTTTATTACGGCGTTCATGGTCGCGTTTCTATTCAACTGGATTGGCTTTCTGATGCTCACCTGTTTCTGTCACACAATTGCGGCCAGGTACGGCGCTCTGTTCGGCTTCGGGCTGTCGCTGGCCAAGTGGACGTTGATTGTGAAGCACTCGACGGATCTGGCCTCGCATGAGAACTCCTGGCTCTGGTGGCTAATATGCGCCTTTGGCTTCCTGATTGCCATACGCGCGGTCATGCAGTATGTGAGCATCAAACGCTCCTGGCGTCTGCTCTCCGCATCGGCCCAGGAGCGTTTGCTCCTCTTCTACTAGGTGCGGGCGCCGTCGCCGACGGCGGGTTATGTAAATACATTAGAAGTGCGAGTCATTTGAAAACGATTACGTTCAATCCCAAAAAAAGAAAAACACAAACAGAAAGTGAAAGAGGAAAAGGAAAAGGAAAAGAAAGAGGAAGAGATAGAGATAGAGAAGTGAAATCAAATGCGAACTAACTATTGGTTAGTGTTCTCTGTAGTTACTATGTTAAATAGCGCAAGTTAATCCATAAATCCGTTAAAGCTAGCATCTAATATTGTCAATGAGAGACAGGCGCACAGAGTAGTGAGAGCCGAGCTGTGGACTCCATTTGGATCCCGTTTCGCTGCAGCTTTTTGCCCATCTAATTGATGTATGTTCTTGTATATGTAAACTGTATAGATGTCTCACCATAGTTTCTTCTATTTTTAGTAGTCACAAAAAAGACACCACACACAACACGTAGCAGAATGTATGCCACCATATCTTATGTTGAGTCTATATGTTGTGGTACTTAAACAGCTACAACACAAAAGTCAGCAGTAATTTTTCTAGATAAATGCAAAAAGAAAAAAAAACTATTATTATTACGATTATTTCTATTATAACGTTTACAATTAATATGTTTAATCCCTTTATATGTAAAAAGATATGCATTACAAGGACGTATATCAGAATTGTACGTCAGTTTTATGCAAATTAATAAAAATTAAACTACAAACTGTTTTGCTTTATCAATTGTTTTGAAACTGCGCGCCATTGTATTTATCGATTTAATAACTATCGAAACTTTAATATGCAGTCTGCCCAGCACTGAAATATATATCGCACCCAAATCCAACGTCTGGCAACGCTGCCATTAATAATCAACCCTGCTATGGAAAATTATGACCAACACTTTCTATCGAAGTAAGCTGTTCAGATTACTTGCAACTCACAAAGAGAAGTTGTCTCGTTCGTGTGTGAACAATAGGCAGCCATCTTTAATCTAGATTTAAAATTATTGGAAAAAACGTGTAAAAATAATTAAAGGAAGTCTAAATAAATTGCATCGAGCTGCAAATCAACAAAACTGCACGCAACGTAAGTCAATCATCGCATAATTTCTCGTACTTTCATTAGCTGTGAAAAAAATTCTCTGCGTGCGTGTGTGTGTGTGTGTGTGTGTGTATCTGTTCGCAGATAATTTTTTTTCAACCAACCTGCAATCTAATTATTGATTTTCATTTGTGGCCTTACGCTAATAGTGACTTATACTACGCATTTGTCAGAAATTCTAAGTACTTACGCAATCTGTGTGGTGAAAGACGAAAGTAGACTAATATAATACAAACTGCGCACAATTAGTGTTAATTGGAGTGAACAATAAATACATTATCTTATCTCCACATTATTATTATAATGTTAAGCTTAAATAATATCGGTGTGCTTAGGCAAACGCATGAATCTGCTTCAATATTCAGTTTTTTCTCAATGCCGGTTTTCTGAATCAGCCGACACGCACACACACGCGTCGCTTGGCCGCCATTTTTTTTTTTTTTTTTTTGTAGATAGGCATTCACCTCTGGGATCATTTGCTTTTGCCGCTATTTTCAGCCGGTTGTATTGTTGTTGGTGCATTAAAAACCAGTTTTTTATTTTGTATTGCTAACTGACTAATTGTGCCCATTTCTCTTCTGCATTTGTATTTGTGTGTACATATATTCTGCCATTCTGATAAACAGGTAGCGTATATACACACACATAAATACATGTATACACACACGTACACACAAACAAATGCTACCCCCATTTCTGATGACGTTATTTTAGTATATTTTTTTTTCTTTTTGTGTATGTATCTGCGCTTCCTTGTGCACACCCTTAAATACAGATACTTAGTTCGCTTGCTAACCATATGTTTTTTTACTAAGTTTATCGAAATATTGATAAATTTTCTACTAATTGCTTAAATTAGCTTACATTGTTTATGTTCTGTGATGTTTTTTTAATTTCAGCTTAGCTCTTATACAAACGCTTCATAAACGCACGCTTTCGCTTACCCAAAAACACCCAAAAAACCTCTTTAAATACATATTCCCATATAGTATATATAAGAATCATGGTCAGGTATGCCTAGAAAACCAAATACACGTTTTCATCTACCTTCGGTGTACGCATCCTTAGGTATAAATATTTAACTGGCTAAGTGCAATCTTCCATCTCTTTCTTTCGTTGCAGCGTTAAGGTCAACGTTAATCCACAACAACAACTGCATTCGCGTCCCCCACATTTGAGCAACGGTAAAAACAATCTTAAGACAAACATGGCATTCCGTGGAAATCAGAATCGCAACCGCAACTTTGGCGGCGGCGGCAATCAGTATGGCGGACCGATGGGCGCCAATCGCATGGGCGGCATGAATATGTCACCCTGGGAATCGCAGAATCCCGGCGGCGGCCAATTCGGCAACAATATGCGCCAAGGCGGCGGCCAGATGAATGCTCAGGCCATCAACTTGGCCAACAATCTGCTGAACAATCTGTTCGGCAACCAGAATCCACCCTCGCTGCTGGATCTGCCACGCGGCGGCATGGGCAATCGCAACCAACGCGGCGGACCGGTATGTACCGATATAATATATCGAATATAATTATCCACATTATCTTTTGAATATTCTATTTTTATTTTGTATCTAATCTGAACTGGGAGAGCAGAGGAGCTAAGCAGAATTTGGTTTACAAATTGCACTTGTCTGAGTTGAAGTGTAAATAGTATTTGTAGAAATAATATAGAACTTCATTCCATATGCTATCTGTAAGATACGACTTGAATCATTCAAAATTTGAATTTTATTTGTTTTTTATATATTAAATTAATCTAATTGTATTTATGCCCACAGACAAGTGCAGTTAGGCCAAGTGAAAGCAAACTTCTGCTGCCTCTTAGCTACACCCAAACGAATACCCTTATTTATTTGATTTTTATTAAAACTTAAGCTTTAAATAGTTTGTAGTTCGTAACTAAAAACAGACAAAAGAAAAACAAAATTTACAATTAAAGCAATTTGCATAAAGTGAGAACCCTGGAAATTTTGTTTAGCTCGAGAAGGTTTTCAATAGAAAAAAGCATTTATTCCATTTGAAATGCAAATTTTTGTTTTTGACTTGAGTCGATTTGATTGATTGTACCAATTAAAGTGACGTACCGCCAACAAATGTTCCATTTAAAGATGAAAAAGAGTATGATGATGATGTTTGAAAAGCAAACCAGATAATATATATATATATTCACTTACTAGATGTATTTATAGGCATTTAAATAACTTTTGTATAAAATATTTTTATATATATTTACTACGATCAAAAATCTTTGGATTTTGAGCCAATCACAATTTTTGCTAATTTACAAATTATTTATTTTTATTCTCTTCTACACGAAAACTAAAAACAAAAACATCATTCGATGCTTGTTTGCAAAAACAACTCAAACGCAAATCGAATCGCATCGAAAACGCATTTCGAATCGCATTAAATTGTGCCTATACATCAAATACATATGTATATATATATATATATATATCCGACGTTGTTCGTCGCTGCGTGCATTCATTGTTGTTGTTGTTGCTGCTGCAATTGTTGTTGTTGTTTGCCAACAAAATAAATAAATAAAAAACTACTTTTCTGTTGCTTGTGTTGTCGTGTCTCTCTTCCTAAACGACAATGTTTATAAATGTGCATCAACAAATTATGATTTATTTTTTTATTATTATTACTACTATATGTGTATGCATAACTGCAATTTCGACACGAAATACGAATATTGTGGCACATGCAACAAACGAAACAACAAACAAACAACACACAAAATGCATAAAACGCAAATATATTATATGAAACGTATGCAAATGCCAAAACCAAAATGCAAAAATCTATATAAACGATGCGATGCCCAATTCTTCCAATGCGACGTCCCACTGCACTGATTGATTGATTGATTGAAACTCTTCTAATCTGCTCTGCTCTGCTCTGCTCTGAAACTGAATAACCTAATCGATCCGATCTGGTACTGGTACTGATTACTGATTGATGAAAAAAATTACAAACCATAAAAAATACAAAAATCAAAAATACCAAAACAAAATCAATACAATTATATAACACATCGCCATTCTTCTTCAACGTTCCTGCTCTGATCGAACTCACAATCGAAATCGAACTTCAAACCGATAAACCGATCAATCCACTTAATCGGTTCCTATGCCCGCCCGCCCGTGTTCTGTGTTTCTCAAATCCACAAAATGCCATAAACGCCGCCACGCCAACGACTTCAACAACAAAACATCCCCGTCGACTGATTGCGCGAACCGCTCCGCCGATTTGACCAATGAACATCTATCTATCAATATATATATATATGCGATATATATATCTTTATGAACAATTTATATTATATATGTGTGAATTCTGTTTTCCCGTTTTGTCAAAATGGAAACTAATTTAATTTCGAAATTTTTTAAACAATCCAAAAATATTGTAAATGGTCTAATGCCATCTATATATATATCTTATATATGCCTTCGCTTTCTCTATCTATATAATGATTTTATTGTATAACTGTAATCGATCAATTTATGACTGTACCATATCGATAACGATGACAATCTATCAACTATATGAATATCGTTCGAACGCAACTATTCATGCCATTTGCTTCATGACAACCAAACTGTTTTATATAAACTATATAATTTACTACTTAAATGTATTGTAAACAAAAAACGAAAAACCCAAAAAACAAACTATGTATGTGTTAAAACATAAATAGATGGTCAATCGCGGCGGCGGTGCCGGCAATCGTCTCAATAATCGTCGTGGCCAAGGAGGTTTCCAAAATCGTGGCGTTACGGGTGGTCCAAAGCCCCCACAAAAGCAGGGCGCCGGCGGCATTCGTAAACAGAATGCTTTTGATCGTGCCAAGAAACTTTTGGCTAAAAATGCCAACGTTAATAAAAAGAAGGAAATTACTCCTGGCGAAAAGAAAATTGAGAGGTAAGAGTACAACTACTATAAAAATCAAATACAACAAAAAACCAAAAAACAATTCCAATACAACATTTGCCTTAAAAAACAACGGCGAAAAATTGCTCAATTCGCAATTTTTCCCTCCACATCAATATATCAATTCTACAAATATTTTTTATCAATGCATCAATTCAATAATATATATAACTTTAAGTACTTAATTTCCAATTTTTTCCAATGCATATTGATAAGTTTCTTCTACCAAGAATAATCACAATTAATCTCTATTGGATTGCTATATTTATATATGTAAACTATATATATATAAATATGTGTATATTTCCCTATTTTGTATAGAACATACATTCTCCTTACTGATTGATGTTAAAATAGATAGGATGGGTCGGCTAAATGTACTTTCGTTTTTAAATGTTACGTATTTTATATTTTATATTATATATTATTATTTTGCTTATATTTTATTTCGCATATGCTCACTTATTTTAGTGTACATCATGATTCATAGTTGTCATATTAGGGGAATATCTCTTGATGTGTACAGTGAAAGGACCTTCGGTATACCGAACTTAAGATACTCTGAATTATTTGTAATTATTCCATTATCTTCATGCCCTTTTATCATCAAACTGACTAGAGCTGCTTTACCAATAAAGTATATATATATATTTCTGATCAGGAGAGAACCTCGTGACCCGTTCGCTATTGTGCCTGGTCTGTATATCGAATAACTAAGTCTATTTTTGTTAAAAATTTTATTTCTAAATAGTGATGAAACAGCAGCTCTGTTCATGATTCCGGGTATCTGCTGGTTGGATACTCCCGACTAGAAAACGCTTATTGGTTTTCATACTAATAATGTATAGGTTTTATGTTTTTACAACTCATGAAATATATTTGCGCATCTGTAAGTTAGTTTTATATATATAGTCTTGATCCGTTTCATATAAATGTTATCATGTCCGTCCGTTTCTACGCCAGTTTCTATACTCTCTCATAGATCTCGTTTTTGTGCTTTGTGTATTCCACATTCTATGATGTAGCTCATTTATACCATTAAGTTCGTATATAAGAATACTTTTGTTTCTCTAAAGAGACTTGTCGGCAAAGTCTGACGTGTCTGAAGCATCATTAGATATAATTGTTCCCATACAATCAATTGATGTTCATCCTTCATCCCATTATCAATATGCCAGAATTATTAATACTTTATATATATATGTTTGTCTATATATATTTATCCACTGTGATCCTTTCAGCGTGACTTCTACAGCTGCCGTCTATTAAAGTCAGCCGCCTTTGAAATATTGTAAACTAATATTTAAATTATCTTTTGCTCTTTCCACTCGATAATCGTGTGATAATTAGTGCCACCATACCAAAGGAGTCGCCGTATGCTAGCGTGCCGAATGATATGTTCTATTGCCATCTGTGCAAGAAGCACATGTGGGATGCCAACTCGTTTGAGAACCACATCAAGGGACGCACCCATTTGATGATGCGCGAGGGTATTGAGGAGAGCTATCGCCTGAAGGCCAACATGATACGCCAGGAGGCCAAGATTGCCGAGCAGTTGAAGTCAATTGAGTTCGATCGTCTGAAGCGCATGGGCAAGAGCAAGCAGCGTCAGTTGGACTATTGCACCATGTGCGATCTGAATTTCCATGGCCATATCTCAACCCATCGCAAGTCCGAGGGACATTTGCAGCTGAAGAAGTTCTTGCATCCCAAGTGCGTGGAGTGCAACAAGGAGTTTGCCACACGCATCGATTATGACACTCATTTGCTGTCGGCCGATCATCTGAAGAAGGCTGCCGAGAACAACACAAAGGTGGGCGAGCGCAAGCGTCAGACTCTGCCCATCAGCACCGCCGAGGAAGAGACACGCGATCTCCGTCCACCACAGAGGCGCAAGAAGAAGCCTGTGAAGAAGGAGGGCGAGGAAGCTACTGAAGTCAAGACCGAAAAGGAAGAGGGTGCCGAGGGCGAGGAAGCTGAAGCCGAGGAGCACAAAGAGGGTGAGGAGGCTGCCGATGAAACCAAGGAGGGTGAAGATCTCAACGAGAGCCAGGAGGAGGAAGAGGTTGCTCTCCCTGTTGATCCCGAGGATTGCATTCTTGATTTCTCCGAGGGCGATGAGATACCCAGTGAGGTAGACACCCGTCTGCCCAAATACAATTGGCAGCGCCCCGTTGGCCCTGGTCTGATCTCAAAGCTGGAGTGCTTCGAGTGCGCTGTCTGCAGCAAGTTCTTCGACACAGAGGTCACCGCCGAGATTCACTCTCGCACCGCCACTCATCATCGCAACTTCCTCAAGTTCATCAATGAGAAGTCCAGCGATACCAAGATCGCACAAAAGCGCGCCGCCGCTGCCCTTGAGGAGAATGAGCGCAAGAAGCGCAAGATCGAGGAGACCGAGACTCCAGCTGCTGAGGGCGCTGCCGAGGAAACAGCCGAGGGTGGCGAGGGAGAACTCTACGATCCATCGGAGGCCACCGGTGACGATGAAGATTTCGAGATGGTTGAGAATGCCGAAGGCGAGGAGGAGGCCGGCGAAGAGGAGCCTGCTGGCGATGAGAACGGTGAGGAGATGGAGACCCAGGAAGACGAAGAAGTTGAGGGAGAGGCCGAACCTGAGCCAGAGCCAACCCCAGTGCCAACTCCTGCACCGGTAGCTCAGGCAGCTACACCGGCCAAGCCGGAGCCAGCCAAGACACCGGCCAAGGCACCTGCAGTCGCTGCTGCTGCCACCCCAGCTGCTGCAGGCACTCCAACTCCTGCTCCAGCTGCTGCCACTCCTGCTGCAGCTGCTCCAGCAGTCGATGCCTCGCCATCGCCAGCCAAGAAGGCAACGCCCGCTCGCGCTGCCGCCGGCCCAAAGGCAACGCCGCAACGCAACCGCGCGCGCGGCCGTTACAACCGATACTAGATGAAGAAGCAGGAGATGGCGGCAATATTGGGCATAAGACACAATATATAGATATATTATAATCCATTAATCTAAAACACACACTTTCCACACGTTCGAGAAAGACCTCTTTACTCTACTGCAAGAGAGATGCGAAAGCGAATGCACTTCCTCAACTCCATTCACACAGCAGCAAAGCAAACTCGACCTTCTTTCTCTTAGTGACATTTTCATCCCATTTTGCATAAACAATTCGTAATTTGTAATTGACACAGACATCAACTGGATCCCAACACCTTTCAGCATGTGTCCTCGATTGCAGAAACCAAGAAAACATTCATCAAACAAAACAAGATTTCAAATAAATGAAGAATGCATTCAACTTATGTACTAAAATAAATTTTAAAATAAAAACTTAATTGTACACAACATGATGGAAGAGAAGTTATTGATATGATAAGTTTTTGATAGATTTAGTCTGATAATAACCCATCCAAAGTAAATCACTTGTAAGCCATATATCTAGAGAGATATTTAATGGATTATGGATATCGTATCGTAAGAACTAGACAGATTTATATGTACTGCTTACGTCTAAACAGATATAGTTTATAGATTATATAGAGTATGCGAAAAGTAGAGTATATGCGTTGCAACCCTGATATGGTATTGGGGATTTACTGAATAGCTTAGGACTAGATGAGACAGGCAGCTCCTTCAGCTGACTTGCGCTGAGGGAATGTGTCCCAGCATTGAGATACTCCTTGGCCAAAGGAGACAAATAAGTACTTAGGGTATGGCAGACACGGCCTGCACGACTCAATTGAAGTTGCAATCCAGGGTATTCTGCTCCGTTGTGGTGGTGCGAATGCGACTCTGGTCGCTCTGCGAGCGCTGCAGCCGTCCGCCTCGCCAGCCGCAACGCCACCGCTTGATGCAGCCGAGCAGCGACCAATTGATGCTCTTGGTGCGACTGAGCACGTAGATGTACGGATCGAGAGTGAAGTGCAGGGCCATCAGGACGTCGGCTATAATGAAGAATGGATGCGATTTGGGCACACGATCCTGCCTAATAGCCAAGGGAATGGCAATCTGTAAGCATTAGGTATAATTATATAAAATTTGTAGATATATATACATTCCCCATGTCTTACCATCTGTGGCATCCAGCAGATGACAAAGGAGATGCTAAGGAATGCCATAAGCTTTGCGAACTTGATCTCATCGGGTGAGGTCTCGGCAGTCATGGTCACGCTGTTGCTATGATGGAATTGACGTGGTGGCGGCATATTGTGGTTGTGATGGTGGCTGCTGCTGCTGGAGTTGTACGGCTGAGCCTGATAGAGTGTGGTGCCGCTGCTGCTCTCGGCATCGATGCTGCGAACACTCTTCTCGCGATTAACCAGATTGTATTGCATATGCCGCTTGGTGGTGCGACTGCGGCCAATGACCCACAGCACACGGGCCACAAACAAATTACAGGCAACAATAACCACGCAGAGTAAACTGCCTGCAGGTGAGGATTATTATAGAGAAACAGATAGAGAGTGGGAGGGGGAGGCAGAAGCTTACCAAACACCATAAAGAATATGGAGTAGGCCTTGTTCCAGGTGCCCGGCGCATCTCGATAGCGTATACATTTCAATTTCTCCGGATTCGTTTCGTCAATGTAGGCGCCAAAGCCAACAAAGGGCAGAAACGTAACGATAACTGCCATCAGCAGTATGCTATGGACGCTCTTCTGTATCAGCTCATAGGTGATGTGCTACAGTCAACACCACAGATGTCAATTGTGGCGGGAGCAAATAAAGGAATGACTGAATGAACATTGCGCTTACCTTGTGATAGATGAAGGGACGGGCAAGGGCCATACATCTCTCGGCAGCCATTACGGCCGCTATACAGCCCGAGCTGACGCCAAAGAAACGCCACACCACATGACCCACGCAGTCCAGCCGCACAAAGATGGGCACCTCCTCCTCCTCAAAGAAATTGTACTTCAGCAGCGCAGCGGTCAGCATGCCCAGCAGGCCGACCAAATCGTTTGTGGCCAGGCAGCTGAAAGGGAAATAATATGGGTGAGAGGGCGAGCACGACTGCATAATACTCGTTCATGGTTGATGGAGTAACCATAGGTTAGTATACGGAAACATATATAAGTATAGGAGGTATAGGCCAATATGCCACGCCCTGAGTGGGTGGATATATAAAATATATAGTCTTTATCCAATCTATAGAGTTGGTTACCCTTGCTTGAACTCACTTATGTGCTCTAACTATGCAATGGCTGGGTACTTTAGCTATATAGACAACATTTTCAACAGCTTTACTACACAAGGGTATATATATATACCTTAATAGATCCATAAATAATAACTGTGCTGTTGTTAAACTCATGGGGAAATCAGCCAATAGGCGTATCTATAGATATATATAATAGCTGAGGCTGCACACAGGCAAGTTTCTAGCTACACTCTGTCAAACATAGTCTAAAACCAATATACTCTCTTTCCCTTGCAGGAGCGAGCATTATAAAGGATGTGGGATTAGCACGAAACAGCTGAATGGGTCCATAAATTAGCGCAGTTTGAGACTGCATGAAGTCCCTTTTCCTAGAGACGTGCTCGGCTGTAAGCTCGAGTGCGTGTCGCAGCGTAGGCCGGGTCTAGAGAGCCTGTAAGTTATAGACTCCTGCGACCGCTCGTAAATATCGCAATTAAAGTTTTCTGCACAATAAATGTGCTTAATGATGTCACATCTATAAACCCTTATCGATTGCCCAAACAAATTGTGACAAATCGCACTAACTGACCAGGCGCAAGTTGATAATACTAGTTCTATACATACACTATATATACACTATATCCGGTACACTGACTGATTCATGCCCATTCCCTGATTGCTTAACATCTGTCCAGTTAAATACATGCGTCCAAATTGTGTATTGTGCTGCGCGGTTTGCTATCGCATGAATCCGATTAGCGAATGTCTGCGCACATGTATTTACCTGGATATGTAAGTATAGCTCTCTCTCTCTATATATATATTTATATAGTTTTAGTCTGGGTTGATGGCTGATATATGTGTCACTACAAAGAGAGAGAGATAAGTTGAAGGCCGTTTACTGCCCTCTATCTCTTATTTGTATGCCTCTTGAGTTGCAAGTGCAAACCCTTCTATACGATTCTCATGAACTCAAGTCAAACTCATAGACTTTTTATCTGACTATATACAAACACAGTTTGTCTGAAGTGTTAGTTAATTGAGGTGCTATATAGATACAGTAGGGTATATGTGGGTTCACTTATATATATAATAATTTCTATGTATATCATGTAGTATATGTCAAAGCAAATTCAGACATGAGTTGGGGTTATTGCTGGTCACGTGATCAACTTTAATATCTGTTTTCCCGTCGTATAATTATGAGTAAGCTTTAATAATTACAAATTTTGTGCGCTGTAATTATTGATAAAATGAGTTAGTTTGGTTTTCACTTAAATTTTAATATTTACATTTTTTTTTAGGAATATCTTTAACCTTTCTTTCAATCTTTTCTTGAGTATCTAGCACAGAGTATTCTCTTCTGTAAAACATATTAAAAATTCAGTGTAGAGCACCTAAAATTCGTTGTGGCACACTTTGGCCAATCCCTTGTTTGCTTACAGTTAGAAGACAACAAGTTCTCTGTTTGTTATTGCAAAACTAGATTTTTGCTTTTATTTGTTTTTTCTTTACAGAAGCATTGAAAATTGTCACTCGTCGTGGCGCATAAGAAAATCATTTGTCTCAGTTATAAATAATCGACGGGCCGAAGAAAATTCAAAATATGTCTGAATACTACAGCAGATATGTGTACAGATATACAGAGATAGAGCTGCCGAAAAGTAATTATGGACTGGACGAGCGCATAAAGCCAGACAGACGTACTGCAGCTAAATCTATATATGGCTGCAGATATATGTGTTTATATAGTCACAACTCGTAATTAGAATGCCGATTTATAGTTTTTGGGTGTATACAAAACTTTTGCATTAGTGAGTTGTAATTGCATTCGAAAATGTTTGAGCAAATTTTAGCTAAGGCAACAACAATTCAAGCTAAACAAAAATGAGTGAGGGAGAAACGGGCGTGAATGACTGCGTGATGCGCGTTCATTATTAGTGATATATTCATATCGGAAGTATATATTAGAGCTATAGAAGACATAAAGGTATAGTTATATAGATAGAGATGTATACAGTTACAGGGTTACAATGTACTTAGCTATAGAATTCATAAAGATATCTATTGGTAGCTCTGCAATGATCAAGCTAGTATACCTAACTCTATGAGCTATAAGATTCCTGCTTAGACGCCACGCCTTTACATGGCTCTATAGATAAGGCAGCCTACTGGGATCCATTCTAGCTGTACAACTGGTCAGCATCTGGGTTTCCCCTGATTTGTCATGCCTCTAATAAGCTTTGCTATAATAATAATATTATATATAAATTATATATTTTTAACAGACATTAGCGAATGTGAGTCTATTTTATGAGAAATTTCTAGCCATAAAAAATAGATTGTTTTCTGTGGAAATGATAGTAATTTCCCCATTTGCCAAGCCCTGAACAGATAGGGGTAAGCCTATATATATATATATATATATATATACCTTTGCTATTAAGATATTAGATCATGTTAAATATATACATATATAGTAAGATTCAAGTCTCTAGTCTTTCATGCAAGTAAAGAACCAGCCAATATGCTCGCTTCTGCTTCGTTAGCGAGCATAAAATTGAAAAATAAGCAAATCATTGCAATCGAAAAGCGGAAGTATATCTACTATATGTACATGTAAATAGTGTATATACATATATATATATAGTAGGTATATACACACATATATATACGCTTATATATAGACATAATTTATGCACGTACATTTTAGGGCCCGCATGAAAGCACAAACTCTCAAGGGCTGACTTGTATGTAAAAATATATTTACATACAGACATATATTTACATATATATACATACATACATTACATCAAGTGTCAATGAATGCGCACACTTTCATCAATCAAAATCAAGTTGTAGATCAAAGCTTTCAGCATTTTCTCCCTTGAGCGAGCACACGCGCAAGTCCTTCGCAAGGACATCATTGCCGCCATCATAAGCTCAAATTGCTTAGTCAAGCACTTGAAGGATTTGCTCTGGACAAATTATGTTGCACGCAAGCTGTGAAAATTGATGCCAGCTAAGCCCGATGAAAAATGAACTCAATTTCGCAATTTCAGTGCCAAAATTTCAAATGGGATCAAAGTAAATCACAGCGACTAAGGCAAAGTTAGGCTTGAGTTAAGTGAGCGATATTTCAATTACGACGTAGTTATGGTAATTGATTCAAGAGCCTCTTATATGATATATAGCAGCATAGTTGATTTTGCTTGTAGAATTTTCATAGTCGAATAATTATTATTTTGGGGGCAGCAAATTTTTATGGCCTGGCCATAAAGTTTGGGATTTGCCTAAAGCGAAAATTAATTGAGTTGTTAACTGGGCAATATTTGATTACGTTTGCTGATTAATAAATATAATTTAAAGATTTAAAAAATATATAGATACATATATGTGTATATATATATATATATATATATAAATGAATTATGATAATATTCTTTGAAAACTATGATTTGAATTTACATTTACATTTACATAATGCAATATGAGTCCTAATATGACTAATTAATCTTAGTAATTTCATTTTATTTTATGACTATGATTAATAATTATTTTTTATGACTTTTGTGATACCTCCAACTAAACTTTGGCTGGGTTTTTCTATAATAACAGATGTACTTTACTTTACTTACTTTATAAGATCTATAAATTTCAATTGAAGTATGTATTTAACAGGAATATAAAGCTCATACTTTTTAATGGTAAATATTATAGTTGGCAACTGAAGCAGAAATAGATTTTAGATCATTGTGAATGAATAGAAGAAAATGTCTCAATATATGTTGTATACTTAAGGTATATATGATTGACGACTTATGACAATTATATATTATATATTCACATCTCAACAAATATATTTCTATAAATTTTCAATGTAGTAATAAATATAATATTTACAAAAAAAATTCGAAATATTTCACCTAAGCATCACACAAGAAATAGTTCATTAGCTTGTAAGTTTCGGCTATGCCAAAAATAGTGATAATTAATGCCTTTCTAAAAATAATAATATATTCGTTTATACAAAAGATCTATATATCAATAGCTTCTGCACAAAATGTTTTAGTTTTTACAAATTTTGACAGAATTTCCCAAATTATTTTTGGTTTTGTGATTAGTTTGTAAAAAGTAAAGCTAAATATGATAAGAGATTAAGAAAAAGCTTAGCTAGCCATGAACTTTACGATAGAGCAAAACTTTATATCTATAAATATATATATATAAATAATTTAGGCTCAAGGTCATGCATTAGTTGAATATTACGTATCAACAAAAACCAGATACAAGCACAGAAAAGCCAAAAAAAAAATTTTCGCTGTGATTTCAGAGTTTTTTCTCTCACTAGAATGCAAATTTGAGTCGAGACATAATTAAAACATAATTATTATATAATTAATATGCAATTTTAACTGAAATATCTTAAATTTACACACACATTTCATGAATATACCAAGATAATATACAAATATTAAGTATACGACATGTTGAAAGCGACACAAAATCAACTTTCATTCATGGCATTAGGCAAGCAAGTAGAACCATTCCATTTATATCTGACCCATCAAAAATAGTCTAATAACTGAATTCCCTCTTTTTACAGCGTAAAAGCTGAAAGCCTGCCCAAGCCAGCCATATGTTCCCTACACATTTGCTCTGTTTGGTCATGAAAATTGGAGATGTCCTGTTTACACTTGGCCTGCGAAATGCGAGACTCTCATATGTTTTCCGACTTGGTTGATTGTTGGGGCAGCAGAGCTTTTCGCGCTCGCTCGACTCTGAATGCTAATTCGGACCCGCACAATTTCAATTGGCAGCAAGGTGAACAAACCTCAACTGCCGTGAACTCGGAGTTCACAAACTGTATGTGACAACTATTACTACTACTGCGAGACACGGGTATTGGTGTCGATATATGCACATGTTGGACTCGACTTACCGCAGCATAAAGGTGTATTTGCTGTTCTTGTTGTGCTTTTTGCGCGCCAAAATAATCAATGCCAGAAAATTGCCAATCACACCGAGCCCCATGACAATCAAACTGAATATCAAACGCCTCCGATTGTTGTACAAGGCGGCTGTGGCCGTTAGCGCCGCCGATCGGTTCGTGGTCAATTCGGTGGCCAACTGCATCAGCTGCCCCACGGTGGTGGCATTGTCAGCCTCACTGGCCACGGACATGGCGGCGTCTCTTATTTCGTGATAGTTTGCCCAATGTTTGTGTTGCAAGTGCTGAAAGCCGTAAACTAGTTTGTCCGATCAGCAGCCACTTGTGCACTTAATTTATCATTAGGCTGTTTAGCAATTGCCGTTTTTCGGCATTAGCCATATATATATGGTATCTGTATATATATATACGACTGTTACGCACGCGCGATTCTCTTCGTTTAGTTTCGCCGTGCGTTGTTTGCACCGTCTGCAGCGAGCCGTCGATTAAGAATAACGAGCCGATAGCTCAGCTAACGACAACGACAACAGCGCTGACTGCTCTGCCTCTGTCGCAGTCGCAGCTGCTGCTGCTGCCACTGGCTCTCGTAGTGGGTGTGAAAGCACCGGCAGCAGCAACAGCTCCTTAGCACTGCCCAGCCAGGCGACGCTCAACAGTTGCTAAACTACACGCACGATGCCGTCTTCGTGCCTGCTCGGCACTGCTGGGTGGCCCACGCCATTTAGCATTCGTCGCTCGTGCCGAGTGCCCAACGCCAGCGTCAGCGCCAACGCCAACTGCGACATCAGCTAAAGCAACAGCGGCAACGCCGGCGTGTGCGGTCGCAATTGCTTTGCTATTTTTCTATGCTCTTCCACTTGAGCAACTTCTGCACTTGGTCATGTGGCGTAGATATATGCATTAATGTATAAATATATATGATTAAGAATATATATAATCACGAGGTCCATATAAATATAATTCCATTATATCATACATTATTTAAATTTAATATCCTTTTATTCATATATAAGCGTATATCAAATTCGTCAGCTCAAAACTTTTAGCTGCTTTATACTCTGTAACTATTTACTATATAATATATAGTACATCTGATTCATATGCACGTAAGTGCAAATCAAATTCGACTTTAGCTAGCATATGAATACTCTCTGCATACAAATGGAGCTGTATCGAGGTGTTAACATCATCACAGCTGCAGTCACTCCCATGGGCGAGCTGATACAAATATGTGAGTGAGCAATAAATCTATCTATCTAATCAACTGGACGTGTAAATATATATAGACTAACCCTATTGCCTTCTGTGTATATTGTTTTCCAGCTAAGTGTTTGACGGACCCCTGATTACTGAATCCTGAATCCTGATCAGCACTAGCCTACACAATTTGGATCGAAAACTACGAAGAAGCCCAAAGCAAATATACTCCGATCGAGTATGAATCAAGAAATACGATAAGAGCCTGTAAGTGTAATAGCTAAACTAACAAAGAAACAAGAAGAAACTTAACTTATTCATTTTGATTTGTATTTTTAGAGTCAAAGAGAATCCGATTCGCCAGCTAAAATGTAAGTATATTAAAGTGTATTTATTAACAGTGCATTTGCAATTCGTTTTATGATTTCTTTCAGTTTAACAACTATTATTTTTGCTTTCGCGCAGAGTCGAACAATTAAAATATTTTGTATTTATTGAAATTTGTCGATGAATCGTGCGCGCGCCTTTTGATTTGCAAATTTCTTTCGGCACATTTAAGAATGCAATTATGAAATAAATAACTATTGCAAACAATCAATGCACACACACACAGAGTGTGTGCGAATTGCTTGAGTTGAGATCAAAGAGGCGCATACGAAATGCATTCTAAATGCCATATTAGCCGTAAAGCGAAACGGAAGTGAGCAACAAGACGTCGCAGCTGGCGTTGGCGTCGGCAGCGACGCCAGCAGCGCCGGTCGCAGCATCTGTCTGCAGTCAGCGGCTTCAATTTGTTGACAATGCGGCGTATGCGCAATGTTATATGTATATAATTTAATTGCGGGCACACAGCCTACAACACACACACACACACACACACACATGTACACAAGGGTTTACTCACACACACACTCGCACACTCGCAATCAATTGTTGCCCCACAATATGCTTCACATTCGACGAGTTTTGTTGTTAATAAATTCAAAGACCGTCAGCTGCTGGTCCCTATTGAGAGGCTGCCCTGCAGGCTGAAGGACGTCATGCCGTGACTATTTTTAGCTAATTTGGCCAAAGGACACACACACGCAGACAGCTACGAACTGTGACTTGAGACCCGGCAAAAGTTTTTGCGCAATATATATGCCAGTGAATTCGTCTATCCCTTGATATCCTGTTGGCTATCCGTTAATTGAAAGCTTCTAGCGGCGGCCTCATATTTTTCGGCTGCCTTTTTGAGGGCACATAAAAATTACATTTATATACACCAAATATATATATATATATATATATATATATATATATATATATATATATATATATATATATATATATATATATATATATATATATATATATATATATATATATATATATAGTTAGTTATATGTATCTTTCCTCTGGCAGCAGTTGACTGACCTGTGACGCCCGACGCGTTGGCTGCGGCTTGTTCGCCAAATGAAATTCATAAATAATAACGTACTATTTGCCAGACCTTTTCATTCGTTAGCTTAGCGCCCTAAAGTCACTGATTAATGGTGAAGCGGTCGAGCCAGCCCACGCAATGCATTCCAGTCTGCCTGTTAATAACCTCTTGTCATATTTGACAAGCACTTTTCAAATGCGAACTGGAGAATGCAGACGCTAATCCCTTTGCCAAGCATAATACAAATAGTAGTATATATATCTAAATATCTATATGTAGTCAAGTACTACAACCGATACACACTATAGCGCTTGCACTGATATCATATTATTTACTTTCAGTATTGACTTTGGGAATCTCCTGACTCATTGGAGCGCCCCACTTAAGCTGCTTGCACAATTATGTTTGGCCTGCAAACAAGATATAGCTGCACATTCTTTCTACCGATTCCGTACTGACTGCAAGTTCATATAAAATATTTGAGAAGAGTTTCAAGCTGAATATTTAATATACTTTTGTCTGCATAATGGAAGAGGGGTAAGTAATGTGAGAGAAAAGTATATAAAGAAAAAGAAATTTAAAATATTTTTTTATATATATAAATATGTTTTTAATATTAAATACTTCTCTTTTCTATTTATTTGTTATTTTTACTACATGAGTAATACTTGTTATTAAATCTGTTTTCGATATTGTTCCATTATAAAAGCCAAAACATATATATCCACTCATACACTTTTCTGTCTAAGCTGAATGTCAAGGTCGGTGCAACTTTTATATTTTCTTTTTGAAAACTTATCTTATTTGCTTTAAGTTGTCATTAAAGTTTACGAGTTCGCAATCTTAACAGCTGATAAGGCGCTCGCTCGAGCTACTTTTTTGGGGTAGTCCCAATTGCCTGAGTACAGGAAAAGTATATTAGACTATATATATATTCGGATATATGACCGACATTTTCTCGTTAGGCTTTTCCAAGAATTGTGCAGCTGGGCAAGCTTGAGGAAACTTGGAAGTGGCTGCTGCTCGGTCATGCATCAAACACTTGCAACTGGCTGGCTGGCTAGCTAGCTGACTGCAGTTGTTTATGCCGAGTGCATACTGTGACGTGCAGTGCATACGAAGCGCAGTCCGTGCAAACGGAAGCTGCGCCAACAATTGGCCACAACCGCACAGTGGTTCACATATTTGCAGGCAACTATTTAGCATAACAAATAGATAAGAATTTTTATTGTATGGGCAGCTTGAAAAAGGCGCCCAGCCAAAATTCAAAAACAAAGAAGCAGTCAGCCAGAAGAAAAAGCATTACCAAGTTTTAAATATCAAAACATTGAGACAACATCAGCGGCATTTTAATGGCTCAATAAGCCGTCTCTCTCTCTCTCTCTCTATCTCGATTAACATTTTATCAATAGAGCCTCCCAAAACGTAGCGCTCGTTCCATTAAAACGGGCCGGAATTAAAGTCAATTGGAATTACAAACACGCAGCACGCAAATTGTTCAACGCGTGCACAGCCAAAAGAGAATAAAGCAAAAACAAAGACAAAATAAATTTAAAATTATAGAGCCCACAAGATGTGTTGATATAACTATAGATAAACAAACTGTAGAATACATATACAGAGACAGCAGCTATATGTGTAGGTAAAATGCAAATGACTTGAGTCGAACCGAAGCTGAAATCGAAAGAATTTTAAAAACGAGTCCGACACAAATGCATTTGTAATTTGTTTTCGATGTGTCTATATATGTATATCAATTTATTGATGCGTATATATTTGACATACAAGATAGGATATAGGCGTTTGCTTTTAGTTATAGATCGATATAGGCATTCACACACGTTTTATGCACAGTGGCTTGTGACAGAAGCTTCGTTAGGTTTGCCGATTTGATTAATTGTATATATAAAGTATAATATATATTTGCTAAATTATTGCACTATAGCTTGAACTTTAGTTCTTAAATTAACTAACTACTTATTGTATAAACAAATGTGTCAAAGCATATTTATAGTTTGTATAAATAGACAATAAACAATTTCCCTAAGCAAACGCACAGACAAACACCCACACACACGCACACACACTAATCGATGGCTGTCTATAGTGGTGTGCGTGTGTGTGGGTGTGAGTTGTGCTTACCCGCTAGCGTACAATCACAGCACACAAATTACACGATTCTCACTTAATCAGAACAGAAACGAACTTAACATTTGGCGTCGATGCATTATTTTCTTTGCTTTCCTTTGTCGCCTAGATGCGACTGCAGAAGTTGTAAAGCAATTGCTTATCCTCGAAGTGATAAACATTGTTGATGTGTCGCAGTACGCGACCGTCGACAAGATGTCGTGCATAGTGCACAGCCTCCATGCGATCCTTGGACAGGCCCACCTCGATGAGCCAGCTGACGAACTCGCTGCCATAAAATACCTTGCGGTAGACACGTATGCGCCATCTGTCGGAGAGTAGTATAAGCATAACCATATCAAGAAATCGAGCTGAAACTCACCGTCTATCCTTGGCAATGTCCTTCTTGCAGTTCTCCAAGTGATGATTGCGAAATTGCTCGCAGATTTGCTTTGTCTCCGGCCGCACATTTGACCAGTGAGGTAGACTAACGACATTGGCTCCATACCTAAAATGGAATAACATCAATAAAACTGATCTTTATTGAATATTCAGTTGAATACTAACCATAGTTTACGCCAGAACTTGATCAGCGGCATTAGCAGCTCGCCTGTATCGCTTATAAACACGGCCAGCACAATCAAACCTTGGCCGAAGTTGAGGAACGCATCAAGAAAACTCAACTCTAAATAGATGCCTGACATGCCTTCCATGACCAGCGTCCAAATGGACACGGCCAGACCGACAAACATGGAGCACAGCAATATGATCAATAGAATGGTATGCTTTAGTGTTTGATGCTCATCGGAATCACTCGTATGCTCCAAAGGCTCCAACCCACTGCGTGTCTGCTCCTCATACCGTTCTATGATATTCTGACAACTCTGACGCGAGGTGCTTGGCCCACAATTGTAGGCGCTACTGCACATGTGACTGAAATAGTAAAGGAAATGGTCCATTATCAATTATCTTATATAGATCCACGTTATGCTTACGCTTCTGCTGCCGGGGCACTATCAATCTTATCCGCATCCTTCATCACATTTCGATGCCTGCTCCGATTAAGCAAATCCTCTATATCCATCACCACAGTAGATGCTGTTGTGGGCGTGGTCGCTGTCGAGGTGGAACAACAATTGCCATTGCCTGAGCTGCAGCCACCATTGGACCTGGTCTCGGGCACAACAGTTGTGGTGATCATTTCATCATCGTCGGACGAGGAGGAATACGAAGTTGTACGCATGCTCTGCCTCAAGGGCGAACGATCGGCATTGGCCAACAAATTGGCCGTTGATACAGTTGAATGCAAATCGGACGCTGCGAAGAATAGAGAAGATTAACTATATGTTAGTTGTTGCAATAGCAAAGCCATACCCGAATCCGGATTGGATAACTCACGCGAATAGGTCAGGTACTTTTCGTAGCGTTTCTTATAACGTTGATGCAGCACGAGGCAGCCCACAGTAACTGTAAAATTAGATTCGATTAGATTTATGGCTACTAAAGGAACTTGTTTATGGCGAGTCTTATATTCAGATTGAAAACTTTGTATGCATCATTGTAAGCTTGATTGGCAAGCTGTCATAACGCGTCAAATATCATAAAATTTCTCATCAGCTTTCAATTGAGAAGGAGTCGATGAAGCTGCTACACACCTATAAAGCACATCACGAGCAGAAAGACAGCAATAGCTGCCTGTGCATTGCCGTATTGAAAGCTGGGATTCTGTTTCTCACTGGGCATGGATTTGGAGTCGAAGGCAATCAGCAGACCAGAGATGAGTGCAGGCACGCCCCAGGCAAAGATGAGCTGTGTGGATACAAAGAAGTCAATTAAACAGAGCACAGCTAAACAAATATATTTAAACAGCTCACCATATAGGGCCACAGCTTGAGCACAAAGCACAAGCTGCGACACTGCAAGAAGAGCAGCGTTATGGCCAATATAGCCGTCCACAAGCGGGAGCTATAAGTGCCTATATTGAACAGAAAGAATTGCAGGTACAAGGGCCAGCGCTCCACATGGTCCAGCTTCGACCAGAGTATGACGCCAATGCAGCACATTAGCTGATAAAAATATAAAAACAGTTGTTCAGTATGCTAAACACTTTTAAAGTTCTACAAAGACTGCACCTGTGAGAGCACTAGGCAAGCTGTAATGCGCTGCGGCATGCGCTTAAACCGCTTCGTCACTATCAACAGAGCCAACATCCAGCAACAGGCGGCAGCGCCTGCAACGCTTATGTCAAACGAGAAGGCGTCCAGTTCATGCAAATAGTCCAGAGGTTTCAGATTTGTCAAGGATATCATCTTGGCGGATATAAACATAAGCGGCGCCGAGATAAACGTGCACAAGACCATGCTGCGAGCGATCTACAAAATATATATAAACATCTATTAGATATATGCTTATGGGTATTGAATTTGATATGCTAACCAGTTCCACTTCCACGTTGTATTGGGTAGCAATAACAAAGGCGCCAGGGGCTGCTGGGAAGGTGCCGTAGAGAAAGCCGAAGGTGCTCAGCTCTGTGGTATCATTGAAGTTCGCGCCAGCTTGAATTATGTTCACAGTTTGGCGACAGACCAAAGGCAAGACCAGACTGAAAAGGAAGTGAAAGTGATTAGCATTTTGAACAGGAGAGTTAGCAGAGCTTACTTACATCTTGACCAGAATAAGCACGCTGGGCAGCAGCAGACCCATGCCTATTGTCTTGCGCTCCGTGCCGCTGCCGCCGCCCACAATCTTGAGGCCCAGCAAAAACAAAGCCGTGGCCGAGAAGCTCTGGCCGAACACCCGCAAAACGCTAGCCACCATTTCGGGCAGTCCTTTGGGAAAGAGGAAGCCAGCAGCCACGCCCAGCAGTGTCATCAGCAGCAAAGGATTGAAGAATAATGACTTGATCGTATTCCACACTAGAATCGTATGCTCGCCCAGGCAGCGACGCTGCTTGCTTAGCTGCTCAGCGGGACAGGTCTCAGGGCAGAGGGGCGGATTGCGATTAACTTCTTCCTTGCTCTTAATAATCTTGCTAATCTCCAAGAGAACCAAGCCAATTGGGTTCAGTATGGCCAGCGATATGGGCGCCATGAGATACAAATACGAAGCATACTCCGGATGCACATCCTTATAGAGAGCCATGACTAAAAGCAAGCAAGATTAGGATGGGCATGACTGGAGAGCTATCAATGTCTTACCTATGGGATATCCAATGGCAAAATCGTTGCTCTGCGTGCAGAAGATGGCCATTAAGCCGGCACGCGCAAAGTTCAAAGGTCGCGCCACGAGCAAACAAATGACCAAGACGGCAAAGAAGACAATCGCCTTCGATATGAGCATCGCCAGCAAAAAGGTCCAGTTCACAGCCCTCCAGTTGAGCTCGACGAGCGAGAGAAAGATGAGCGAAGGCAAGGCAAAGGTGCCCACAAATGTGGCCAATCCTTTGGTTTCCGCATTGCTGATGATCTTAAAGCGACCAGCTATATAGCTGAAGAGAGAAAAGAGAGAGAGAGAGAGAGAGAGAGAGAGAGGGGGAGATTATTAGGCATATGCTTGGCAAGGCGATACAGGTATATATATATTTCAGATTTCAAGTTCGAGAGACAAAATCGCGCTCAACTAGTATAGTTATAGTCAATCAGTTTAGGATAGAAAGAATAGGCAATATATATATAGATTTAGAGTGAAAAACAGAGAGAGAGAGATTAAAGTATCGATTGAGCCACACCTCTTTAATAGGGTAAAATGTGCGTGCAGCTAAATATATATAATATAAAAATATATATACATATATATGCGGAACTTTCAAGCATTTACATACATAAACAACCTAACATGCAACAGAGTCAACGAAATTAATAACAATAATAAAAGCAAAAAGCCTAAAGACCAGTTTTGCATTTCAAAATCTTGTGAATGTTGCATTCGATTTGTTCCGCCCAAAAAAAATCCCAGATATATATACTATATATACGCACATATATATAAAATAAAATATAACTGGAGTACTTCCCCACACACAAAAAACCTGAGCTACTTCGCTGACCTTAACAACAATAACAAAATGTTTGCTTGGTGCGTGATTGCGATTTATAGCAGCTCGCCGTGTTTCCCCTGTTGTTGTCGTTGTCTGCCTGATATTTACCTAAAGTACATCAAATATATATGTTTTTACCTGTCTCAGCTGCGTTGTAAGACAGCAAAAACTCTTAACGAGCCAAGACTTACTGCTGTTAATCAATTTGTTGTAATTAGCAACGGACAGCTGCATAAATTAAGGTATACAACTTTATGTACACCTTTATTTATATCTAAAATGTATAAATATATATATATTGAAGCCGAAATATTATATAGCAAACGCAGATGCTATGAAACAAGAAGTGTTCTAGAAATGCTGTAGGTTGGCGCATAACAAACCTACGCAGCACAGCATACCCTATTTTACCCTATTAACAATGGGTATGCACAGTTTGTAACTATTTAGCTGTAATCACAATAATCTGATATTAAACTAGCTGCTGCTCCAATTTCTAGATATGTTCTATCCCCATGTTGTGGAAGCATTTGTCTTGTCTGTCCTCAAAGCAGCTGTGCGCTGTTGATTTTGTTATTGTTGCTTGTTGTATAAACAAGTGTGAATATATGTGAGCTTAAGCTTGCGATAAAGTTAAAATTTAATTGAGCCGGAAAGTTTTGGATAAAGAGCTCACTAAGCTATGCTCTTGGGGTCAGCTGTAAACAAACAAAATTATTTGCAATATTTTTGAGTTTTCTGAATTTCTGAAGAAGAACTTGTGATCCGGAGTCACGTGCCGCGTTCTCGATAAAAACAATAGCTGACTAATGGGGAAACTATCTTAGCCAGAAATAGTTCATTTAGCATTCTTGCTCCACATTTAGTTAAACCAATAACAGCTGCTGCGACGAAATATTGAATTTGTCGGGTTACATTCAGGTATTTCCGAGGCATCTTTTATTATTCATATATTCATTTATATTCCAGTTCCAGTGAGATTGAAATCCATTTGAACATTAGTTAACATTCCATAATTGTATTATTGTGATTTAAACTAAGGCAATTAAAAGTCATTTTTGTTACGTTTCGATCTTGCAATGTTATAAAATACAATTTCTTATTAGTATTATTATTGTTGTTGTTGTTGCTGTTGTTTAATTGCTGAAACAGTTGCAGCTACGACGTACCGAAGTGTTGTTTATAAGACAGTCGCATGCATCCTCTATCTATCAGCGTTTAAAACAGCTTAGCATGCATCTAAGCTAGCGAGCTCATGTGAAACATTAGTAGGTATTATCATAGGTACAGTGAGCACATGCAATAAAGGCTAAAGTAGAGTACAGGAGTGAGAAATCATATAACGATGTAATGCAGAATCATCTAATTAATTAATTATTGATTAGTTTATTACTAATTATTAATTATATATTTCTCATTACTCCTAACTTTTACATTATTCATTATACATTATACATTATACATTACTCATTATTTATTATTCATTATCCATTGACATTGGTAATAATTCAATAATTTATTATTACTTATTACTCATTAGTCATTATTTAATGTTTTTAAATTTTTTCATATAATGTACATATTTATAAATATTCACTTTATTTGCATTCGTGCCCACTATTGATAACAAAAGCTATGATTTAATTTAATATAATCAGCTAAATTCAATAGGGAAGCAAGTCCAAGACAAAGACAAAAACCTAAACAGACTTTCTACTATCAGTCTGGCAAATATATATTTTTATCTCTTTCACAGTGTCTCTTATCTGTAAAGCCCAGCAGTTAATTAGAATCAATATTATTTATATATATGTATGCATATATAGAGCATTACATCACTTCGGGAACCACAAAGAACAGCTGACTGCAGATAATGCATTTGAATATGCAGTTGGTTACATTCTACTCTTAATTGCTATGCAAAAAGACAAACAGTGTTGGAAAACTCAACAGGCATCTATAGTAGTCAAGTTGGCAAAAGTAATACTCAATGATATTTTGGTTCCTTTACAGCCCCATTATTGAAACGAGCTAGAAACGCTCTCTACAGTCGAGTGAGTACTGTATCTATATAGTACTTAAGCAAATGTATGCATGTACAAGGCATAGGGTCTCTATGTATACAGTATATGAGCAATACGTAATTGCATTGTCAGTCGATTTTCGATTGCATAATTGTTAGACGATTGCATCAATCGATTTTGATCGATTTTGTTTACAGCCACTACTGCAAGGTCATTTGTAATTGTCTGTGATATATAGACATATACTATATACTGTATACATATTGTTTACTTTATCGCACTCTCTAAACGTTTTACTTTCGCTTATTGTAATTTACTAATTGAACGCAAATATTTTGAAATCGCCTTAGGCACAGCACGAAATCTGAACTAGTATTAGTTGTTGTTGTTTTTGCACTCTTTTAATTGTTGTTTATTTGCATAAGTCTATATTTTAGATTGTATTTGAATAGTTGACAGCAATTTGCAGTGCTTCACGCTTCTGTGCGTCCAAAAATTTGCAACGATTTATGGCCCACTTTTTGTTTTTAAAGGCGATAAAAAATTTCAAGTGACATTTAATTGTTGTTGTTGAAAAAACTATGAATTGAATGAATGAACACAAATTTATATAAACATACACTGTAAACAATAATCAATTCCATTTGCTGATTCATTTGTATGCGAACTATGCACGGCAAGGGAATATTCCCACGCCTCAAGCCAACGACCTGCATGACTAAGGGGAAAATATGCGGCAAAAACTTAAAAAAAACCACATAAAATATGAATTTTAATAATAACAAAGAATGTCAATAAATTTTTATTTATATCGAATTAAATATATGCTTAAGCAAATTAATTTCATTCGGTTTTCTATGCGGTTGTCGAAGAAACTTTAAGCTGCTCTTAAAATAACAAGAGATATAAATAAGAGCAAGCACAAAGCTTTTTAGCACATATCTAAATGTGAGAGCAAAGCATGAGTATTCGAGCACATAGCTAACGGTAACTGCCTAGAAGAGAACTGAAAGATAGTTGACAGTGGGCATGAAACAGTTTCTAAGCAGCTAATAAAAATAATAATAAATAATATTAAAAAAAAAAAAAACATTAAATAAAATAATAATCTAATAAATTACTAACAATAATGAAAACTTAGCAACAAATGTGGCTAATATATTTTTATTGCATTTTTCTTTAGCTGATTAGTGGATAAAGACATAATAAATATCTGTTGATTCAAGGAAATTAAAAATTGCCATTTGTATATGAATCGGAATCGGTCATTGAACGAGCGCGAGACAAACCAGATCACAATTTTGAACTGCACAAACTAACAACAACAACAGCAACAAAAGACTGTTAATGAATGGGGGAAACAAAGCGCCCACGCTAGAGTCAGAGTCAGTCAAGGGTCAAGGTTCACAGTTTTTGTTTGCAAATGTCAGCCAACTGTGCGTGGGGTCGACTTACCCGCATATTATAATGCCAAAACATTGCACCAAAGCCGGATAGAAGTTGTCCATGGAGACGCCATCCTCGACGCGTGGCGTAGCAGTGCTGCCGACGTCGCTGCTAGCGTCGCTGCCGACCAACGCAGCCTCTGTGGCCTGTGCAGCGCTCTCCCTTAATGCTTTATAATACATGGAACTATCCATAACGCAGCGGGCAAATTTGTTCACTGGCTTGCAGCAGCTTGCAACATGGCTAAGTTGGGGTAGGGGGTTGGCAGCTCAGTTGAACCAGCTGACGCAGCGGCTGTGACGTCAATGGAACCCGCACGCTATCCGACGCCTGTGGCTGTGCAAATATTGAATTTTCACCAAATTGAATTAACAACAATACTAACACACACACAAACACACATTTATATACATATATTGCATATGAGACAATTATTTTATAACGCAATTCACTGCGTTCTTGTGGTTTATCTAGTATATATCAAATTTTTAGCACAATTTGCAGCTTTCATTTTTACGCGGTTCAAACACAAATTAAACGTATCTCTCGTGCTGCACTCGCATTTTCAATGCATTTTTCACTTCGCCCGCTCCACTCCACTTTGCTTACAGAAAATAATGCTGGAAGCTGCAGCGATCCGCTTTTATAGTAAAATTGTCTCGCAATGTGTTCGCTCAAACGACTCGCAGAGCCGAGCGAACCAATGAGCTCTTTTCGCTCATTTGGTTCACTTAGGTTTGAGCTGTGTTGAGCATTTAAATTGTTTTGATATGTATTTGCTGAGTGAAATTTAGGCAGATGACTAATAAAGCTCATAGAAGAGAATATTAAATACTTATTTTTTTGCATAATAATAAATTATAGGGCAGTTTAACTTTGTTCTCAATTGAACAATATTGCACATATCTATCAAATAGCTGTTGTCTCTTCATAACGATGACAATGATGCCCAATCGATATTTGAAAATATATATTCATAACAAGTGGTTTCAATTTATGCCACTAACAAGTGGTTTAATTAGATTTAAAATATTTGAATAAATAATTTGCAACAAAACATAATGCATTAATTACAAAAATATGTAAATATTTTGCAAAAAATGTATATATTTTGCTTGCCCTCTGATGCCTACCAGGGCTGGCGCAAGCTACCGATAATTTCCTGCATACGATCTGGAAATATCGATAGCGATATGCTCAGCTGTTTATTACTTAGGGAAGAGGAAGAAAAATTAGTCATCAAACAAAATTCGACGCAAATTTATTAAAAATTTATTAAATCAATTTGAAAAGCCTACGCAAACCACAAAATGAATCGACTTTTTGGACGTGGAAAACCCAAGGAGCCCGGCCCAAGTCTAAATGACTGCATAACTGGGGTAAGTAACTTAGTAACTGTAAATATGTGTCCTAATCAGAATTTTCTTTATTCAGGTGGATGCTCGAGCTGCAAATATTGAGGAGAAGATTGCGAAATTAGAGACGGAGCTGCGTAAATATCGTGAGCAGATGAGCAAAATGCGTGAATCCCCTGCAAAGAACTCCGTCAAACAACGAGCGCTGCGTGTGCTTAAACAGAAGAAGGCGTAAGAAGCAGAGATAGGGGGAAAAGCTATAAGCTATGTTAACGCCTTTTATCTTTGTTTATTTTAGCTATGAGCAACAAGCTGAATCTCTGCGCAACCAATCGTTTAATATGGAGCAAGCCAACTATGCCGCCCAATCGCTCAAGGATACTCAGGCCACAGTGGCCGCCATGAAGGATGGCGTGAAGCAAATGAAAACTGAGTATAAGAAAATTAACATCGATCAAATCGAGGATATGCACGACGATATGGCTGACATGCTGGAGCAGGCGGACGAGGTGCAGGAGGCAATGGGCCGCACCTACGGCATGCCCGAGGTGGACGACGATGATTTGCAGGCGGAGCTCGATGCATTGGGCGATGAGATGGCTTTGGACGACGATTCCAGCTACTTGGATGATGTGGTCAAGGCGCCCGAAGCGCCAGACAGAGAGCCAGGCACCGATAGCATTAAGCCGGGCAAGGTAAGAGTAATATCATTATTAATTTAATAACTAATACTAATGAAGTATATTTCCCTCAGAGCACCATTGAAACGGATGAATTCGGTCTGCCCAAGATTCCAACCTCCTTGAAGACAACATAAGTTGTTGGTTTCCCATACATATTTGTTCATATTAAAATTTAGAGGAAAAAGAGAAAGAGAAAAACAGCCACGTTTCCATATTCAGTTATAAATAACAAAACAAACCGGTTAAGTTTATTTACACAATGCTTTATATATATTTTTTGTATGCATTTCCGTTATGTTTTGAAAGTAAGCCTAATAAAAGGATTTGTACGTGAGCTCGCTCTTTCAGTGCGCTCTCTTAAGCTCGCACTGCATTTGTCATAGGCACAAACTCTCTTAAGTGCAAACGGCTCTCGCACTTGCCGACTGTCTCTTTCGCGCGCTCTCACTCACACGCATACGGTTAGCGAGCGCGCTCACTTACACCAGCGCAGCGACGTGCATGAAGGTAACTGAGCTTTGAAGTTCAGAGCATGAACTTGAGCGGCCGCGCGCGTGTCTCTGCCGCTGTGAATGTTTTCGTACACATGCAAGTGTATGTGTATGTGTCTCATTGCACTGCTGTGTGCAAAAATAACGCGTTCGCTTGCGTTTAGTCTTCATCTGACTGCTGTAACGGACGGTCGCAAACTTTCGAACTGAGCAACACAGTCGATCACAGCAGCAGCAGCCACAGCTATAAATCTTGAAAACAAAAACCTTCGCTCAAGCCAAAACAAACGCAAAATCAAAATCAAATAAAATTGATAAGTTTAAATATAATTTAATTGAATTCATGCTGCAAAATGCGTTACAAGTGAAACCACAAATCTGTACAGTGCGTGAGTGTGAGTGCGTGCGCGCGCGTGTGTGTGTGTCAAAGCTGATTCTGATACGGAATCAGCGCTAGTATCTGCTGCATTCACTGCCAAAATGCCGTGCAAATTGAGAATTGGCAAAAGTCTTGTGTAATTGTATTCTGACCCACCCACCACCCAAGCACCCAACCAGCAACAACAACAGCCACAGCCGCCGCGATCCCTCATAGTGCCTAAAAGTGTTTTGAATACACAGAATATACGCAATATTTACAATCGTTTTAAATGCAAATATTTGCCCAGCAGCCGAGCCAAGTGCAACTGTTTTTTATCAAACTGAAGCAACGGTAAACATAATGGATACACGCCAAATTGGATTACTTCAACTGCAAACGGTGAGTGAGCAGGAAGAGATTGCGCATACGCAGCGTGCGACGATCTAGAATTTACTCGACTATGCGAAAACAGAGTTGCATTTGCGATAAATCAAGTCGAGTAGCAGAAAGAGAGAGGGGGAGAGTGAGAGTGAGACGGAGTGAGGGAGGGGCAGCGGGCGGAGATTTGGGGGTGGCTTTTGTGAACAAGTGCAAAAATGCAGGAAGCAAATCGCAATAGACAAACGCAGAAAAAAAGCTTTCTATGCTTACATTTCGTCATCGCAGCAGTGTGTATGTGTGCGTGCGTGTGTGTGTGCATGAAAGTTCAGGAAAAAATATCAGCAAATGCTAATTTATATATGTATGTATGTATGCATGTGTGTGTGTAGTTGCATATGTATGTACATAAAAGTGCAACGGTGAATGGAATGAGTCAACTAAACAGAAGAAATAGAAGGAGAAAAACGCTGGGATATTATTAACAAATATCCCTCATTCACTCATATGTGGGCTATTGTTTGAAAGGAAATTTAGTGATGGGATATTACCTTGAAGGGTAATTTAAAATGTAAGAGTAGGAAATTCTGGGAATTTCATAAAAGTTAAGCGTGGGATATTGTCAAATTACTTCCAAGGAAATTTGAAATTTAAGACTGGGAAATTGCCTTTAAGACAGTTCAAATTCAGGAAATTTCATAAAAATAAAAGCAATTTAGTTAATGGCCAGTTCTAGCTCTGCTTGAGCCATGATTCATTGACTTTTTGTCGAAATTCAAATATTTTGCAACACATTGAATTATATGTGGACTATATTCTGCTTGTTCTTCCACTTCTTCATTTCGACTACTTTTCACTTTGAGTTCTGCTTTGCGACTGCTCGAATTACAGCTTTGGTCTTGGAGTCACAGCCAGAGCAATGTCCCACTTTTCGGCTTCGAGTATTACAATTTACCAATAATTAAAATTCGAGACAAAAGAAGGGCCATAAAAATAAACTGCTAACAACAGCGCAAAGTTTTTTAGTTTTGTTTATTATATTATTTATGCTTATATCGATGAGGTTTGCTTTTTGGCCACAAATATTGGCTATGCAAATGATGGGTGCGACCTTCGACACAGAAAGTGACGAGCCAATTAATTAATTTATCGATTCGATTATCGATCAAGCGGCTGAGAGTCAGATCAAACGATCGCGCATACTTTGAGCTGAGCTGCATATAAATAATGTGTGTTTAAGCTGAGAAAGGCGTTTGATTGTAATCTTGACTATTATCTCACGCCATGATCACGGCTAGCTTAAGCTAGTTGCCTTTACTAAATGTATTATAGAAGGAGCTTTCACTTCTTTTTTCAAATATACATTTATTTATATACATTTTTAAATTAATTTCCAAAATTGTTTTTTTTTTTTTTTTTAATTTTCACAAAATTTCATCTATTTCCACTGTTTTACTTTTATATTTTCTTTATTGTTACTTTTCCAAGCTTTCATCAAAATTCCCAAACTTCTTCGGCTATCGATACTAATTGCAAAATATCCCTACTAATGTCCCATATCTAATTCATGCACCTCACACCACACTCAGCTGCCCTCGCAGTTCACCACACTCTCGTGCAGCCCAGTCACATTCAACACACTTGTCAAAGAATCCACCACGAAAAGGAATCGGCGAGTAAAAAAACACTGACCAACCTCACAATCGATGCGAACATTTATTTGCGCGCCTTCCGCAAGCATTAAAAAAAAAAACGAAAAAAAATAAAGTCCATCAAAAATTGAAATGAGACTTGGCAAAGGGCACCACTGCGAGCGCTTTTTGTGCCGTTTGTTTTGATTGCGTCGATTGCCATTGGCCGATAAGGCTCATCGAGTGCTGCTCCTGTTTCAACGTCAACTCTGCCGCTCTCCCTCTCTCCCGCTCTTTAATCAATTAGCGCTTTATGTGGCCTATGGTCGCTGCTCTTCTAATGCTCTAGCACAGGAGAGAGCGAGAGAGGGCGAGAGCGAGTGCGATCTAAGCGTTTGCAAAGGCAATGAACGCGAGCGCGCATTTTGTGTTGCCTTTGTGTGTGTGCGCGTCTGTCTGTGTATGTGTGTGTGTGTGTGTGTGTGTGTTCGCAAACACGCTGCTGTAAAGCTTTTGGCGTTTTCTTCCGATAACGGGCACACACACATGCATGCTGTTGCGCCTGTGTGTGCGCCTCGCGTCAGTTCGCGTCAGTTTTTCCTCCCCGGTGTCGCATGACCCTGGCCTGCTATTGAAGCTAGACACATTCGGAGGCCAATATAAAGCGCAACCATTCAAAATATATACTAAGCATGTTGCCGCCGATGTCGGCAACAAATGCACATGTGCACACACACACACACATGTGCCTGTCTGCGTGTGAGTGTGTGTGTGCTTGTTATTGCACAGTGCAAAACCTTTTTGCAGTTGCAATTGTGCGGGCATTCGATACTTTTCTTATTATTGCCTGTTGTTGTTGTTGTTGCTGTTGTTGTTGTTATGTCTAAAATGAGCTATGTGTGAGAGGAGGGCGGCGATGCATTCATTGGCAGCAATTGGAAAGCTGGAAGCAAGTGCAAGTGCAAGTGCAAAAGCAAAAGCGTACTATGTATGTACTAAAATATAAATACAGGGAAATTTCACTAGGACTCTTGTTGCTTTAGAAGAAAATAATGAATTCTTAATTTAATGTATATTTAAGAAAACATCGTAAAGGGAAATAAATAATGGGAAGTTTAAAGAAAAGCATTAAATAGGAAATAAAACTATAAAAAAGGCTTCAAATGAAGGAAATGAAGGGAGTTTTAAAAGAGCGCATAAAATGGGAATTTAAATAAAAACAATTTAATAAATAAATATCACACGCCACCAAAAATAGAGGGAATTTTTCGTTAGTCGAGCTTTCACTGTATACAGTTAATAAATTATCCAAAATTGAATAGAAATATGCATAGTTATGTACGCATGTGGACATATTTATATGAATATTGGCATTAGTTATAATTCCCCTTTTGTTTTAAAATGAAAACCCGTTTCGATAAGAAACTCACAGACAAAACAGAATTTGCAGGGTCTCGCATTGCTTGAGATGATATTAGATTTTATATATACATAGGTATGTGGGCATATGTTAGCTGAGGTGAAACATGTATTTCAGTTGGTCACCGAGCACTGTGGAGGTAATGCCACTCGATAGCTAATTCCCCAGCTGTGTTAACTTGGCTAAAAATTGATAAGCCCGCAACACGGCGTATGCTTGATAAAGGGCAACCTTACACATTGTTACGCATACGCCGTGTGTGTGTGTGTGTGTGGCAGCGGGTTAGAAGCCAGCGGCCTTCGGGCAGATGTATACGAAAACTAGTTCTAAAGCGAAGGTATATATGTATATATATAATATATATATGAATATGTATGGTTGTAGCAAAGTTATTAAAAGTCATAGCAGACGCATCAAGTTAAAGTCGTTGAGAGTCACGTTTTTGGTTTTGTTGTGGGTCTGCGACCGTTAATTTTTCCATTTACAACGTTCTCTTATATTGTTTCCATTTTGTTTGCTGCTAAAAAAGTTCACGTCCAACAACAACAAGAACAACAACAGCTAAAAGAAGCGTAAGAAAAGCACATACTGCCAACTCAACGTAAAACTGCGAATCGCTTTTCAATTTTGATATCGTTTCGTTTTTTTTTTATGAAGCTGCTGCCCCCACTCTACAACAACAACAATACAAGCAACAAACTCAACATTCGGCACATTGAGGTTCAAGGTAGCAGCGAAACGGCGCTCGACAAGGCCAAGTGCAAACCGTGGCGTGTCTCAAGCTCTCTTGATTATGCATGCTTTAGACACACACATCAGAAAATATATATGTATGTACATATATTTTTGTATGCATATATGCGTACATATATAAATATGTATTTAGGCCTATAAAAGGCAACAAGTGGCACAGGACGTGCTTTGGCACTTGTCGTAGCAGCTGCGTATCAAATTTCCCAATTTAATAAATTTCCCTATTTTAAATAGACTTTTGCAATTGTTAAAATGCGGCTAACCAAATAATATATGAAAATTCCCAGCAATTGATTACCCCAAAATTTAAAAAGCGCTTAAAATAGCTCTGTTTCAATATGCCCTAATACGTACTTAAATGCCCTTTAACAATAGTTGAAAGTCACAAAAGTACCTTAAGATCAACAAACAAAATTCCCTTTAGCACTAGCTATTTACTCTGAGCTGCATAAAATTGCCTGAAATATAAATTCCCTTGAAGAGCAAAAGTTCTTTAGTTGCAATTGCCCGTCGCAGCAGCAGCAGCCGCTTCGGGCCTAAAAGTACCTGACAGAAAATGCCCCACTTCGAAATCCGACTTAAGGCGCAATAAAATCTTTTTTTTGCGCTTTTTCAATTTTTGCGACTATTTGTTATGATACTTAGCAACGAATTTGGCAAGTCGAATAATTTGTAGATCAGGTTAAACTGTAAGTGAAGGTTAAAAAATTAAATGAACTACATAAACTTAGCTAGCTGCTGCAAATTTAGTCAAAAATTAATTAATTCGGCATATCGAAAGATAAAAAGCTTTAACAGTAGTTCTTGAGTCGCAGTCGGCGTCGCAGTCGCCGTCGCAGTCGTCGGCTTAAGACGTCAGAAAATCAAATTCACATTCACATTCAGTTTCGGTTTCAGCAAATGCCAGCAAGTCACACACCGACACACACACACACATGCACACGCTCACACATTGAGCAGCCGAAAAAATCATGACCTTCCGCAATGCCAGCAGCAACAGTTGCCGTTCGCCCTCTGTCGCTCTATACCGCGCTCGCTCACTCGCTTGCTTGGCTGTGGCTGCGACTGCGGCTGCGGCTGTGGCTGTGCCTTCGTGAGCGACGCTTTCGGTGAGCGCCGTGGCTAGCTTTTTTGGCAATGCGTGAGCGCGTACACACACACGCACACACATACAGGCATACAGCAAAGAGTGCGCTGCTCGAAAATAAGGCCAAGGTTACTCACCTTGATTAAGACCGTATGAACGAGCCGAACTAAAGCATAAAGAAACGTAGAGTAGAAGTCGCTGGGCAGGCCAAACAGAAGTCTCGGCAGCAACAGCCGCAGCCGCAGCAGCAGCAGGGTTTTTCGCTCTACTCTTCTTATTTAATTAATGCTTGTTGTTGCTGTCGCTGCTCAATGACCTTGCCCAAAAAGCTTCAAGCATAATAATTAACAACAACTCGCAGTGGAGGCTAACTAAGCCGTAGAATCAAGCAGCGAAAACGAAACCGAAATTGATGGCTGCTTTTTGCTTTTGTTTCTTTTTTGTAGTTGCTATTCTTGTTGTCTGTCTCGCTGTCTCTGTCTTGCATGCGCGTTCGCTCCCATCACTGACTGCGCCTCTGCTCCCACCACCAGCGGAAGCGTGGCACTGCATTGACAGAGTTCAACGCCAGGATCAGTGTCATTGCTTCTGCGCTGCGACGGCGACGGCGTCGTCTGCGGCTGCGTCAGCGTGCATTGACGCGTCCAACTGTGAGTGCGAGTGCGTTCACTCGAACTTCATGCCCAAAATTTCTGTAGCTCGCCCTCTGCCTCTGTCCCTGTCTCGCTCGTGCTGGGTGGAATGCTTAGCAGTTATTTTTATTCTGTAATAATCTAGAAATAAAATATATATTTAATGTGCTACATACGCAAATACATTTATATAAATGTTTATTAAATTGATTTCACAAATTCATTTTTACATGCAGTGTTCGTCGCCTTAGAACAGTAAACTGCCGCCTTGCCGTTTGAGCAGCATTGCAGTGATTCTCAAACTGCTACACGCGCCGCACTTAATGCCGCCCCAAGGCTTTTATAGTTTGAGCTGCATTGACCAAATCGCGCGCCTATCTCAATAGCCCCCAAATGCGGCAGCGCCTATAGCGCACTATTATCGCACACACGCACACCAATACACGAACAACAACAACAAAACAAATTTAGCCTTAGTTGAGGTCTTGCCATGCACCTCGAAATCGCAAATGCAATAACAATAAAAACTAACATCAAATGCACATGCAAAAATGCAACAGCAATAGCCAGTGAGAGTAGCACGACATGAGCAAAACAACTCCCGCGCTTTTGTTTTAGTGTTTGTATTTGTGAGAACGAGAGAGAGTGCATGAAGAGCTGCTCTCTTTTGCTGCTAATACACACACTCACACACGCACACAAAGCTAAATTTAGTTCAATGAAATTGCGCTGCTGCAGCTCTTTGGGCACTTTTGCTCTTATAGCGTAACTCTCTTTTGGCGGGCGCGTGCTCTCACTCGCTCTCACTCTCTGTGTTGCTTTGTTTTTGTTTTGCTGGCTGGCAGCTAGTGCAATGACTACGCTGCGAACGACTCGGACTCGCTAATGATGTTGCCGTTGCTGCTCTGCGAATGATGATGATGATGGTTATCGAAGGTCTTTCACCCGAACTCGGTCATTGGCGTACATTTGTGTGCTGCTGCTGCTGCTGCGGCTGCGGCTGGTGGTGCTGCCTTTGCCTGCTGCTGTTGCTGCCGCTGCTGCTACCGCTGCTGCGCTGTCTCAGCTGACGCTGCTGCTCGCAAATCCAGAGCTTTTCAAAGTGTACATGTCGCAATTTCTTAAGAAAGTTCAATTACCCCAAACAATCAGATTTACTGTCTGTTTTTTGATGCATACACTCGACGTCAGCGTCGAACGCGACGCAGACGTTGGCTGCAGCTGCGACGCTGTTCGTTCATTTGCTTCATTCGCTCTGCTCTGTTACTACATTTTGTTATTGTTGCTGCCGCCGCAGCGACTGCGGCTGCTGCTTGTGCTGCTGCTGTTGCAGTTTTCTAATGTTGCCTGGCATGTTGGGCATGGGCATGGTTGGAGGCTGAGGCTCAGCCAGTTTTATGGCCCTCTGTCCAGAGTGCGCGGGGCATCTTCAAATGTTTGCTGCACGCGACTCCCTGCTGTTGCTTGTTGTTGTTGCTGCTGCTGTTCCTTGTTGTTGTTGTAGCTGCTGCTGATGCTGATGTTTATTTGCGGCGCGCTGCATTCAATGTGAAATTTCGTTTGTTTTATGTCCTGCAGCCAAGACATTTGCATTCGCTTTTAGTTTTTGGGCCTTTTTGGGCTAATCGAAGCAGCGATCGACATGACGGCGAATTCATAATCTCGGCGAGAGCTGGGCGCGCACACTTTCGCTTTGAGTGTGAGAGAAGGGCGTAGTAGCAGCAGTTGGAAGAGGGGATCAGTTGTGAACTTTGAGCCTAGGAAATTATGATGAAATCCACGTCGAGAGTTAGATTTGAAAATTAAATTTAAAATAAATTAAATTTTAATTTAATAAAAAAATAACATATAATAAATAAAAAATAATAAGAAGAAAATCTTTCAAATTATATATTTAAGCATTTTTTTATTTGATTTATTATTTTTATTTTTTATAATATTCTTTTTTTTAATTTGTACTTCTATCATTTTCCTTTGCTCAGCTGCTTTGCTCAAATCCCTTTTAGCTTTTTTCATGCAGCTGTAATTTTTGTTTTCTTAATTCTCTTTTACATCATTTTCAAGTTTAGCCGAAAAAATTGCAAATGTTTGCCGCCTTCTCCTGCTGCAGCTCCTCCTACATGCTCTGGCTGCCCTCTACCCCTCTCTGTCCCTCACACCTCTGCCATCTGCTGCTGCTCTTGTTGCAGTCGCTGCCATCGACAGTTGCAACTTTCAAACAAGTTTAGTACTATCAGCCTCAGCCGCCGCCGCAGCAGCCTCCGCCGCTGCTCCGAGCTTTGGCTGCATCGTTAGCCTGGCCACTGGCCAAGTGCATTGTATTTGTATCCGGGGCGGCCGCCGCGCTGCCCGCTGCACGCCGCTCAGTTTTGTCTGCCTCCTCGACCGCCAGGAATTTGAGTGCAATTGCAAGTCTCTGTCCACTGTCTCTCGCCTGTTGCTTTCATGATTTATTTAACTGCTTTTATTATTAATATTTATTATTATTTTCGGCCAAAGCTAACTTTCATGATATATATTTTGGATTATTCATTTTTATTATGGCTGAAAACTTGCCTGAGCCGCACTAAAAAAAGTGAAAACGCATGCAAATCACTGAATATGAATATGAAATGCACAAATTGCACTCGAAAATTGAGTCATTCGCATTGAGTTGAGCCGCTGCACATTTCTGTTGCGTTTTGTTTTGTTTGTTTCGCTTTTTGTTTTATTTTTCGCTCTGCTTTTGATTTTTTTTCGGGGTGCATTAAACGGCAAATTGTTTCGTGGGATCAACACACACACACGCACACAGGCGCAGAAAGTGCGTTGATCTCGTGAAGCAGCTGCAGCGTCAGCGCTGCCAGCGAGTAGCGCGCAGCGACGCTTTTATTGTGAATGAATTGCTGACTCTGCGCTGCGCTCGCTGCTTGCGTAGGCGTCAGCGTCGCATCGGCTGGCATTGCGTGCCGCATGGAAATAGCTCAATATGAGTAACAATTAATAAATAATTAATTAGTCAGCCAGTCAGCCGTTTGAGTCATTGCCAAAAAAGTTCAATCTGCACAAGGCTGTAACACTCACTCACTCGTCGTTCACTTCACATCACTTCACTTCACTTCATCGCTTCACACTCATTTCACTTCACTCAACGCGAAAGCAAAAGCAAAACAAAAATTTGCCAGCCGTTGCCGTTGCTGTTGGATTTTTGTTGCTCTTCGCTGCGCCGTCGCCTCACAATGCATTTGTGTGCGTATGTGTGTGTGTGCATGTTTGTGCGCGCTTCCATGTGTGCGCTTGTGTCTGTGTGTACGTGTGAACTCTGCTTTTGACCGACGGAGGCAATGTTGTTCGTTGACCTTTCCCAAGTGCTGCTGCTGCTGCCGTTACTGCTGCTGCTGCTGCTGTTGTTGCTGTTGTTGCCATGAAAGGAGCGCGGAGTGCGAATGCGCGCGTCGTAAGTTGTGGGCGCACGGCGAATTGCCGCTGCCGTTGCTGGTGCAGCTTACGCAGCGTCAATTGTTGTTGTTCGCTTTTGTTTCATATTTCGGCAAAAGTTTCCTTGGTCATTAAACTCTTTTTTAATGCAACGACCTTCCATGCGATCGACGGCACGAATTTCAATTGCTGTACTTCTCGTTGTTGTTGTTGTTGTTTTGTTTTGAAGAAGTTTATCGCGTTATTGAAATGAAATTCGCCGTGGGCTAGGTTATTATGTTAGTGCCTTGAATGTGACCAGTGAACCTGAGTGACAACTCACACACATGCGACAGGTTGAAGGTTCACGTATTGAACTTTTTCAGGCATGGCCAAGCTAAAGCTCTTTAGTTTTAATAAACTCCATATATAGTTAAATACATTCTAGTTTTTAAAAATATACAAATTTCCATTGCCAATTGCCTCACGCATAATAACTTTTAGTTGTGAAATCATTTCACATTGAAAAGTAAAATTTTGCAACAAAAGCAAAATCTTACGGTATTTGCACTTTTTATTTAACAATGCAGCAGCAGCGGCGGCAGCAGCGACAGCAGCGACAGCACAGTTGAATGAAGTCAGCGCTTAATATAAGAGAGTGCGCCTAAGAGAGTGCGCCTTAAGCGAATGCGCCTTACACATACACGCGCAAGCAGCGACGCTCAAGAAAAGCTCCACACACTGACAGCTAGAGAGTGAGAGCGGGGGAGAGCGAGCGAGAGTGAGAGCGACTGCAGTTGGGAGTGCAGCCATTTCAAGTGATCTCACAGCACACGTGTATGCATGTATGTGTGTGCTTTACTGTAAATATTTTTTTGCACTGCATTTTGCCGGCGCGCTTTTCAAAGTTTTCGTCTAATGCAATGGTGTCGGTGTGTATGTGTAGATATGCGCATGTGTGTGCGCGCGACTAACTTGTTTCTGCTGCTGCTGTTGTTGTTGTTGTCGTCGTCGTCGCATTCGACTTTTCAATGAGTCAATCCTTGAAATGTTGACTTCCTGATACGCATATGACTATTGAACAAGTTTGCTTTGTTAGATTTTTTGAAGGTTGCGTATTTTATACACGTGTGTGTGTGTGTGTGTATTACGTGTGTATGTGTGTGTATAGTGGCTGACAGACATAGAAACATACATATATTTTGTAGTTAGATATATGCCTTTTGCTTTTGCTTTTGCCTTTTGCTTTTTGTTTTCTGTTTCTCTCTGTTTTTGTCTAAGGTTAGTAGCGCTTGACTATTCTGTTTTTATAGCATTATGTATTTTATTTTGAATTTACAGTTTAGCTACAACAATAACAGCGCCAACAACAGCAGCAACTTGTGTGCGACACTTAAGATTTTGTCTATGTTCTTTTTTTCTTCAGTCTATTATAGTTATGCATATGTATGTCTGCCTGTATGTCTATATGCATGTGTGTGCACTTGATGGATGTGTATGTTTACGCGCATGCATATCTGTAGGTATGTATGTATCAATGTAGGTATGAATGTATACTTACATAGGCGCACTTGCATACATATATATGTAAGTATATTTGATGGGATATATGTATGTACATATGATGCGTACATATACATATATATGTGTGTATGACTGTATGCATGTATGTGCATATGTATGCAGATATCTAAATATGTATGGTTGTATGTACATACATATATGTATATGATGCATGCTCAGTTGCATATACATACATACATACACACATACATACATACATATACACATGACTCTATCTATATCTGTATGTACGCATCTACACACACACATCTATCAGTCTTTCTGTCCATCTGTCCGTCTGCCTGGCCGTCCGTCCGTCCGTCTGCTTCTCCGTCCGTATGTATTGCATTGTATCACAATTCTTATGACAGCAGCCAAGAAGAAGCAGAAGCACAAATAAATTTTCCATTTAACATCTGAATTTATGGTTATTTCATGAAATTAAATTTATTAAAATGCAAGTTGCGCTCAGCTCTTTGTTACTTTTTCGTCTTCATATTCATCTTCGTCTTCTTCAGCTCCTTCTTCTTCTTCTTCGCTTCAGCTGTCATCTTTCAGCGTAAACAGAATAACATATTCTTAGTCTAAGTCTTAATCTTAGTCAACACGAATTCCTCGCCGAAGGTTAATTATAACATCTTTAGCTTAGCCAAGTCTTAGATGAATCTGATTTTTAGGAAAACACAACGGAGCTTGAACAAAGCTTTTATTAAAGATGATGTAAGGAAGAATTTATTATGCTATAAATCTCAAGTTTAATAATAAAGATTTAAAAAGAAATTAAATAAATTAAATAGCAAAATTTATAAATTTTTTAAATATTAAAGGCAAAAACTAATAAATAATATTCCAAATTATTTTTATGTACACTTAAAATGTTGGTTTTAAATATTTAAATTTTTACAAAATATTTTTCATATATTTTAAAATTTTTATTTATTTAATTTTATTTTAAAAATATTTGTAATACATATTTTTTTATTTTTCATATTTTATTTATCTATTACTTTGTTTTCTTATATAACTATAATTTTCTTATAGAGCTTCAGGGTTTTTTCTTAGACCCAGTTATTGCTCTGCTCTATTTTATTGATTTGGTAGCCTTCATAGAGTTTTTTCTATAAAATCTCTTAGATTTCGTAGCCCCACTCGATGCCCCAGGCCCAGACGTAGCACATAGTGAGTAGCTAAAGCAATTAGCTCTGTGTGGCGCCAACATTATCCAATGCATTGGTCACAAGTCTATTAATTATTGTTATTTCTGTTTTTCATTAACAATTCGATTACAAATTAACCGTTAAGTGGCAAAGCATAGCGAAGAAATTGGCTGTTAAATGAGCTAAGAGAGGCCCGCTTCCAGCTGCTCTCTTATAGGCTTAGCTTAGGTATGTGTGTCTGTGTGTGTGTGTGTGTGTGTGTGTGTGTGTGTGTGTGTGTGTGTGTGTGTGTGTGTGTGTGTGTGTGTGTGTGTGTGTGTGTGTGTGTGTGTGTGTGTGTGTGTGTGTGTGTGTGTGTGTGTGTGTGTGTGTGTGTGTGTGTGTGTGTGCTTAGGTGCGTGTAACAACAAGCATTGGCTGTGCCCTTGTAACAGCAGAAACAACAACAAACACCCTGCATAAGGCATTATTAGTGGGCATTAGCGACTCAAGGGTCCGTTGTCTAGACTAAGGCGGGCAAGGGGGGGGGGGGCTGGGCGCGACCTTAAACTTGAATCGAACAGAACAGAAGGTTACAACAGCAACAAAGACAACAAAAACAAAATCAACCTGCCATGCAACTTGTTGTTGTTGTTGTTGCGGTTAGACGAAAAGCGAACAACGAAAAGCTAGAGAAAAATCATTTCGAGGAAGGTTACGAATTTTAGACCATTTGCTAAAAATGTATATATATAAAAATATATATGTATATATATGATATATTATATATTAAGATATATAATACATAAATTTGATTAGCTGTAAGCTTTAAGTGTTAAATAGTTGGCAACGACTAAAAGTTTAGGCTTAATTAAGACAAAACAAAAAGGACGCAATTAATGCAAATTAACGAGAAAGAAAGAATATTGAACTAGCGAATACCCTGTAAAAATGTTAAACCTATTGAAATACAACCCGGTTACAACAGGTTATGCTAAAACTGTATAAAAACAAGAAATATATATTTACAGGGTATATGCGAGTATAACGGCTTATGATAGAACTGTATCAAAATGATGATTAGATATTTACAGGGTATCTGCGAGTGACTATCATTTCAGCATGACTAAGCGCAGTTTAAATAACTGATATTGACTATGTATATATAGCTCTAGAACATATTACCTGAGCAAGCATATACCCTATATAAAAATACTTATAGAGTATTTAGCACAGGTAGTACATACCCTGTACTACACCAACTGTATTCACAGAGTATCTTCCACCAGCATATACCCTGTAAAGAGTTAACTCATACAAAGCGCGTATCTAACTCCATGTCTTTTAGCCAACCAACTGTTCTGCATACCAAGATAGGAGAACTCCAGACAACAACTATTTGAATGACCTTGAAACATCTGCAATACAAAATTCTTGCGACACCTGAGCGAATAGCAAACTCGAATTCGGAATTCTAACAGCTCGACAAATATGTACATCTGTACATACATATGTACATATATCCGAAATAAACTTTTATCGAAGCAGAGTCGGAAGTAGAGTGCTGCAAAAGCTTAGCTAAGCCAGCAACAACAACAACAGCAACAACAATACTATTAAGCTAGCAAAACCCAATGCGATCTTGAGTGGAACATAAATAATATTTTGTTCAATGAAAAACAATGCTTGTTGTAGTTGTTGTTGTTGTCTCTAAGGCACGAGTCGTATATGTTCTTCACGCACACCAACACACACACACACACACCAGTACACTTACGCACGCACACACTCAAGCGCATGGAGCTGCATACAAATTATAAAACGAAAGCTTTTATTTTTATACAATTTTTATATGTAGCCATGACAGTGTGAGAAGGTCACGATGCAAACACACAAACTAGTATACAAGCAAGCGCACAACATCACGAACACACACACACACACACACACACACATGCATATGCATAGTATATGCGTACAACTACAATGGCAAAAGCTAACAGTCATAGCAAAAAGTAAGAGCAGGCGAAACATATTTACGCAGTAAATGAGCAACAACAACAGCAGACAAAGCCAAAGACGCCGGCGCTCTAGACACACTCTCTCTCTCTCTCTCGCTCAGTCTGGCTGGCTGGCTGCCTCCCCCACGCAGCGCTCTTTGCAGCTTGTTGTCGCGGAGCCCACGAAGAGCGCGAGTCAAACGCATTTTTTTGTGTTTCAACTATTTGCGTAGCTTTTCGCCTTTGTTGTTGCTGGTGCTGGTGCTGAGTAGGCAATAAAAATAAAAGCTCATTCTCGAGTTGCGGCGCGAGTGCAGCCGAAAGCTTCAGCCGAGCATGTACATGAATATGACAACTAAATAGTTATGAATGTGTGTGTGTGTGTGTAGCATATGTTGGCATATCGATAGCTGAGCCAGTGGAGTGGCAAATTGTTGAAATGCATACGATGTAATGGAAATATCCCTTAAGTAAATAATCCCTTAACACTTGATAGCTCAGCAAATACTTGTAAATATCCCTTTGCAATTGTCAGCTAAGCTAGAGAGAGCTGGAAATATCCCTTAACCAAATGTCCCTTAGGCAAACTACTGATGATTGGTGCTTTCTGTAAATATCCCTTAAGTGTAAATTTCACTTGCCTATGCCTATGCCTATCAGAGTGTGAGTGTAGTTGATCGAAGCAAGTGGGAAATTGCGTTTCAAAATATCTGAATTTCCCTCTCCTTAACTAATGCACCTATGAGCATACTTTTAAAGCAAGTCACGAGTTTAAAGCTTCGCTTTGCATATATATAGAATATATTAACAGTCTTAAGCATAATTATTATTAAAAATTCAAACTTACGTCTTCTTCTTTCTATTGCAGAGGCCAGCGCACCGCAATCACAGATAGAGCCAGTGCTTAACAAAGAGAGCGTGAGAGGGGGTGAGGCGCCCTGTGGCCCCCATTTGGCCTCGCTTAAATGCCACAGTGCACGTGCAAACACCATAAATGCGTGCCCAAAGCAAGAAACTGGGAACAAATGCAAATTTGGTCAATGTCAGCCATGTTGCTAATGACAATAAAACTCTATACTTGTACATCTATAGCATACGTTGTAAAATAAAACAACAACAGCAACAGCAGATAAGCCAAGATATCGCCCTGCTCTGTTGGCAACCTCCACTTTTTAAACAACAACAACAACAACTGCTGCTGCAACAAGTGCAACAAACAAACAATCAAATTTTTGGACAACTTTACACTGCCTTCTAGCTGTAGACAACAAAAACATTTACATATATCTAGTATATAATACATATACATATACACATATATACACATATATTAGTGACAATTTATTGTTTAACACAGACGTGCAACAATATTTACAACACGTTCTGGATACGCCGCATCTACACATAGATATACCCAGATATATATCTTTATACATATATATATCTAACGGAGGTGAGTTATGGAATTAATTTGTTGTCGTATGAATATATATTATCTAATCGCCCATATCTATATCTACATATATATAATTGTAATAGAATTGTAAATAATAAATAGTAGATAATCCTCTCAGGTAACTCCAGACAAGGCGCACAGCTTTTCATAGAGAATTTCACTTTTCTCATGGGCATACCTGACTAGGTAATACTCTGCCACAGTGCAAACTTTGCAGAAATCTGGTTAGTTTGCCAATTTAGGTTTGGTAGCAACCCCTTCCATATAATATTGATTATAGGGTATGCCCTAGTCGGTCTTCTATCTATATTTCTTGTAGCTACAAACTATTGCCTTCAATTAACTTAGATGAGACTAGGAATATATAGATATATATTTTTATATTCCAATATTTCCCACCTTCTTTGATCTTTAGCTTGTGGAACTAGTTCCAATGAACAATTATTGCAATGCCTCAATAAACTGAAATCTCTGCCATGCAGAGAGCTCTTTGAGCTTTCGCATTTGCTACTCTTTGCAAAAGTTAAAGAAAAAGCGAAAAGCGAAAAGCGAGCAGCCCCGTCCGACCGACCGCCCGCCCGCCCACTTGGAGCCGCGCCCCATTCCAAGAATATAATTTCAAAGTGTGTGCACCAGGAAGTGCTGCGAGCCTAATGCAAATACAAATGCAACAATGTAATAAGCTTTAGCTAATCAAAATGCGAGCAATTGTTGCTGTTGCTGCTGCTGCTGCTGCTGCTGCTGCTGCTGTTGTCGCTGTCTAATCAAATATTGTGTATACGCACCGTTGCACTGTTATTAAGACTGCTCAAACGCAGCAGGCAGAGGCAATACTTTGCATAAACGTCGACATCTTCTAATCAATGTGCATTACGCAGCAGAAGATTGGCGCCACTCGGCAGCAGCAGCAGCAGCAGCAGCAACCAGCAACAGTTGCTAGCAGCAACAATTTCTAATGCCTGTTGCTGTTGTTGTTGTTGTTCTGGCTGGCTGTTGCCTTGGCTTTTCTTTCAAGTTTTCTTCTGCTGAACTTGTGAGCAGAAAAGTGAATAGCCGCCAGCTGCTGCTGCTGCTGCTGCTGGTTGTTGTTGCTGCTGCTTGTATTGAATAATGGAAAACGAGTTTTCCGCGCCGCATGCGCATCACCAAGCAACAACAACAACAGCAACTGCAATTGCAAACTGGCATGCAATGGAAAAACCAACGCAGGCGCAGCCAACAGCAACAGCAGCAGCAACAGCAGCAGCAGCAACAACTACCAGCAGCAGCAGCAGCAGCATCAGTGCCAGGCAGCGCAATGTTGTAATGTCAATTATTGTTGTTGTTGCTGTTCAATGTACTCTCTCTCTCTATAGTTGTTGCTGCTGCAGTTGCTGTTGTTGTTGCTGTTGCGCTGTGCAGCAAACGTTTCGTAGTTCAATGTTAACGAACTTTTTGCGCTATGAACGCAACTTGCAATTGTTGTTGTTGTTGTTGTTGCTGCTGCTGTTGTTGTTGTTAGACTTTCACTTGCATTGGTTTTGGCAGCTTAGAGAGAGCGAAATGCAGCAGCAGCAGCAGCAGCGACGGCAGCGGCAACAGTTGCAGCTAAACGTGTTGTTGCTATTGCTAATGTTGCTGTTGCTGCTGTTGTTGTTTGCTTTGCATGCGGTTCAACAACATGTTATGTAAAAAGCATTTTTTGCAAAGTTGCTTTTGCTGTTTTGGTTTGTTGTTTTTTTTCTCTCTCTCTCTATTTTTTGTTGCAACTTTCTGCTGTTGCAGCTGTTGCACATGGCAAAACCTTTAACTATAATTTCGCAGTCCCTTTTGTTGCTGTTGTTGCTGTTGTTGCTCAATCGTAATTCGCAATTTGAAATGTTATTGAACTTTAAACGAAATTAACTCTGATAGTTGCTTGTGTTTTGTGTTTTGTTTTGTTTTCTGTTTTCGGTTTTTTAACCGGAAGTCAAGCTAAATGTAATCAAAACAATGCAATGCATCGAGACGACTTTCCATCAACATTTCGCCAGCTCATCCCCAGCTTTGTTTTTCCAGCTCAGCCAGAGACGTTCACGGCGAACCTGGTCTAACGACGACAGCTCAATTACAGCTCGGGCTGAATAGCTGTTATTTATTATAGATAAATGGCTTTATTTGCAAAAATATTTGTATATATTTGCAGTTATGCTTAAATATATATTTAAATTGTAGAAATATGTATATCCAAATATCCCTTAAGTAAATTGTTGCTTAGCAATTGCCAAACTCTGAATATCCCTGAGCGATTGCTAGCTCAAATATCCCTTAAGAAAATATACCTTAAATATTGCTAAGCTGAACAGCTGCTTTCAAATATCCCTTAAGCGAATATCCCTTAGCCATCGCTAAGCAATTAACTGGAAATATCCCTTTAGAGAATATCGCTTGGCAATTGTTAAGCTGAGCCAGTGTCTGAAAATATCCCTTAAGCGTATATCCCTTATAGAGCGTGCTGGCTCTAAATATTCCTTAGAGTAAATATTTATTTATTTTATTTGTATATATCAACTAATTCTTAACTTTTTCTTTTCTTTTCAGACTTTAAGCGTGCAAATCAAATAAAAACTCTTAAAAAACTTTAAGCCAAAATAATAAATAATATATATAATATATTATCTATTATATATAGTAATATACGATATACACACGTAGTACATAGACGAATTTTAGAGTGGACTTAATTTTATTTTTTATTTTTTTGGTTCAACGACAAAAAACGTCCAAAACAAAAGACTAAAAAATTCAAAATAAAAAATAAAAATAAATAAAAAACGGAAACCAAACCAAAACCGTCTAAAAAAAGTGCCTAAAACAAAATTTGTGAAAACTGAAATTTAAAATTTAAAAATCAAAAACAAAAACAAAAGTGTGATAAGTCAAAAGTTTACAATAAATTTAAAAGCTCATTTAAGTTAGAGAGAGAGAGAAAAAGCGAGAGGGACATTTCGTCAGCGAGCTAGATAGCGGTATATCTAAAAGGAAATTTTCTCAAGTGAAGGGGTGCAGAGGAAACGGCTACACGCTGGCAGTTAACAGTATTTGCAGTGCAGGCTTTGCCCTATCAGCGATGCCCTTTATCGATGACGCGCTGCTCTGGTGTCCGGATAACGATGGTCGTCTAGTTGGCGGCCTAGACTTGGCTAACTGCATGACAGTGCGTATAATGATGGTGCCCTGTTGAGCTGCACTCTTACTCTAAGGGAATTTCTCTCTTCTTGCAGGATGATTCCTCGGTCAATGCGGAGAATATAAATGCAACAATTGGCACGAACAACAGCAACAACTCCTTACAGCAGCAACAACTGCAGTTACAATTGCATCAGCAGCAACAGCAACAGCAGCAGCAGCATCAGCAACAGTTGCAACAGCAGCAACAGCAGTTGCAGCAACAGTTGCAACAGCAACAGCAGCAGCAATCCTCGGAGCTGTGCGGCACAGCGGCGCGGAATGTGAACGTGGTGGTGGAGCCGTTATGTGGCAGCGACTCCTCCGACGAGCTGTTCCGCACGCTCTCCGACAACAACTTCGAGATCGAGAGCCTGCTGTCCGATTTGGCGACCGTTGAGGTCAAAGTCGAAAATGTACATCCGCAGACAAGTTGAACTAAAGCACACACACATACACACACACACACACACACACACACACACACACAACCACATACATGCTTCACACTCTCTCGCTCACACATTCTGCCTCCCACACACACACACATAAAATTCCTTGCGCAGGACTTTATTTGCTTTTAAGCTTGAGTAAAGCTCATCTCGCATTTACCGTTTATAATTTGTATTCTCTTTTGCTCTTTTCTTCCCTACCACAAATATGTGTTTTGTTTGCTCTTCTCTTCCCCCACAACAATAACAACAACGTGTACTCTCTTTATTTGTTGTCTCTCTTCCCTTTCCTCCTCTCTGCCTATCTCTTTCCTAGGAGGAGAACAACAACAACGTCATCAGCGACAACGACTTCGCGAGCGTTGCCGCCGCCGTTGTTGCCGGCGACGATCTGCTGGCCAAGGATAATGTGCAGCTGAGCGTGCAAGGATTGGTGGATACGGTCAGCGCCAGTTTGGCGGACAGCGGTGGAGGCGGTGGGCATGGTCAGGCGCTGCTTGGCTTCGGCGCAAGCTCAGCGACGGCCACGACGACAGCCGCTGCGGCAGCCAAGCGAAATGGTTAGCTATTCACATTTGTACATACATATATATCTATATACATATATACATATCCATCTTTACTAGGTTTTCTGCTACCCTGCGATCTGCTCAACAACAACAGCAATGGCAACGGCGACTGCACGCCGGAAGAATCGCGCTTTGTAACTGTAACGAGCGCCTCGGCGAATCCGCTGCTAGTGGAGAAGCTCATGTCGAAGTGCTTAAATATAGACAAGCGACTGGATAAATTAGATGGTAAGTCATTTTGTTATTTATATCTGATATTTGTGGGTTATAAAATTCAAAATTCAAAATTAAAAAGCGCGCGTCATTTAGCGTGAAGCTAGCTGCACTTGGCTGTCGATCACGTTAAGTTGGCTGCGTGCGCACTTTGAGTTAGTTGAAGTTGGCTGTGACACAAAGCACAGTTTAGCAGCCACTGTGCTGCTCAGCAAATGATTACGGTGTGTGTCTTAACTAAGCAGCGGTTCATGTATGAGCTAAAGTAAGCAGTAAGCTAAAGCAGCTGGTGCTAAACTTAGCTAAAAGTTGAATATCGTAATGAATTGGATGTGAACGACTGGTTGTAGACTTAACTAAAACTGTAGATACCGTATTGCATTTAACTATAAGAGCTGGTGCAGAACTTGACTAAATTTCAGATATTTGTGAGAGTTTGTGCTTAGTTAGAGGACTTACGATAAAGTTTAAAAGGGAACTTTATTTTATTTTTAATTCAAATTAATTAATCTGAAATGAAATGTAAATTGAAGAATGTGAAATATTTATACGAAAATTCCGATTTATTCTCTAATGAGTCTTCATTAACAAATGTCTGCCGTCGAGTTATTCACTGGCGCAGACACCGTTAACAACCGCCTGCCACGCCCACCCACAGCACCTACTTCCTTTTTCCCAAACAGGACCCACAGCCAGACAGAGCATGAGGCGGGTTGCGGGTGGCCGTCGGCTTTGTATTTGTTATTTATATTATTTTGTCGACGTTTTTTATGTTTCCTTTACACGCTCAAGAGTGGAAGAGAGCGAGAGAGAGCGTGTCCTAGAGAGAGCTAGCGCTAGACGTCGCCGCCCTGCGGCCAGGTCAATAAAATTTTGCGTGTGGAAATTGTGCGCTTCAAGGTCAAAAGGATATTGCCATGGCCGACGCTGTGTAGGAAACGACGCACGCACACAGAGAGAGTGAGAGCGTGAGGGAGAGCGGGGCAAGAGAGGCAGACAAAATGGCGGCTGGCAGTAGGAGAGTGTAGGGGCTGGGGCAGAGGAGGGGGTGGTTAGCAGGCAGGCAGGCAGGCAATGAGCAATGGGCCGAGACGCAGCCGAGGCAGACAAAAGACGAAGCCCACGTCTGGCCGGGTGGGCGTGGCTGGGGGGTGGTGTGCCGGTCGGGGTGCATGGCTGCTTTCCTGGCAACCTTGAACTTGAAATTTTCGTGCGAGTTCGAGCCGTACAAAAGAAAAGCGAGACATCAAAATTGGGCGCAATGCTAGGCGCGCTCTCTCTCTCCCACCCTCTCGCTCGCTCTCAGTTGGTTGATTGTTTGGCTTAGGCAGACTAGACGCCTCTTTGCTGCCGCTCGGCTGGGTCGTGTCCTGACGCGTCCTGGCCTGGGTTCAAGCGCCGCGCAAGCATTGAACTTTAATTTTACCATTTCAAGGATACGCCTTGATGAGTGGGCACCTTATTCTCCGCCCCTCTCTCTTTGTCTCTCTCAGTTTCTCTTTGGATTTCGCTTTGCTTTTCTGCTGCCCAATCACAGTCGCAGTCGCGTCAAGCCGTTGACATTGTGAACGGTTAACGACGGCGGCTGCAAAGATTGTTCACTTTTGTGTGCTCAGAGCGGAGAGGGTAGCTCCAAGGTTCTATTGCGGCCAGCCTGGCCTGGCCTGGCCCGGCCTGCCCACCCTCCCGCTGCCTCCCCTCGCGCCCTCCCTCGCTCAGCTTTTGCTTGCGACGGCAGCTCTGACGGCGACTTGGCCACATTATTAATGTCAAGGGGGTCCACACGACACAGCGAGCTGCGTTTTAGCCACATTTGCACAAAGTGCGTTAGTTTCTGCGTTCGCCACTTTTTGGGCCCCTCACTTCAGGGCTGCAATGCACTGCGCGATGGAGATGGAGCTGCTGATGAATTGCGAAGCTTAGAAATCGGATTTTATATAAATTAGATGCGTTTATAGAAGGGGCAGAGAGAGAGAGAGCGGGAGGCATGTTTATTGTTGTAGAGAGAAAGAGCGAGACAGGAGCTGTAGGTGGCGAGGAACAATGAGAGATTGGGGGATATTCAGGGAAGTTATGAAACGAGAGAGATAGATAGAGAAGCACAGAGACACACAGAGAGAGAGAGAGAGAGAGAGAGACAGGGAGAGACAGAGAGAGAGAGAGAGAGAGAGAGAGAGAGAGAGAGAGACAGGGAGAGACAGAGAGAGAGAGAGAGAGAGAGACAGGGAGAGACAGAGAGAGACAGAAACAATGATATTGATACATAGAGAAGGTTAAATGAGAGAGAAGAATAAGCAAAATGTAGTAGAGAGAAAGAGACAGAGGAGAGAGAGAGAGAGAGAGAGAGGGAGGCAGAGTGAGTGACATAAAGAGAGACATATAGAGTTACAGAGTGGCAGAGATATAGAGTGAGAGAGAGATAAATAGATATAGAGAGACAGAGACACAGATTCTGGGAAGATAGCGAGAGGAAGATACAGAGGGAGGAGAGGAAGGTTCAGAAAGAGAACAAATGAGAGATAGAGAGAGAGCAACAGCACTGCTGTCATGTCATCCCTCTTACCCATGCATCCACATATCCCCAAATATAGACAGTTAAATTTAAATAATACCCAAAGGACTTTCGTGCTTCAGTCGCAGAAGACACAGGCGTGCGTGTGGCCTAGGCAGACCATATATGCATACATACTTATTAACATACTATATACATACACACACACATATATATATATATATATATAGAAACTATATGCACATCCTGTTGGCTTCTTCTGCTCTTCAACTTGCCAGCCCAAGCTTTGCTATATATCAACTGCTTTGTTCTTCAGCATTTATTTATCAAGGATTTCTGGCCGCTCTTCCTATATAGCTATTGCCCTGAGAGTTACCTATTCCCCCTATACACATACACATATATGTATATATCTATATTTATATATATTTCCCTTCGATTCACTCAGCTCGCTCGCTCGCTTCGCCCAGCCCTCGTTCGCTGGCGTTTGGCGTTTGATTTTGATTAGTTAACTGACATTTTCTATTCTAGTTGCCAATGCATAAGTGCTTTTAGCCATGGCTCATGGCTAAAGCGACAGCAACAACATTGTTGTTGTTGTTGTTGTTGTTGTTGTTGTTGCACGCATTTCTGTAGCTGTGGCAAAAATTTGAATTTCAAATCGTGTCGCGCGCGTTTTTTGTTTTTGTTTTTGGTTTTTTTCTGAAATGTGCGTTGTTATGGCCAAATCAGGATTTCTGCGTGTGCAACGGGCCAGCGGCGAATCGCCTAACGACAATTAACATTACAACTAAAGCAACAACTGAAACAGCAGCAGCAGCAACAACAACTGCAACAACAACAACAACAACAACAACGAACGATGTCAGGGGCGTTCATTTGTCCATTGCCAGCCAGCGAACCGGGCCGAGTCGAGCGAACGTCACTGTCACCACCGTCACCGACGTCTAAGCCCCAAGCAGCTCCCCTGCGCCCGCCCCACACCTGTGCCGCCTGCCCACCCCACTGCCAGCTGCCTCAAGTGCAAAATGTTGCCACTGCTAAATGCACTTTGCAATTTTGTTGATTGGTCGATTGGCAATTGTTGTTCACATATAAATATATATATATATATATATATATATATATATATATATATATATACATACTATACAGGTATATATATATAGATATATCTATGCTTGTTGTCTCTGTGCTTAGTTTGTATTTTCATTTTCATGCATTTGTTTTGGCGACTTGTCTAAAATTGTTCGACTCTTGTTGTTGTTGTTGTTTGGCTGTTGCTTTGTTGCACGCAAGACGCAGCTGACCGCTGGGTTCAAGTATTAACGGATATCATTTGAACTACCCTGGGATGCAGGCGTGCGTGCAAGGTAGTTCATTCTCATGGCTAACGAGGCAGCTTTGTGCGCGCTGCCAGAGCTTTGACTCTTGAGTGAAATAGAATAGAGTCGATTGGCATATGTTAGAGCTATATCTTATATGTGTACACGTATATGGCTGGCATAAGATTCAGATATAAATATATATATATTTGTATATCAGTTGGATTATCAGCGGAATATATATAATGTAAGGTTATGTTCTACAAGTGAATAAGGAAATCGAGAGATTAGATGTTGCATATTGATGAAGTCCATATAGATATAGTATTTCATAGATAATATACCATAAAACAAACTACTTTTACTGTATACTCATACCTCTTTGTGTATATATATCTATACTCTACTCGTCTACACTTTATACTCTACTCTTAATACTCTATAGATTCTAAACTTTATAATCTGCACTCTCTACTCTATAGAGATATACTGTATATACTCTTTCTGTTTTACTTCTATCCCTAACGTATGTTCTTTCATTTCCACACATCTATCTCTCTCTCCCCACACCTACAGAGTATTTGGTAGTCGTTCAACTTCAGCTGCATTGCGGTTCTTAATACGTAACCCCTTGCAGGAGCCTCACCTCTACATTTAGTTTGTTGTGTGTGTGTTAGATGGATGTCGGGTGTTGGGTCTTTTGTCATTCGTCTCTTTTGTGTCTTACATGATGTCATTTCGGGCGCCATTTTGTTTCTGCAATTGATTAATGGCGACTTCATCAATATCAAGATAAATCTGTAATGAGTTTTTGGCACAGAAATGAAGAGGGCGTGGCCAGAGCTTAACAAGAATAACCCAGATCCGCAAAGCTAGGCTCGAGGCCAATAGAAGCATTAATAATGAGAACAAAGATTTGGTGAATGAAGCTCAACTTTTCAGTAACAGATATATAAATCATATGCAGCGATATTCCTTTATCTATAGTTTATCTACACATCCATCCCATCTTCACCTTTTCTGCATACCCTGCGCTCAATGCGCTCTCACTTTCTCACCTGGGCACACGATCGAAATGAAATTTCAATTTCAAAACACAGCCACAACAAACAGCTCGCTCCATAGGCACACTGTCCTAATTGCACTGTAACCCATTAACACACCAAACAATAACAGCAACAACAACAACAGCAAACGATCGGCAACTATTTGTCGGTCGACGATCGTCGTTGAGTCTCCCGTTGTGCTGCAAGTTTTCACCTTCACCCCAAACAGCTAACAACAACAACAGCCAGCAATAGCAATAGCAAAAACGACACAAAACAGAAAACGAAAAGTAATAATAGAGCACATCCATAGGGTGGTGAACAGAGGCAGCAGCAGCAGCAGCTCTGGTGGGGTGGTGAATAGGCGGCACAGAGGTGGGAATGGCGGAACGGGACGGGGATCCGAAATGCATTTTCTCTATATACATACATACGCGATTACGGCCAATGAAAATGAAATGCGGCGACAGCCACAATGCTTTTCCATATGCAATGGCAGCTACAACAACAACAACAACAACAATAACAGAAAAGCAAAACACATTTCGCTGTGCCCATTAGAAAACCAACAAAAAGAAACAAAAAGCGACAACAGGAACAACAACGACAAGAATTGAGCAAATGAACTGAATACAGTTTCCAATGAACGAAACGGGGGGAAGAGTGAGAGCGAGGGAGACAGGAGCATGCACTCGTGTATGTGTGTGTGTGTGTATGCTTCGGTTCCAGTTCCAGTTTCGCAGTTTCACAGCTTGTGCGACGTTCGCTTGCTGTGTTGATTGCATTAGAGCGTGTGCCGCCGACTTCGCATCTCGTTATAAAGCAGAAATGAAAACAAAAGCCAGCGCCAAATGACAGTGATCATGATAATGATGATCGCCATGATGGTGATGATGATGATCATGCCTGTGGCTGTTGTTGCTGTTGGATGATACAACCTTACAATATTCTCGCAGTCGCAGTCGCCGCCGCAGCCGCAGCCGCAGTCACTGAGTCTCAGATCTCAGTCTGCTTCTTCGCCCCCAACTTCGTCGCTGCGCTTAGCTTTGGTCGGCTTTGAATGTTTAGCGCTGAACTTGTCTTGCCTGCGCACAAATACACAAATACGAATACAAGCGCAAACACAAACAGAAACACAAGCTCACGCACACTCATCCGCAGCCACAGCCACAGCCACATGCACATGCACATGCACATGCATATACGCGAGAGCAAAAACATTTCGCTTACACTCGCCGCGACGAGCCCAACGAAGCGGAGAGCAACACACTAATGCAACGAACGCTTTATTTTTGCTTTGCTGTAGCGTGTGGTATGCAGCCTTGAATTAGTTCGCTGCACTCGCGTGACGCTGTATTTTATGTATGCTGTGCATGTGTGTGAGTGTGTGTACTTGTAGCCGCAGCAAACGCAAGGCAAACACATAAGCACACACACACACGCACATACATATAGAGTTGCTCGCGAGAGTCTGCGAAAGCTCTCCTTTGCCCCGCGACAACGAAAAAACTTAGATGCGCATCGTCAACAACGCTGCCGTCGCCGTCGTCGTCGTCTACGTCTCTGCCAGCGTCGCAGCCGTTTTGCTTTCATTGGCGCGAGGCGCTTCATTATACAAAATCAACTGCTCTTGGTTCTTGCTATTTTGTTCTTTCTACTTCTTCTTCTTCTACTTTTTTCTGTTCTTGCTGCTTGTTTGCATATCTCATTCAGCAAACATTTCGAGCGCAGTACGCTGAGCGCTAGTTCCAGTTCCAGCTCTAGTTCATATGTGACCCATTGGCAAACATTTGTCAATGTGCCAGTGTGTTCCTAATTAGCACCTTCTATCAATCAGTCGTCAGGCCACCCACCTATGTATACATAGCCACCCACTCGCATTGCAGCATCACTCAGTCCAGCTTTTATAGATCTTCAGATCGTGCCGACACGACGCACACTAACACGCTTAGTATCTGTGTAAACGGATATGCATGATAGACATTTATATGGCGCACAATTTTTTTGTACAAAAATAAAAAGAAGAAGCAAATTACGTTCGCTAGCAAATGAGGAAAATGTGCGGAAAAGCAACGCAAGTTGCAAAATGTATCTGTGTCATCTGCGCCGCGACGTGTGTGTGGACTAATTGGTTGTGTGCATGCAGAACAGAGATAGATATAGTATATAATAAGTGTGTGGTATATATATAGGTCTATTTTAGAGTTATATTTCTATAGTATAGGTAACAGTTCTTCTTGACAGAGAGAGCATCCGGGTTACCCCGTCTCGAACTACAGCATGGACGTAGTGTCATTGCTGTCTAGGCCAAAGGCTCTAGATACCTGTGCTTTTCGAGTGCCAATGAGCTATAGCGCTGTCTTTCTCTTAGAATATAATATAGTCTTTCCTTTTTAGGAAAACTTAATCTGAAATATATATGTATATATAATTTTCGAGTTCTTTTTAGTTATAAGCCCATAAACATTGAGTCCTTCACTTAGAGTTCATTCAATTAGAATTTTGCTAAGGCCAACTTCGTAGGCTTTTAGCTGATTTGCATAACAAGTTGTAGACAAATTATGTTATAGTATGAACAGATATATGTCTGTCTATATAGTTATAAATAATGCATAGCTCGATCTATGCTAGATCGTTTCTAATGCTGCAACAAAGTTGCAAGATCTAATGGATTTACATGCGTACCTATGTATGTCTATATATGCATGGGTATATGTCTACGTCTGTCTCTAAAGGTATGCCTATTAGTGTGTGCGTTGTGCGTTGGTCGCTTTGGTCGGTATTCAGATCGACACCCAGGCGCACACAGCGACAACAACAACAACATAGACAGCATAGACATGGGCTGTCCTTCAAAAAGAATAAACACTGAGAGAAGCGAGAGGAGGGGAGGCGCGAGGCACGCAAAATTGAAAGCGAAACGCTGCATGCGTAAGAGACACAACAACAGCAACAATTAGAATAACAACTGCAACAGCAACAGCAACAACAACAGCTGCAACAGCAACAGCAACTGCAAATAAAAATATATATTAGGCGGATGTCTGTTGAGCACGACAGCGTGTGCATCTATAATCGAATGTGTATATATATATACGCATAAATCTATATATGTGTATATACATGGCAGATATGCGTCTATATAGATATAGCTGCTTTAATATTTATGGCCAGAGAGGCAAATAATTGCCAGCGGGCGCTAAATTATGAATTGCAATTGGGAAGCGCTTGTACTAGGCAGCTATATAGCACGATACTCGGATATATATAACATAGATCTGCCATATATACACTCACGCGCATAATGTCTATATCTTCTATATACTTTCCATAGTCAAGTGCAGGCGAGTATCAAGCAAAACTCTTAAACACTTGCGCCTATCTCTCCCTCTCTTTCCCTCTCTCCCTCTCTCTCTTTGTGCATGGCACATACACTCGAAGAAAACATATGTGCATATTTTAGAATGTAATTGCAGCTCAGCTGGCCTAGACCTAGAAAAGGAAATTTGTTGCTTTTGTTGTTGCTATTTTATTATTTGTATTTTTATTCGTTTCGTTTTGATTCGTGAATTTCATTCGGTTTGATTCGTGTTGATTGTTGCTGTTGTTGTTGTTCGAGTGCAGTTTGTCGTCGTCGTCGTCGTCGTCGTCGCTATCTATGCAGTGCCTCATTATTTGTTCTCCTTCCTCGCAAATTAAAAATATGCCTAAGCAAATCAAATGCATTTTGCTTCAGTGTGTGTGTGTGTGCGTGTGTGTGTAGGCTTTAGTTGCCGTTACAGGGTGTTGCCGTAGGTAAGTGTTGTTCATTGAGCTGCTATTAGAGATCGTATTTGGATGATAATGGAATCGTGATAATTGGAAACTGATACGTGTTGAGAGAGGGGGAATATGTGAGGGGAATGTATGTGGGTGTGAGGGAGAGAGAGACAGAGAGATACAGAGAGGTAAAGCAGCAGAGCGATTCCAGAAATAGAGAATTCTAATATTGAAAAGAATACGCAAGCAATAAAGAGAGAGAGAGAGATAGAGAGAGAGATAGAGAGAGAGAGAGAGAGAGAGGGAGAACGAGCAGATCTTGCATATTCATACTATACCTGAAGCTCTCTAAGGCAATCTCTGAACTGAAGTGTTCCCATGATGCAACAGACGCAGCCAAGCATGCAGCACTCAGTGAAAAAACACCCGTTGCCAATAACCGAATGAGCGGCCCAATCGCCACACAATCGTCGTGGCATGGGGCAACATAGTGCAGCTATAGATTTACCTGTGACTGTGTGCGGCGATTACCTGGGGAACATTGAACAAGTGCCGCGAACTGCAGCGAGCGGCAACAAATTTAATGGAAAAATGTTTATTTGTTGTCTGTTTGTTTGTTGTTGTAGCTACCGATAGGCAGGCCGAGGCACGACCAGAAAGCGCTAAAGTTTTTGGCGCCTGCTGTGGGCCCAGTCAAGTTGCCACAAGAAGAGGCAAGCACATGAATGCAACGTTCGATACGCGAGAATTCTAAACAAAGAGAGACAGAGAGACAGAGAAAGAGAGATAGAGAGATAGAGAGAGAGAAAAGTGTACCGAAAAGCATTTGAAAACGTTTTCAGCTCAAGAGCTGAGAATGCTTTAGATGCAAGTGGGCTGAGGGGAGGGCGTGCAGCCGAAGCTGAGAGGGGCTGCAGCAGTCGCCCGAAGCTAACGACGATTCCGATTTCAATTCCGATTCCGATTCCGATTCACATCGCTGACTGTTCGTTCGAGTGGCTCGGCGCGATTCGCGGCCGAGTGGGGGAAGGGGCGTGCGGGAGGGGCGAGAGCGCCACTGTCGGGTCGCAACGTCTGTTGGCGGAGGGGGGCGCCAGGGTGGGTGGGCTGGCACGCATGTTGTCCATGTCCCCATTCGAGTCAAGTGACGTGTTATCTGTCGCCTTCTCACAGAACTTTGACTTCTATTGGTTGAATGTCGTTTGCAGTTTTGCAGTTTGTGTAAATTTGATGTCGTTTGTTGCTGTAGTTGTTGTTTTTGTTGTTGTTGTTGTTGCTGCTGCAGTTGCTGCTTGTTGTAGATCGATCTCACTTAGGGTAGGTAGCGTGTGCATTGCCGTTGCCCCGCTGCCAGCTGCAGCCAAGCGACGTTTGACTCGTTTCAATGCCAATGTGTTTCTGTCACTCTATCAGTCTGTGTGTGTGTGTGTGTGTGTCTAGTGTGTGTGTGTGCGTATTATGCGATTGGCACTATTAGCAGGCAGGCAGCATGCCATGGAAAATGAAAACTGCCAATAGCTGGCAAAAAAAAAAAAAACACTTTCCCTCTCGTTGCTTTCCATTTGCAGCAGCAACAACTTCATCATCATCATCATCCTCATCCTCATCGCCATCAACAGTTGATGCTGCAGCTAGTTGCAGCTATGCAGTAATTATTGCACGATCAATTTGCCGGCTGCCGGCCATCCATGTCGGTGCAAAAACTTTCTTTGAGCGTATGCACACAATGTATACTTAGTCATAATTGCGCGGCTCTAAGTGTTGTCAAGCGAGGGCTGCCTGAAGACTTTGGTGGGAGTGCAGAGCAGCTTGTGGAAGATGAGAGAAAGGAGAGTTGGGGATAGAGAGAGAGATTGTGGATGAAGAAGACTAGGTTAATTACAGGCAGAAGAGCGAGGGTTGCTTGAGGAGTTATGTGAAGGCAGTTGGGAGTTGGCTAGCAAAGTCCTTGGCTAATGGTTGGAAGAGGGCAATGATCTATGGGCAATTATTGTGTAGGGAAATAGTACCAGAAAGATCATATAATGATTTTGGGATATTATTTTGTAAGGAAATTTGTGGGAAATTTGAGCTCAGTGTCTCAGATTACCTTGAATGTTGCTCATACATACAAAATCTTAGCTGAGATTATGCATGCAGTCTATTGCCATGGCTAACTACTACCTTATGGTATCTATAGATCTATAAAAATATAGAAAATTAATATAAATTTTATAGCACATTAGCAAGACTTAGAAATTTACTATAGAAACATTTAGGAAATGAAAGAAAGTATATCAAAGCAAACTTCAAACCAGGATACATATCTATATCAATATATCTATATATCTTGAATATATATATATCAGTTATATATACTCTATATATATCTATATTAGTTACTTAAATAAAAACGTAACTTGGATGAGCTGTCGCCGTCAGCTAAGCTATTTCTGCAGTCGCTGGCTGCTGTCAGCGCCAACGTCAACGTCAGCGTCAGCGTCGACGTCAACGTCAGCGTTAGCGTCAGTGGCCGCCGTCTGCCGACGCCTCTAATGCCTGTCGTCTCCGTCTTCTCTGTCCCAATGTCTGCGGTTGACGGTCGTACAGTTAGACGGACGTTTGCTTTGCTTGCATTTACAACTTACACACACACACACACGGACGCACACACACACGCACACACACATAGACAGACATGCACAATAATGGCATTGAAAATCTTTTTCAATAAAACACATAAACAAACAACAAAAACTAAAACCAAAACAAGTAAGACCAGGCTGTTGGAGTGCGCACGACTAGGGGATGCCCTGTAATGAGTGGGGGTTAAACTGTAATGACTAAGGGATACCCTGTAATGAGTAGCGGTTAAACTGTAAGGACTAAGGGATACCCTGTAATGAGTAGGGAATAAACTGTAATGACTAAGGGATGCCCTGTAATAAGTAGTAATGAATGTGTTCATATGAAACAGAGTTGGCTTTAGCTTTAGCTTTAGCTTTGGATTTTCATAGCTCCTAGTCCGCCTAGGCCCGAGTTTGTGAATGATTATATATATATATATATATAATATCTACATATATATCAGTTATATCTATATATTAAGCTTATCTCTCGATCTAACTGCCAGCTGTGAGAGTCTCTGGCTTCAATGGGTTTCGTGTGGATGATGGATGTTTGCAGGGTATGCAAATCGGATGAAAATGAAATGTATAGGCCTATACACAAGCAGACTGAGATATATAGCATATATATAGCATAAAATTTGAGCTCTAATTTAATAGTTTTTGATTTGCTGTGGTATCTGCTGCAGAGGTACTAATCAGTTCATTATAATGTGTGAGAATTATGTTGATTAAGTTGTGCCATATAGCTGCATCTTTTGTTGTCACACACACACACACACACACACGCACACACACACACACTCTATTATATCTATGCATTTTGGAAAATTTCCAACAAAAACATCAGAGCTCTTTCAAATTGATATTCATTGTGTTGAACTTGAAAATTGTTGTTGTTGCCGTTTGTTATTGTGCAGTTTAATCAACTTTTAGTTCGGAGACTTCGAGAAACATTTCAATGCGCACTTCGATATGGATGTTTAGATGCATTGTTGTCGGAGCGGGCATCACGTACTGTTGCGAAAAGTCTAACCTGTAAATGTTGAGCATGAAAATGCTGGAAAGCATTTGCAATTAATTGCGGCTGCTAATCAAGGATACAAACATTGTTCAGGTGGGCTTGGATAGGGGCGTTGTGCTGCTGGGTAATATGGGATATAGTTTGAGTTGGCTTCAGGTATAAGCAGTCCAAGAAGGTTTGTTAGGAATACAGTGCGTATACGCAATGTTTATACTATGATATAGATTGATATAAGAAATAAGCAAGATATTGCAGTAATCTGTTTATTAGATATGATATATGGCATATATATATACATTATGTATATCATATGCAGTAGATTCGCAAGCAAAAATCTCTCAAGCAAGGTTAAGCAATAATCAAGGCAGACTATCTATAACTCAAATATAATAGAGAATAGAGACTAAACTATAACTTACATATAATAGAGAATATGCAGTAGAAATAGATCTACATAAGTATTTTTGTAGGAAGTTACAGCAAAAGGCTTAGTGAACTGGGCCTACAGTGCGTATGCGCAATATTTGTAGGCCTTCATATAGAATTATAATATAATTATATATATATTTAATTATTGATATATATTATTATCAAAGATATATTCGACGATATACATATATTTAAATATATTATTGGTCAGAGTAAAACTCTGCTGCATAATGCAGACTGATTTCTATATATCCCCCCTATTAATTGCGTATACTTAATATCTCTCCCTTCATATAGATATACAGTCAATTATAATAGCTTAAACAACAATAATATCTCATTTCTATATGCCCAAGTGCTGCACACTGCATAAAACTGTCCCAAAATGGGAGACAACGTCGCACACTGCGTATACGCAATGTCTGAGCTCTGACGCTCCAGTTAAGCTAGGAGCAAATCCTTTCAGTTCAAATCACAGCTGAAGCGAAAGTTGTCTACACACACACACACACACACACACACACACACACACACACACACACACACACATGCTGAGTGCTTTCGGAAATTGTGGAAAATGGTCAAACAAATAATCAGGCAGTCGGCGAGCGGCTCTCCGCTGATTGGAGAATCGAACAATCGAACACTCCAACGCGGCGCGATCGTTAATTAAAATAAATACTTTCCGGCTTGGCCAGAAAAGTTGGGAAACTCAAGAGGCGAGCACACGATAGCATCGCACAGCGAAACTGGCCACATGTGGCCAGATGTGAGGCACGTTTTCTTTTCTGCGATTTCCTTTGGCTGTTTACGTTTTCGCCGCATGGCGAAGAAGTCAGTCAGTCAGTCAGTCAGTGTTACCAGGGCCGATGGCGATGTGGAAAGAGTGTGAGAGGGAGAGGGAGACAGAACTGGTTTCTGCACAGCCGACAGAGATGCAGCGGGAGGGGGGACTGAGGCTGAGCGCATTAGAAATTAGCCGTATATAGCGAAGAAACAAGCCAATTGGCAACTGTTGCAGAAAAAGGCAAGAAAAAAGCGCTGCGAAGTGAATTCACTTTCATTATGAATGACCGACGATGCATACAAATGCAAACCGGGCTCTGAAGTCATCCAACCTGGCCAAGTCGGTTGGCAAATCATGATTGTTTTTTCTTTTCTTCTGCTTCTTCTCTCCTTTTTCTAGCTGCTTGCAAGTTGCGGAGCTGCAGGTGGCACGTGACCGTTGATGCGGCCATTAAGTCGCTCCCAATTCAATGCAACAATCGGAGTCACACGACTCTGCTTCGTCTAACACTGCAACTGACGTCTATAATTAATCTATTTAGCTGAGATTGAGTGAGAGACTGAGGTTTGCAGATCGTGTGTTTATGAGAATTTAAACAGATTTTAGATATTTTGTAGAATTGATTACAAAGATAACTAAATCGAGGCTCAGAAGATCTGGGATGGGGTCAAACAGCTAGTCGAAGATATCAGAAGACGGCAGATCGAAGAGCAAAGATTGAAGATTGAAGATGAGTGGATCGAAGATCGGCTGTGCTGAAGATCAGAATATCGTATGCTTAGTAGATCAGTAAATCGAATGCTTGGAAGATCAGTAAATCTGAAGACCGTAGATTGGAAGATCGTAGAACGGAAGATCGTACATCGGAAGATCATAGATCGGAAGATCATAGATCGGAAGATCGTAGATCGGAAGATCGTAGATCGGAAGATCGTAGATCGGAAGATCGTAGATCGGAAGATCGTAGATCGGAAGATCGTAGATCTGAATATCGTACATCTGAAGATCGTATATCTGAAGATCGTATATCTGAAGATCGTGGGTCGGAACATTGTAGATAGGAAGATCACAGATCGGAAGATCGTACATCGGAAGATCGTACATGGGAAGATTGTATATCGGAAGATCGTAAATCGGCAGATCGTACATCGGAAGATCGTAGATTGGAAGGTCGTATATCGGACGATCGTATATCGGAAGATCGTACATCGGAAGGTCGTAGATTGGAAAACCGCAGATAGGAAGATCGTAGAAACATCTATCTAAATATCTGTAATCGTAAGATTGTAAATCGTGCCATTGAGGATCGGAAGACTGCTCAAGATTCGAAGATCGCATGACTAGGAGTGGAAAGTGGCTTGAAATCATATCAAACCGAAGGTCAGACCAAGAACAACTTCAACTAAAGATGCGCAGGGAATATTTTCTATAGGGCACTCACAGTCTAGGGTATCTGAAAGCCCAACTCCCACAGGCAATGCAGCTGTCTGCATATATTAGATGCCATTCCCGGCTAGCCAACAATCTCAGCAAAGTGCTGGGCCATAAAAGCAAACTGCGCATCGTAAAGGCAAGCTGCAAATTTAGGGCGCTGCTCTGGCTCTGGCTCTTGCTCTTGCTCTTGCTCTTGACAGTGTTGGCCAAGGAAAACCTGACTAGAGTTTTCCACAAGTTTCCACACATAGCTATTAACTCGGTTAGGAGTGAGTCGTCCGTCTCGCTGGCTCTGTCCCCATCTCTTTCTCTGTCGCTGTGTTGTTGCACTTCTCGCTTTCATTTTCTTTAAAAATAATTTGCTTTTTCGTTATATTTTTTTCTCCATTTTTATGCGAGAAAATCGAAAGTTTTTCCACACGCCATAATGCAAAAAGAAAGTGCAAGTGCAACAGAAAGGAAAACCAAAAATGAAAAGAAAAAAAAACTGAGCAAAGCATTGCAGACGAGCCACAAACAATGCCAAAGCGGCTAAACGGGCCAACGGGGCGTATGAGCAACTTGTTGTTGTTGTTGTTGTTGCTGTTGGTTGTGGCTAAAAAGTAGGATGCCATTGTTTGTTGTTGTCTGTTGTTGTCAGTTTCGTTGTCAAGTGCAAGCAAGAAAAAACTCGATTCAGTTATTTCCTTTTGAACAACATTTAATGCGCCTCGTCTGGCGTTGGCTTTCGATTTCGATGGAAGCTTTAATTAAAACACATAAAAAGCAAAGCCAAAAGGAAAACTGCGTGGTCAGACAAAGCTTGATTATGGCCAAGGATTGTCTAGCAATGTCTAGAACGAGTCACGCAGACACGCAGCCACGCCCCTCTCCCTGTTGCCTTGTGCCTTGACCTCTGCTGTCTACTACACACTCTCCCCCTACCTCCCTCCCTCTCTCCCTCTCTCTCTCTATTCACTTACAATTTCTTGTTGACTTTACTTCTTCTGCTTCTTCTTCGCTCTCTTCTTTCACTTCAGCATGTTGCTCGCTTGTTTTAGCCATGTAAAAGGCCGCATTTACACACATTTACAACACAGCCCAAAATATTACTCATACGCACCGCGGGTCAAGCAAAAAAAACATTTTTTTTTTCCATTTTCTGTCTCCAATGTTAATTATTAACAATGATAATTATGTCTTTCGCTGACGGTCAAGTGCGTTGTTTTATTTATGCAACTGAACTTCTGCTTCTTCTTCTTCTGCTGCGCTGTTGAAGAAATGGGGAAACAGTTGCGCCGAAGGTTGCTGCTGTTAGGCAATAAAAGCGCTGAGCTACTCGCTTTTTGAATGAAAAGGTGAATGCCAATACAACTGCAGTTACAATGAAAACAAAAACTGAGAAGTAAAGCTAAAAGAAAACAGTTAAAACAAATGCTTGAGCAAAAAGTTGCGCTGGAAATTTCCTGAAGAATTGCAACGATCTGCAAAGATGGCGCTTTGGCTTGAAGCTGTTGGCCGCAAGTCTTAACGGCATTAGTACTTGGCTAAGTCAGTCATCTAGGGCTGTTGGCTATTTAGAAGAGAGCTTTTGACTAGAGCTTTTATCTTTAAGCTGTGGCTTGCTCTTACTTTTAACTAGAGCTCTTGCCTGAAGCATCTGGCTAAAGTTTCTGGTTTAAAGGTCTATCAAAAGCTTTTGCCTAAAGCTCTTGGCTTAAGCTCATGGCTAACACTCTTGACTAGAACTTCGATCTCCATAGCGTTTTGTTTAGTCTCCTGTATTAAGCTCTTGGCTAAGCTGCCTTTCATCAACTCTCAGCCAAAGCTCCTGCCTAAAGCTCTTGGCTCTGATCTTTAGTCTTAGCTATCGTTGGGTTTGGTAATTGATTTTTGAAATAATTATGAATCAGCTCTTGGGTACATCAGGTACTTGTATGCGTTATCTCTAGATCAGATAATATTGATTAATAATGCTATCAAGCTTCTGTGCAAGGTACAAGTTATTGGCAAAGCTTGGAAGTTGTGCAAATTAACTTGATATAGGTCTATATAGGTGTGCTTGATAGAAATGTACATATATCAAATATTTCATATGTTTATAAATCATTTACTGATGCAAGCTCAAAAGCTTTTTATTATTCAAGATTTTGCGAGTATTCCAATTTTCTTTTAAGCAATATATTATATATAATATAATTCCTTAATTCCATTCTTATCTCTTTAAATTTTAAAAAATATTCCACATATTTTTATTGTAATTTGGTCTTGACTCTGTTATCACTTGAAATTACCAAATTATTCCAGAACTTTGCAGTTGCCCCTCCCATGCAGCTCTCAGCCCTCGCCTGCCCTTTGACCCGCCATTCAATTTGCCGAAATCATGCCATATCCAGCGTATAGAACTATCTTTATAGTGGATCTCCTAGACTAGCAGTCAAAATCGAAATCAAAATCAAATGTCAGCTCCGCGCTTAACCTACAACTGACCCCGCTCAGGGGGTGGCGGCTGGCGGGGGCAGACAAAAAGCTAACATCAGTGACCAGATTACCGAGCAGCCAAACAAAGAGATCTGCTCGCAACCCTACAAGCGGACACGCCCCCCAACCCGCCTCCTGCCTGCATATATATATTGTGTATATAAGACGAAACCGTAACAATTACAAGTCTGATGATTTTTTGCCTGAAAGAGAAGCGCATAAAAATAAGTTTGACAAACGTCGACGTCGCCGTCGTTGCCATCGTAATCGTCGACTGAGACTCTCGCTCTGAGAATGAGAGATGCGGGAGTTTCGCCAGTCTGCAGGCTAGTCTGGGCCAGGGGCGGCGGAGGGGGGGCTGGCCGGGTTTGGGCGCTTGGCGCGTGTATTAGATGATATGAGGTCATTCACTGCTGTTTACTCCGAAAATGTTGTCTCGCCGATGACGCGGCGATTCGCATCATTCTCGAAGGAGCTTCGGGAGTGGGTGAAGCTGGGCAGGCGAGTGGGCGAGCGGGTGGCACGTAAAGCGATACATTTCCGACACTTTCTAGCCATTTGACTTAACGTCTGAGCTGAGACGTGGCCAGAAGCGGCAGCTGGAGCAGCAGTTGTCGTCGTCTGTTCAATGACTTTTGCTGAAACATGAAACATGAATCGACTACACAGAAGCCTAAGCTCCAGCCCATACCTCAGTCGCAGTCCCAGTCGCGGTGCCAGTGCCAGTTCCAGTTCCAGTTCCAGCTCAGCTCGCAGTCGAGGTGCCCACCTAATGCGCTTCCTCTTCAAAAAATTCTTTTACGGCTCTATGTGTCTGCCTCTCCTCTCCCACCCTCCTTCCCTCCCTCTCTCTGTCTCCCAGTCTGTCTGTGTGTATTTTGTGTTGTTGCCAAAGGAGCCGTCTGCGCGCCCCTCCCCCTGCTCTGCTCAGCTACCAGTTGTCGGTACATTGGACTCATTTCGCACGCACACTAGCTCAACGAAAAGTATGTCTGTGTCGCCAGCGACGTCGTCGTCGTCGTCGTCGTCGCCTCATTAAAGTTCTCCCCATGGCTTCCATGCCACCCTCTGCCCTCCCCTGCGCCGCCTACCTCATTCCACCACAGGCAAACGCCGAACTCTTCCTTCTGTTTCATCTTCTTCAGCTCTTGTTCTGCTTCCTTCATTTGCAATATTCAGACACACACATGTTGAGCTGTGAGAGAGCAACTCACACACACACACGCACACAGACACTCATACAGCTGCAATTGGCAAGTAAATGGAAAGGCCCCCAACAACTAAACAAACGGAAAGTGAAAATTTGCTCTACTGGCATCGTCAAATGTTGTTGGCGACAGCGACGGCGACGGCGACGGCGACGTCGGTAACTGAGAGCGCACACTTTTGCTCTTGTATGCTCGCTCGCTCACTCGCCTTCTCTCGCTCACACACACTTGCATTGAGTCATAGTCGCGTCGATTGCACGACGACGATATTGCAGCGACGTCGACGTCGGCAGCGCCAGCTCCTGCTCACTTGTCGCACTCTCGCACACACACACACACGCACATTGGCATATTTTGCACTCACTGCTGCTGCTGCTGCTTCTGCTGGTGCTGCTCCCCCATGATCGCACAGCCCTTTTGACTTGGCCTGACCCATTTGGGTGTCCAGATAGCTGCAATTGCTCGCCACTTGCTCCACTGAAGTGAACGCACTGGGTCTGGGTCGCCACAGCAATTAGCAGAGAGGCAGAGACATGTGTATGTGTGTGTGTGTGTGTTTTATGTATGCATAATTGATCTAGTAGGCAGAGGCTAACAAGGAAATGAAGTTTGATAGAACTGAGATCACATACTCTCCTAATTAACAGGGTATCTGGCTGGTCAAGCATTCAACTTCTCTATCTTTGCATGCTACATGCAAATAAATGAATTCTTACATATATATTCTGGACCACTGTGCCGGTTGGCTATGCTTGCCACTCAATGTCCCTAGAGGAGAAAATGCAATGCAAATGCGCATGTGGCACACAAAACCACCCAACGCAAACACAGCCTTAGCTGCTGCCTGCATAAATATACATGTCTACATACACACATACATACATACAAACAGATGTAAGCACAGGCTTGCACACGTATTTACAGTTTACATACGAACAGCAACAGCAAAAGAGAGCGCCAAACATTTGCTCTCGAAACGCAAAAACTGTTACGTTTGCTGCTTTACCATTTTGGCGCGCTCCCGGCCACGGCAGCAGCGTCGACTGCGACGCCGACATCGTTTTCGCAATAGCGCAGCGGGTCCCAATAACATTTTGTGGCTCGCGCTCTTCCAGTTGGCGCGAGCCGAGCAAGCGAGCCCCATTCAGTCGCCGTCGCTGTCGCAGTCGCTTGCTCATTTTTGTTTCGATTGTTGTTGCTTTTTTTTTTTTTGCCTTCCCACCTGTCTCTCTCGCTCTTTTGTGCCCGCTCTCTCACTGGCTTGGCTCTGTGTTTGTGAGTGGGGCGCGCGCGCGCGTTTGCCAGAAACGTCGACGTCGGCTTTGGCATCGGCAGCGGCATCGACGCTTATTGCGAACGACACATCGCACGCTGCAGTCGCGTCGCAGTCGCCGCCTGCAACGTTTGTTTGCGCCTAATAAACACTCGGCAGTGCTTTTTGTGCTGACTTTAGATTTTAGTTTTGCTGATACCGTAAGAGATAAATGACGTGCCGCGGCTGACAGCAAAGCAAAAAGCAAAAAGCAAAGTAAAGCGAGACACAGCAGCAAAGTCAAACGTTAAGCACAATACGTTTTTACGTTCTTACGTTGTACGTTCAGCTTTACGTGTTTCCGTATGCGCGTTTCGCGTTGCGTGTGACAAAATGTGTCCAACTGCAGTCGCCGCCAACTGCAGCAGAATTAGTGCAAAATTACCTCAAGTCCAATAAATTAATACCTGAATAAATGAATACCATGTGCAACGTGTAGAAAGAGAGAGGGAGAGAGAGAGAGAGAGAACCTGTGAGTGTGTTTTGTTTGATTGTCTAAAGAAACTGCTAAAATGATAATGGTGCAACATTTGGTGGCCGCCACGGCGCATAACTTTGCAACGGCGGCACTCACAACAACGTCATCATCGTCGTCGTCGTCATCATCTTCGTCATTATCGTCATCGTCGTCCAGCTCGAGCTCCAGTTCGAGCTCCTCTTCGCTGCTGTCGCTGTCATCCGCCTGCTCCGCCTCCTCGGCATCGGCCTCGCCGGCCGCCTCGCCGACAGCTGCGGCTTGTGCCACGCCCACGCCCACGCCGGTCGCCTCGCCGACGCCCGAAACAGCGAGCCTGGCCAAGGACGCGGAAGAACTAACTAAAACAGCTATCGAAGGTGCCATAGAGATAATCAAGTCAGAGCAACAAAGTCCAACACCTGCGCCCAGCTTAAGTCCAGCTGCAACCCCAACGGCAGCAGCAACACTAGAAGCTCCAACAGCAGCAGCAGCAGCTGAAGTTGCAAGCGAAGTTAAGAAGGAGCAGGCGGCAGCCGAGACTGCCGAGGAGGACTCGGAGCACATTGCAACAGATTGCCGCGAGTTCAAAGTGCTCTACAATCATCTGCGACAACAGCAGCAGCAGCAGCAGCAGCAGCATCAGCAGCAACAGTCGGAGCAACCTCTTCACGCCGAGCCAGACAAGACGCGCAGCACCTTGGACGATGTCTCCAAGATACTTTGGGAGCGCAAGCAGCAGTTGCAGCGGGGCAGCGTCATCACCAGCAGCAACGAGCTGCAAGTGCAACACCAGCAACACCAGCAGCAGCAACATGAGCAACACCAGCAACAGCAGCAGCAGATGAGCGACATTGAGGATGAGGAGACGCTCGAGGAGGACGCCGATGCGGACATCGAGGCGGATGCCGATGACGAGGAGCTGTTGGAGCTGCAGTACCAAAATGGCTATGACTCACCCTTGGATCTCTCGCTGAGCAGCGCTGCCACGGCGACGGCGAATGCGGCCAGTGCTGCTGCAGCAGCAGCGGCGGCGGCTGCCTCGTCGGCCACAAGTCCTGTGGCCAGCAGCAGGAGGCGCGGCCACGCCTACTCGGGCAGTGAATCGGACGAGGAGGCGACCACAACAACAGCGCACTGCGAGCGAACGAGGATGCGACTGAAGCCGGCGGAGCGATCGGCGGCCTACAAGAAGAGCTTGATGAAGCGCTACTGTAAGTGCGAAAGCCTGACTGGCAGATACCCTATGATAATAAATATGTGTAAATAATAGTATAAAAAGTAGAAAGAGGCGGGATTGGCTGGATATATGGTAGATGAGCGCAGAGTTAAATGAGAAGTAGCAAGAGTATATGATTGACCAGAAGTTACCCTGTAATTTTATATTCTTAAAGGAAGGTGGGTTATAAATGGAATTTATTGGACTACCTATGGCAAGTGCTGAAAAAAGGAAGACATTTAATTTACTAACCAATCTATACAGAAAAAATGCCTGACTGGCAAATACCCTATATTGAATGTATGTGGTGAATATGAGGTAAATAAGCGCTTTTGGGCTGAAGTTTAAAGTAAAGAAGGATCAATTGGAGCTGGGAGTTGAGCAGGGAGTGATGCACTGGAAGATGCCTTATATTTAATAGAAATATATTTATTTATATGAAAAATATATAGAAATTACGTTTATTTTATATTTCTTAGAGGGGAAAAATTAAAATCAGTATTTGACTAGAATATAATATAATATAATATAATATAATATACCATATTTCATAAATATTCATTGGTTTTTATGATTTATATGTATGTGATTATATTATTATCATATATATTATGAAATTGAAAAATTGTTTGACTGGAGCATACCCTGTAGCATATTCTAGAACGTTGTAGCTACAGTTTAGATGATTACAGCATTATTATACTATACGTATTATCTATATAATATATGTATCTAAATGATCGAAAGTATTTGACTGAAAAATACTCTATATCTGTTTATAGAACGATATAATGATGTTCCTAGATCTATATCTGGTTGACTATGTAACATTAGTTTGTTACATTAGAATTACTATTATTTTTATCTCTTATCTCCATATAATATTCACACATATCACAACTGTGCGTGTCTGCTTCTTGAATATTCTCAGCCAAACTTATTTGATAGATGAACAAATACAAATTATGTCTACGAGTGTGTGACTTATAACTGTTGTTGATGCCCCTCAAAAAGCGTCTGCTGCCCATACACTTGGCCCATTCTTGGAAATCTGTTAAGCTTTACTGTTTCAGTTTTGTTTTCTTCTTCTTCCATTCGAAATCCATTTGGGGCCTTAAATCTTTCGACTTTTAGCAGAGAAAAAAGTTGTGAAATGTCAATTTGGCAACAACAACAATGGCAGGCCAAAATTTATAAAGCAGAAAAAAACAAAAAACAAAAAAAAACTGTGCTCCCCCAAACAGACAGCCAAACAAAAAACAAAGACGTCCAAACGCAAAATAAACATTATTTAAAATAGCGCAATTTCCGCCGACGACGACGACGACGTCAAAAATGCTGCTGACGTCGCTGCCAGCGCTGTCTGAGCAGAGCGCGGCAGGCCGCAACGGCGGCAGCTTCGTAACAGTTTCCTAACCCACCTCAACAATTTTATTGATTACTTTAGGCGGCAAACGCACAGCAACAACAAGAGCAGCAGCAGCAGCAGCAACTACTACTATAACAGAGCCATGTGAGAGCGAGAGAGCAAGCTAATGTGTGCGAGCAGCTTTCTAGTGAGCGGCAATGCCGCTCAACTATCAAACGCTCTCGACTTTGCTTGCTTTGCTGTGCCATTCGCGCTGCATTCACTCTGCCTGACTGCCTGCATGTGTGTGCGTGTGTATCGTAAATTGTAATATTGTGTAAGTGTGTGTGTGAAATAGTTTCTCAGTTCGCACTGCCGCGGCGAATTGCCAAGGCGCCAACTGCCAACTGGGGGACTATTTGTTTGTGTGTGTTGGCACTTGTTACATGCGTATGTGTGTTAGTAGACTGCGACTGGCTAAGGTAACCCTTCGCATAGCAGCCAACAACTTGTTTCCTCTATTTGACACGAGCGTCTCTTTTGACTTTTGCAAGCGGTTGTTGCCTTTGCTCCGATTTGGCCAGCAGAGGGAAGCGCAATCTTACGCGCACACAAACATACATAAATCTATATACAATACATAGTATTCATGTATGTATGTATATGGCATTTACTTGTTCTTTAAAAGGGCGTCAGGTACTTGAAATTTTTGTATTAGCGGAAATGCGCGTCGCTCACAGCTCCACAAAGTGGGCGTCACGTTTCTAAAATGACTAATGTGGAAGCAAGAGAGGCAGGCAGAGGAGTGGATTGGCTAGAGGGTTGAGCATTCTTTAGCTGGGATTCGGTTTATTAAGTACATGGCCATGACAGATTTATGCAGTTGCCAGCTGCTTGGAGAGTGCGCTGCAAGCGAACCACAAGAAAACGAACTTAGATATGAGACAGGCAACAGAACTAGAGATGGCACTGTAAAGAAATCTTCACGCTGACTTATCGATATTGATAAAAAGGCAAACTGTAATGGTAATTGAATATAAATTAAATGTAAATTCAATAAGAATTTCATTTATTTTAATGCAATTTTCTAATATTTGAAATAATATATAATTATATAAAATTTATAAAATACAATGTTAAGCATTTCCCAAATCTATCGATAGTAATTTAAAATAACTATCGCTTGCTTTATGTTTGCCATAAAGTGTGCAATACAATCACCTTTCAGATAATGCCCGGCTTTTAAAGGCATCACAAACATTTCTATTGTGCAAATTTCCTGTTTATGTTTCGGATTCCGTTAAATTCAACCGCAATAGCCCGCAGAATTTCACAAATGCTGGTTGTTCCTCACGTCAAATCAAAATCAAATACCAAAGCGTTTAATTTCGCTGCAGTTGAAGCTCGCCCTCTCCCTCTCCCTCTCTCTTCTCTCTGTGTCCCTCTTCACACTCTGCTCTTTCGGAGCACAGCAAACAAATCATCGTTATCTGCCACACAGATCTTCAGTCGTGTAAAACTCTGGGAAACTTGATTTCAGCAAATTCTTTTCAGCAGATATAAAAAATATTTTCCTTTTCCTTTTGTTTTTTTACCAAACTCTTTTGACAAACTTTATTTGGGTATTTTTATAACACGCACACACACACATCCTCTTACAACATGCAATCATTTTTTTTTTTTATTTCTCTTTTTTTGTAACCTTTTTTCTACACGACTTTATTTCGTTTGTTTTGCTTTTGATTTTGTTTTACCTTCAACCTTTTGGGGTTTCAACCGCAGCCACTGCTCCCGTTCCCAATTCACCGCCCACACACACACACACACATACAGAATGCGAGGCAACTTTCAATTGCGACATGAGGCGAAGAGCGCAACGAGCGCTTACAAGCGCTTGTTACGCGCTCTCTCGCTCTGCCGCTCTCCCTCTCTGCCTTAGGTCTCCCTTTACATGAGCAAGCAGCGCAGCTTCTGTAAGCGCGCGCGTGTGTGTGTGTGTGAGTATGGGAAATAGTGGCAAAGAGCGACGTCGTCGTCGCCCAACCCACCCCCTCGTCGTAAACGAGCTGCACAACGAGGTTGCTTTGAGGCCTAACGCAAAACATTTTGAGGTAGGTTGGGAATAGATTGGCAACAACTGAGCGCATACACAAATAGAGAAAAAGAGAGAGGGAGAGAGACAGAGAGTGTAACAGAGAGGTAGAGAGTGAGACAGTGGCGCACCGAAAAACTTAAATTTCTCGTTTCAGCGCAAGAAATTAGCAAATCATTTTCTTTAGCTTAACCCAAATACGTTTGAGTTTTTAGAATTATGTAAGCGCCATGTCTCGATTTCTGTCTATCTCTATTTTGCGTGAGTGTAAGTCTGCATGTGTGTGTGTGTGTGTGTGTGTGTGAGTGTGAGTGTGAGTGTGTTGTAAGCGCTTGCAATTGGCAGACGCAGTTCTCTAGCTATGGCCCAGCGTGCTCCAGTCGTGGGGTCTCCTTATCTGTCCATTGATTGCAGTGCGATAATTGATAATAAGCCTGAAAGAGAGAGTTAACAAGAGTGTATGTGTGTGCGTGTCTGTGTGTGTGTGTGAGAATTCAGATTATGTCATGCTTAGCGTAATATAATTACAAAATCTGATTGGCATAGGCATATTGGCTAATCAGAATAACTGATTTGACTAACAATTTCTTATCCGTTTCTTATTTCTGGCCAGCAGTGCAGTAGTTACAATTTGGCTTGGATTAAAGACAGAAGATATTTCTATGTCTATATGAAAGCATATAAAGCTCAATTAGCACGTGCTGGAAATAGAAGAACTCTGCAGAGAAAGTGCTAATTGGGAAGAGGTGTGAAATTTGGCAACAGAGCAAGTGACTAATGAAATTATGTAATATCCGTTAAGAAATTGAGAATTGAACATGGATTTGGCAGAGAAATTTATAAGGAATTAAAATTATTTTAGTATGCATAACTTCTTTAAATGGTATAATAGAACAGATACTATATACACTCTAGTTATGATCTAATACTATGCCATATATATAGATACAAATTTCTTTATAACTTCTCCTAACTATCTCCTCAGTCTCCTCATACATCGCTTGATCTCATATTGAAATTCCATTAACATTATCGAATATGCAAATTAGCTAAGATCTGAAATTCTTAATTCCCCCGTCTGTCCCGCTTGCATATAGAGAGTTTATTCAAATTGGGAACAAAAGACCCGAAAAATTATTACAAAATTTTATTTACTTAGCTAACAAATTGCGTAGCAAACAAATGCGTCAAATATTATAATGTATGCAGAGTATATACATATATGTTTATATAAAAATAATCAAAATACCAAAATAATATACACATAATATAAAAAGCAACAAAAAGCAATTTAATTACTATATAAAAAAGCTGCCCAAAAACACAGTTCACAAAAAATTACAATATACAAGCGTATATAGGCATGTATGCACACATAGACATATACATATACATACAGATGTACATATGTGCATACATACAAACAGTGAGTTACAAACATACATACACATATACACTATATGTACATATGTATATACAGCTGTACTATATGCATTTCCTTCTGTATGAAACGAGAAATTTCTGTATCAAAAGACAGCAAAAACAACAACAACAACAAAAACAACCTACAACTCGGTATCAATTCTTAATGCGGAAATATTGAGGAATCATTTTTGTAGTCGCTGCGTTTTTTTTTTCGCTTCCACTGCTGCTCCTTACTTTATTTTTATACAAAACTGTATATAGGCAAAAGAAGAAGAAGAAGCAGCAGCAGCAGCAGCAGCAAAACAGCAACAAAAAGTAAACAGCGAGCACTAATACACATACACTTAATGAGAAATGCTGCTTTAAGTCCACGAAAATATATACATACAAGCATACATACATGTGTCGCTATAAGCATGCAAACATACATTTAGCTTTAACGAGCTATAAGAATCGCACACACACACACATGCATATGTTCGTGTATGCGTCTCGCACTTGTCTGCATGTGTGTGCGTTATCCGCGAGACCTTGAACTTGAGACTGAATTTCCAAAAAGCGCACAAGCACACAGCACACTCACACACACAAAGGCAAACAAATGCGCCCAGCGTCGACAGCGACAGCGACAGCGACTCACAAACACAAGAACAAAAGACAATAACAGCAACAACAAGAGCAACTCTCGACAGCGGCTTTTATTCTTTGCACCCATACACAAGCAATGTGAAAGACACACACACACATAACGGCAGCGGCAGAGGCAGTGACTGAGGCAGCGACAGCGGCATGAAAGCCAAAATAAGCCAACGGCAGCGGCAGCAGCAACAACAATGCACACGCAGAACAGGAATTTAGCAAGAGAGTGAGTGCGCGAGGAAGAGGGAGAGGGAGAGAGTGCGAGTGCGAGTCAGAACTGGGAACGCAAAGTGGGAATGAACTGGGAACTGAGTTCGCTGACGGAAGCAGCCCATGGATGGGAATGCGGGAATGGGCGAATTGGGGAAGAGAGAGTAAAACAGGGACGACATTAGTATGTATTAATGTGCAGCTGTATGCGTATATGTGAGTGTGTGCACGTATACAATAGCCAAACAAACACATAAATTATAATATTTAAATATAGAACTTTTGAGTTGTTGTCGTCGTTGTCGCTGTCGCTGTTGCTGTTGCTGTTGCTTTCTTTTGTGTCTGTGTGTTGCTTGTTGTTCGCATATAACTTTTGGTTAATCGGTCGACAGTTGTTGTTGTTGTTAGAGTCAAATTGCTTTCGCTGTGATATACAACGCACACTGACAACATTTTGGGCTTTATTGTTTTTTGTTTCTTTATGGCAACACCCACAAGACGAAGTTAACTATAAAATAGGCCAATAACGTAATGACAACAACTGCAACAACAACAACACCTGTTCAATTGTTGTTTTAGCAATTGTCAGATATACAGCGCGCTGCTTCCTCGGAAATAGCTCGAAAACTGTAAACAAAACACTCGGCACACACACACACACACACACACACAAACATGGACTATAAAAGAGTTAGTGCAGCATGCTCGACTATGGAATACCCTGCATATGACTTGAACTGAACTCGCATTAACGGCAACTAATCATAGCAACAACAACAACAACAGCAATCTACATTGACCTACTATTTGCCAAATGCTGCGGCTCCATTGTGAATTGTGCATTGTAAATTGTGAATTGTGATGTAACTGTCCCAAAACGCGGCGCACATATCAACGAAGCAGTTCAAGTCCAAATTCAAGCAGGGAACCACACAAAGCCAATAGACGAGAAAAAAAACAGTACTTAATGTGTGTGTCTGCACATGACTCTACCGTTAATTGTACACTTGTGTGTGTGTGTGTTAGCCAATTTTGTTTTCTCATAATATATTAAATTGTTTTTATTTTTGCTTTTAATAGACCGCATTTTTAGAGGTCAACATTGCAATGCGTAATGCTAGTGTGTGTGTGTGTTGGTGTGTTGGTGTGTGTGTTACGCTCTTTGTGCCACATTCAAATGGGTTTGCCAATTCACTTTAATTTCAATTTGAATTCGGTTTCGACCCCAGCGGACTGCTGCTGCTGCTGCTACCCTGCGTATGCGTAATTTGTGTGCCAGGTGTGGCAGCGCCGTCTGCATAACATGTTCTGACATGTTCTGCTGCTGCAATGCACGCAACTATTTATATGCATTACGTATACGTAGCGGCTGCTCACAGCTGTGCCCCTACGTGTTACGTATTACGTATACGCCTTATTAGCAGTGCCACGTGAGCAGCGTCCGCTTCAAGCTACATACATACATACATACATATGTATATTCCATGCGAAATACAATTTGCAACAACAATTGACAGCAATTTCCGCTCAGCCAAATATCTGGTTTTTCGTGTGCCGAAAAACTAAAAAGAAAAATTCTTTAAAAAAATAAAATAAATAAATCTTTATAGTTTCCGTCAAAGAAATAAAAGTTGATTTTCCACTGCACAAAACCAAAAATTGAGGCAGTCAGTTATAGGGGAAGGAGGGGGGGGGGGAGTTGGGGGCACTGACAAGCCACAGCTGATTTGAGTTACCTGCCTGCCTGCCTGGCTGGCTGGCCGCAATTTCCGTCACGAATTGGCCAGAGACACATGCAGGCATGGGTCGATCGAGAAATATATACATATGTAAATGTGTCATATTTTTACAGCAGCTTTTGAATTTTGTATAAATATATGTACATACATATATGCATAGTTGAATATTTTATATGCATTAATATGTATATTTCTTTGTTGTTTTTGTTTTTGTTGTTGCTTCTCATTCACCCACAACGCGGCGAATGAGCGAGCAAATGAACGAAATGAAACGAGCGGCAATTAAAACGAGACGAGGCGGCGAATTGCCCATGTGTGTGTGTGTGTGTGTAGGTATTTAAAAAGCTGTAAAAAAAGCACACATACACTCATACGTGCAAAGGCGGCGCGTACAACATGCAATAATGCAGCCAGCAAAGCATAAATTGTAAACTCGTCGTCGTCGTCGCCGTCGCCGCAGCAACAACAGCAGCAGCAGCGCCGACAAGCCTTGACCTGATTTCTCTTCCTCTCTTGCTGCCAACTGTTTGTGTTCGTGCGTGTGTGTCTGTGTATGTGTGTGTGAGCACGCTTGCATGCAAGCTTTATTGCTGCCTTTTAGTTTGCTTGCACGCTGCACTTGTGCGAGCGAGACAACTATATGTGCTTGTTTATTTCTTGCTGTTGGTGTGTGAACAGCTTGACATTCAATGCAATTTTGTTGTTGCTGCTTTTTTTTTGTATTTTACTTCTGCTGCAGCAGCCGCCGCGGCGTTTCGCATAAAATAAGTGAAAATGCACTTTTACTTTTCAACAACAACAACAACTGCTACAACAACTTGTGCATTTTTCTTGCGTTGCAGCTCAATGCACAGCAGCAGCAGCAGCTGCCAGCCAGCCAAAGAAAGTGAGATGCAATTTTTTGTTTCACTTTTGCTGCTGCTGCTGCTGTTGTTGTCGTTGTTGCTTTTTCCTTTTTGCTTTTGCTGCCTCTCTCGCTTTGCATTTCTTTTGTCATTGTTTTTAACGGTTGTTTGTTATTGTTGCTTTGAGTTCATGGCTCGCCAAATTGGGGCATTTCATGTCGCTGTGTGAGTTTTCTAGCCTCTTGGCGACTTTTGCATGTCGCTCAACTTGCTAACAACTGTAGCAACAACAACAACGATTGTATATAATTATGCATATTGCGAATTATTTAAGTATTATTAGCTTTGCATTTCATGTTAGTTTTGGACAGTTTGACAGGTCGCGGCTTAAGCGAAGAGGGCGGCACTTAAATAGAGCTTGTTACAGTTGTTGTTGTTGTTGTTGTAGCTACAGTTGTTGATGAGATAAAGTTGTTTTATAATTGGGTCGCAACAGTTGGCCAGACATTTGCAAGTAGTTTCGAGTGTTGGAGCCATGAAATTAATATAACTTATTTATTTATTTGCATTTTGTTTTGCACTCTTTGCAGATACTGAAATTCCTATTGTCAAACAATCAACCAGTCCGTCACCTCATCAGCAGCAGCAGCAGCAACAGCAGCAACACCAGCAGCAGCAACACCTGCAGCAGAGCCAGCAACAGCAACAACAAGCCTTTGGCGTTGCAAGCACTTTGCTGCACATTAAAACGGAGCAGAATGCGCTCTTAACGCCACTGCAACAGCAGCAGCAGCAACTTAGCTTACAGAGCAACAACAATGCGCATCAGCAACAGCAGCAGCAGCAGCAGCAGCAACAACAGCAGCAGCAACCTTTGGCCATACCACATCGGCCGCTGCTGCATAATCTGCTCAGCGGCGGTGCAATTCACAATCCACATCACAGAAACTACACGACGGCCACAACAGGTGAGTGCAATCAGCAGGCAGCAAGGTGAACCAGTGCACACGCCCTTTTTTTTTGGTTGTTTAAGCATTGGGCCGACTCTTGGCAACTTGTTAATCTTGGCCCATTCTCTTGGCTCGTTTCGCAGGTTCATTTCCGCCCAGTCCCGCGGACAGCGGCGTCTCCGACGTAGACAGCTCCAGTTCCGGTGGGCAGCCATGCGCCGACGAGTTGAAGGCGCGTTTGGGCATGCCCACAACGGCGGCAACGTCGGCGGCAGCGGCTGCCACCCACTCGGCGGCGGCAGCGGCAGCAGCGGCGGCAGCAGCAGCCGCCCACCTGCACACGGGCACATTTCTGCATCCGAATTTATATCAGAACAATGCGGCGAATTCGTTGCGGAATATATGGAATCGCAGTGTTGGGGGTGAGTATATCAAGTATTCCATATGGTATGTATGTGTACATGTGTGTGTGTGTGCATATGTATGCAGCAAAAGTTCAGCAGTCGAAAAATGGCAGGCTCATACATATCAATATATGCACACGTACACACACACACACGCATACTCAACACAATCAATTGCAATAAGAATGTGATGCACTCGCTGCTTTTATGCTTTGCGCTTCGCTTCGTGTCTCTGTGTGTGAGTGTGTGTTCGTCGCTGTGTAAAATCTGTGGTCATCGACACATTGCCTTTGCGCAAATTGTGAAGGTCACAACGACAACGACAACAGCAGCGACTGCGACGACGGCGACAGCGTCAGTGTGTGGCAATGCTTGGGCACTGTGAGCGTCTCTCATTTTTGTGTTCGCTCTCTTGCTTTCGTGCGCTCGCTCTGTCTGTATTGCCCTCCTCTCATTGCTAATGCAACAATGCGATAGTGAAGACACGAGCAAACGAAAGCTTGCCTTGCTCTCTCTCTCTCTCTCTGTCTCTACGCTGCTGACTGCTGTTTGTTGTTGTGTGCTGGTGTGAGTGAGCGAGCGCGCACACACTTTTGATTTTATTCAACGGCGGCGCTCAGTCATTTGCCCGCCCAGGCGCTGCCCGCCCCTCTAGCAGTCTATGGGCAACTGGCTGTTGAATTGGGCAACGGCAGCGCCGTTGACGCCGGATGTAAAACAAAACTTACTAAATAGCATACAAAATTACAGACACACACATGCATACATATGTATGTACGTGTATGTATGTATGCATGTACTGTGAAATAGCCAGACAAAGCAGGCGAAGAGCACAGTGGTGCAGATTAGATTGAAAACTGAATGAAATTGTTTGCTGTGCAACGTGTATTGAATTGCAATCCACGCGCATTTTACATGCATGTGTGTGGAGTGTGGATCGTTTTGCTGTTTACAGAATCCTAACTATCTCTCTCTCGCTCTCTCTTTAGTGCCCGATAATTATTACGGCAACAGTGGCAACAGTGGTTCGGGAGGCGTTAATCCTGGCACACCCGGCACGCCCAGCTATCTGACAACGTCCTACTTCAATGCGCCAACGGCGGCGTCGACGCAGCGCAGCGCCGCTGCCAACGGCTTTGGCACGCATCAGCATCATTCCCTACAACATCAGCAGCAGCCGCAGCAGCAGCAGCAACAACAACAACAACAACAACAACTGTCACATCACCAACAGCAGCAGTTGCATCACCAGCAGCAGCAGCAGCAGCAACAGCAGCAGCAGCAACAACAACAGCAGCAACAACAACAGCAACAGCATCCACAGTCTCAGCATCCACATCAGCTGCACTCGCATTCCACAATTGCCAATGCTGCAGCAGCGGCGGCAGCAGCAGCCGCGGCGGTCGTCAGCAGCAGCAGCGCCGTCGCCGCAGCAGCGATGCTCAACGCCGGCAGCGGGCAGAACGGCGTCATCCAACAGCCGGCGACATCGAGCGTTAACTATGATCTCTCCTATATGCTGGAGCTGGGCAGCTTTCAGCAGCGCAAGGCGAAAAAGCCGCGCAAGCCGAAGCTCGAGATGGGCGTGAAGCGTCGCAGTCGCGAGGGCTCCACCACCTACCTGTGGGAGTTCCTACTGAAGCTGCTCCAGGACCGCGAGTACTGCCCGCGCTTCATCAAGTGGACGAACCGCGAAAAGGGCGTCTTCAAGCTGGTCGACTCCAAGGCCGTCTCCCGCCTCTGGGGCATGCACAAGAACAAGCCCGACATGAACTACGAGACGATGGGCCGAGCGCTGCGCTACTACTACCAGCGCGGCATATTGGCTAAGGTGGATGGCCAGCGGCTGGTCTACCAGTTCGTGGATGTGCCCAAGGACATCGTGGAGATCGATTGCAATGGAGTGTGAGTGACAGAGGGAGAGAGAGAGTGATCGAGAGAGAGCATGTATATAGATGTTAACGGTGGCAATAGAATGGGAGCTAAAGCGGCTAGCGGCAATAGTAGAAAATATATCTATATATGTATGTATATATAGAGTATATAAGAGCGTAGCAACCACAACTACACACACACACGCACACAGTATGCATGTGTGTGGGTTTCTTTTTGTACATGTTGAGTTTTTTGTTAAGATCTAAGATCAGAGGAAACAGTTATAGAAGAGATGAAGAGTATAAATTACATAGCTGCTAGAGATACACCCTACACACACGCACACACAGACAGGCATATATGCGTGTGTGTGTGTGTGTATTTTATATATATTAATGTAAAATGTAAAATTCGTTAGTAATTAATAATTCTATTCATTGGCTTTAGTGTTTTAATTAATGTAACATTTAATTATTGTTATTATTATCGATTATTATTATTGATTGATTGATGGATTGATTGATCGATCGATCAGTGAATTCTTATTGATATTTGTGTACGAAAGGTTTTTAGCTAACTGCATAGCTAAAGAAAGATATATACAAAAAACAAACAACGCCTAGCCTAATATATATATATATATATGAACTATATAACTCCCCCCTAATGCCTATCCCTAACTGTACTTTTAGTGTTAGTTAACGATTCGTTTTTTGGGGGCTCATTGTTTTTGTTGCTTATTTTATAAAAAGAGATCAAGAGGAATATGAAATATATATTTTAATAGTTCTAATTAGTTCTTACGCCTAAACTTAGTTTATTTATTTAAGTCTTTCGTTCTACTCTTAACCACGCTGCCCCAATATCCTGCGACAGGAGTCAACTTTCACTGTAATTATTAAATTTTAAGTTCAAAAAACAAAATTTACAAAAACAAAAAAAAACAACAACTTTTTGGTCTGAATTTTATGTCTGAAATATCTTTTTTTCTAAGCACTGCCACGAACTAAAAAACAAAAACAACTCAAAAAAAAAACATATACTACAAATAGTTTCACGTTTCTACAAACACAACAAACTTTCAATGCAACAAACAACAAACAAAAATTCAAAAATCCACAAAAATGTTTCAAACACTGCCCAAAAAAGAAGAAGAAGAAAAATAAGTGCAATCTCTTAAGTGCATCAAACTAAAAGTTTACAAAAATAGAAGAAAGTGTAAAAGAGTAAAACCAACTCCTAGTTCTATATATATATATATATATATATATATATATATATATATATATATATATATATATATATATATATATATATATATATATATATATATATATATATATATATATATATATATATATACTCACATATGTGTATATATGTATGTCTCTATATATGTATGTATTTCTTTTATACTTATTATGTAGTTTGCGTTCTCTAAGTACCTTTATTATTAACTAACTAACTATCTATATCTATCTATTATTATTATTATTATATTATTATTATTACAAAATATAAAGTTTTACGTTTTTTCTTTAAATTTTGTTCAAATTGATTGAGGGTTTGATTGATTGATTGACAGATTGATTGATTTATAAATAATAAAAACAAAAAACAAAAACGAAGTGAGTTTCAAGAGTTTCGAGAGTTCCAACTCTGTTCATTGTAAACAACATTTTTTTATGTTTAATTTTTTATTTTTTAATTATTAAAATAAAAATTATTATTTCAATGTGCATGAGTTTTATTTTCATAGAACATAGATATATATCTATATATATAGCAACGATCCATGATATACAACAAATACAAATATTTGCAACCCGTTACAAATTTGAAATCTAAATATACCTCCCATTAAAGTATATAAAAAATGATATATAGTATATATATATGTATTCAAAGTCTATATAGAACATATTTTAGATAAATTTAAGCCACGAAATTTCGATGTAGCTCGTTTTTTAGATGGAAAACCAAACTCAGTTTTTGAGGTTTCGAATACGAAGTGAAAGAGGGAGATAGAGAGAATGAGAGAGAGAGAGAGAGAGAGAGGGAGAAGCATGTCTATCTAAATATATATACCTATTAAATAGAGTTTAAGTGCATGATACAATTATATAACAGACGCTTTAAGGATGAGAACAAATGAACATCGCGAGGGTAGTCTGAACAGTTTGAGAAGATAACAGAAGAAAGCAAGAAAAATATAAAATTGAGAATGTTACAATAGGTTCAGCCGACTACATAATACTCCTTCACAATGCCACAATAGTTAATAATTAATAATATTTATAGAAAATGGTATATACTTCCAGACAATAGAGAAATAGACCAATTTACATAGTTTTTATGATTTTTCCTCATTTTAATTTATTGACATTCTAAATTATATACATTATAGTCCAAGTATTTCAAGGATCAGGCAAATCGAATTTACCCATTTTTAAATTGTGAACGAGTATCAGATGTTACAAAAGCAAACTTTTCAGACCGCCCTCGTAAAACAATAAAAACCAAATGCAACGAAAAATAGTAAACAATTCTCAAACTTGTAAGAAAAATAATTTTTACATTGCAAGAAATTATAGCAACAGTTTTTTTTTTATTTTTTATTTTTATTTCAAGTAAAACAAATGACAACGAAATATAAAATATTTTTTTATTTTTTTAAATTTTAATTAATTTTGTTTTATTTTTCAATTTTTATTGTTATTTAAAAATTTTTGAAACCGCCAAGATAAATATGCACTGTAAATGTATATAAACAACTTCTGGACCTCATGTTTCACTTATTAGAAATAAAATAAGCATAATTATAAAATATGAAATATATATATATATATATATATATATTCGATATATACATATATATATATAACGAAAAGAAACGCTGGATAAGACCAACTAAATATTAAAGATTTCGATTTTGAAGGAAAAACAGATCTCTAGAATAATTAAGTCAAACACTTACTTTATTGAAGAATATATATAGTTTTAAGATCGAGTGAGTTAATGGATGAGTTTTGATATGTGAGTGAAGTTAGAGAAGGAGCAGGGGCAGGAGCAGGAACAGGAGCCGTAGCTAGTTGAATGAAAGTTGAAAGGATTGGAAAAGGTTTTTAGCGAATCTGTTGAAAAGTTAATATGTAGTTTATATATAGTATATTTAACTTATCGTATGTGCATCTATATATGTGTATGTATAAGAAATTAAGTTTCATTTTTTATATGTATATGCAACAGGCGATTTTTCAACGTCTGCATTCAAAAATCAGCAAATGCGAGCCACAAATTAGAAATTAGATCGGATTGGATCATCTTCTATATATATTTATATATATAAATATATATATGGCTGACCATATAGGTCGGATATTAATTTAATTTTAACACGCAACCGAAAAACAAAATTGGTAAAAGGAAATAGCATAATTATTTACTGTTATGAGAAAACGTTAGAGTTTTAAGATTTTTAGCTAAATTTTGTATATTTTAATCTACAGATTGCTATAAAAATATATATACACATACTTGTATTATCTGTTTTATAAATAACATTAATAAATGAGACTAACAAAATGTTGTATTTTAACTTTTAGAAATTTTAAAAATTCGTTATACGGTTCAGTCCTGACAACATGCTCACTGCTATGGCACTTCAAATTACTCATTGATCACTGTAAACAACTCTGTTAATCGCAAAAAGTATATGGTTTGAGATATATATATTCTCTGATTAGTAACATTTTTAAAATTGAGGAAAACTTATAAATATTCATATAGTATGCATTCGAGATCAATCAATAGTTATACATTCCTTATTGCGTAGTATATGCGTACAAATCAGCGTTGCACTTAACATTTCATATCGATACTGAAAATATCGCATTGCCATGCTCGCGCATCGTGCTATGCTGGCATACGATGTGTGCAAGTTATCGATATGCGAATGCGCATACTTACAGTATGCGGCCATACTGTAAATACATATACACATACATACATTTTTTTCTTTTTGTGTCATTGTGCGTTCCAAAACCAAAATCACATTTTTGCGATGCATTTGCATTGCAAATTATAGAACAAATATGAGGTGTTTTTGTGTGGCGAAAAGGCAATATCAACAATGATAACAATGAATTGATGTATATAAGTTGCATAACGTACGTCGTCGGGCTCCGTCTATGTATATGTCCCTCGTCGTTGAGCAGTCGCAATTTCCAGAAAACCACACATATACACTCGCGCACACAAACACGTACACACATGCTCAAAACAGCAAAAAAAAAGCAGAAAAGCAGTTTTTGAATGGCGTGAAAAGTGTGAAAACGCAAAATTAATCGAAATCAAGTGTGCATTTTGCTCAAATTTTGATAGCAAATGTGTTGTGGCAGCTACGAAAGACGCGCAGCATTAGCAGCAGCAGTAGCAGCAGCGGCAGCGCAGCAAGCGTCAGTTACCTTTCCCTCCTACAGCAGTCGTAGATTACCAATACAAGCGCAACGACCACAGCCGACAAAGAAAAAAGACACTCTGCCTGTGCTTGTGCTACTGGCTCTGGTTCGTCTTCTTCTTGTTAATCGTACAGTTCCTACGTCGACGACAACGACAACAACAACAACAACAACAGCAACAGCAGCAGCAAGAGCAACAACAATATTTGACTCAGCTGCCAAGCGAAAACAACTAAAGAAGAAATCAAATCAAATTGCTGTAAAACTGTGCGTTGACTTGCATGTGAAATTAGCGAAAAAGGAAGAAGAAGACGTTGTTGTTAACGCGTGTGAGGGTGTTCGTGCGTGCGTGTGAGTCATGAGTGGTATACCAAGCAGCGCTGCTGTCGCGGCAGTCGCTCTCTCAACTGTAACGGGCAACACCGCCGCCGCCTCTGGGAACAACACCAGTAGCAACAACAACAACAACCTGCCGTTTGAAAAGGATAAGATCTGGTACTTCAGCAATGAGCAGCTGGGCAACTCACCAAGTCGTCGCTGCGGCATCAAGAGCGACGATGAGCTCCACTACAGACAGATGACCGCCTATCTGATACAGGAGATGGGTCAGCGTCTGCAGGTGTCGCAGCTGTGCATAAATACCGCTATTGTTTATATGCATCGTTTCTATGCGTTCCACTCGTTTACACATTTCCATCGGAATTCCATGGCATCAGCCAGCTTGTTCCTGGCCGCCAAGGTGGAGGAGCAGCCACGCAAGCTGGAACATGTGATAAGGGCGGCCAACAAGTGCCTGCCACAGACAACCGAACAGACCTATGCAGATCTCGCCCAGGAGCTTGTCTTCAATGAGAACGTACTGCTGCAGACGCTCGGCTTCGATGTGGCCATTGATCATCCGCACACCCATGTGGTGCGCACCTGCCAGCTGGTCAAAGGTAGGCACCAAGCTCTAAACCTATACCAATGCCAAATGCCATTTGGCTGCCCGATGATTAGAGCAATTGTGATTTTAACACTGTGATATATTTTAGCATGCAAGGATCTGGCGCAAACCTCCTACTTCTTGGCCTCAAACAGGTATGGCTACATACCTGCAAATGGTATCCACATTAACTAGGATACTAGCTGGCATAGTGCGTGTATGTGTGTGCGTGTGTATATGTGTACAACCTACAAGGACACAATAGAGTCAAAAAATCATGTAGCTGCTCCCTTTGTTAGCGTCGCTCTTTGCCTGCTGCTACCTGTGTTACCTATGTTAAGGTCATTAAATACCCAGTACCTTAATTCCCTTAATTCTGCCAAAGACTTGAGCCATTTATGACACCCACGCTAACGTGTTTTCTATGGCTTCTGCAGATGGTAGTAATAAATGCAAAATATTCCACGAAAATTTGGGTAAATTTGAAGAGCATTTGATATAAGGCTCGCCTGAGCAGCCCGAGATTTTAAAGTTTTAAATCATGCTTAAGCAGGTATCAGTGATATTGAAGTCGTCCTGATTAGAGCTGTCATATGCGTTGTCTATATAGACTGATTTGAGTAGGGAGTATTCGACTTGAACAAGGTAATATATATTAAATATGCATATATTTTATATTTCATCTTTGCTCATTGGGGAGTATCGGACTTAGACAAGCCTAAGTTTATTAATGTGCATATGCTGCAGTAAGGGTATTTCATCGTCGGGCATTATCGTATCAAACATCAATTAAAGCAATAGCTGCCCCTATATATGCATAATATACCCACGCACACACCTGATTATGTTTTATATAATAGACAAGAGGCTTATATATGTAACATCATTTAGTATATATCCTATATATATAGTGCACATTTAACAACTACTATAATATACATCTTTATGCTGCCTTCGGCTGCTGCCTCGTTTTCGGTGCTTAGCCTACATCTGACCTCGATGTGCCTGCAATATCGACCCACTGTGGTTGCCTGCTTCTGCATTTACTTGGCCTGCAAATGGTCGCGCTGGGAGATACCGCAATCGACTGAGGGCAAGCATTGGTTCTACTATGTGGACAAGAGTGTGTCGCTGGAGCTGCTCAAGCAGCTGACGGACGAGTTCATAGCCATTTACGAGAAGAGTCCGGCGCGGCTCAAATCGAAGCTCAACTCGATCAAGGCCATTGCTCAGGGCGCCAGCAATCGCACGGCGACTGGCAACAGCAAGGACAACAAGCCGAAGGAAGACTGGAAACTGAGCGAGATGATGAAGGGCTATCACTCCAATATCACAGCGCCGCCAGAGCTCATGAATGGCAACGACAGTCGCGACTCATCGCAATCAGCGCTGTTGCCACCGCCTGCAATGGTGCCGTCGCAGCAGCGACGGGGCGAGAGCAGCCATCAGCGCTCGTCTTCGGTGGGCTGTGCCCCAAATAATTCGTCCTCTTCTACCTCCTCATCGTCATCGAATCACAAGTTGCCAAATTATCCCGGCGCACTGCCGCCCGAGGCACATGGAGGTGTGTATTGCCAAGCTTCAGCTTTTAGTCATAATCTCATATCCCTCTCCATCACCTCCTTCGTATAGATCACAAATCGAAGCAGCCTGGCTACAGCAGTCGACCGCCCTCTGGCCATCAGTCGAGCTCGTCATCATCGGCGCAACGTAGTAGCAACAGTAGCAGCTCCTCCGCGGGCAGCAGTCAGCGCAGCTCCGCGAATCAGCCGTCTGGTCGACCACCCATGCCTATGGACTATCACAAATCATCGCGTGGAATGCCGCCCGTTGGCATGCCACCGCATGGTGGTCACAAGATGTCCACAAGTTCCAAGCCTCAGCAGCCACCGCCTCCGCTCTTAGACAGTCGCGGCAACAGCACCAACAGTTCGTCATCCGCCTCCAATGCATCAGCAGCAGCCAAAGATGTCAGCAAGTCGGCGTCGTCATCATCGAGCAGCAGCAGCAACAGCAGCAAAATGTATCCTAATGCACCGCCGTCCTACAGCAGTAGTGGACCCAGCAGCAGCAATCCGTTGATGTCTCGTGGCGGCTACCCTGCACCGCCGGCTGGCTATGGCTCGCACAGCTCGCATCGCAATAAATCCGTCTCGTCATCAAATTCATCGTCATCCGTCCACAGCATGCCGCCTTACGAGCAGCAGCTGCCCTATGGCCAGAGCCAGGCAGTGCCCAGCTACAATCATATACAACCGCAACCGCAACCGCAGTCGCAGTCGCAGTCCCAACCTCCGCTGGAGTCGCAGCAGCTCACCAAGAACAACTCGCTGTTCAGTCCGGAGTGGAGCGAGATCAAGAAGGAACCGCAATTCAATGGGCTGTTACCACCGCCGCCGCCAGGACCTGCTCACGAAAGTCTGGGCTACAAACTGAACAATCATGCGAGAGATCGGGACAGCCCCAAGAAGGATCGTTTGACGCCCACCAAGAAGGACAAGCATCGCAACACCTTGCCACATAGCAGTGGATCATCGGGCAGCACCAGCACCAGCATCAGCACCAGCACCAGCAGCAGCAGCAGCAGCTCGACTAAGCCCATGCTGCCGCCGCCGAAGAAGAGCCACAGCGACCTCCTAGCCAATGACTCAAGTCGCGACATTGGCAGCTTGAAGCGTGCCAATGAAATCTCTGGCAGTCAGTACGGACTCAATAAGCTGGACGATCACGATGCGGGCAGCCTGCCACGGGACAAGGTGCGCAAGCTGGACAACAGCATGGGACTGCCGGGCTACCCGAGCTACAGCGAGGACAACAAGCATGCGCCGCTGTCGATGTCGAACGGTGGAATTGAGACGACGCCCGATCTGGTGCGTACACTGCTCAAGGAGAGCTTCTGCACAACGAACGGCTCGCTGCTGAAGCCCGACGCATTGACCATGCCCGGACTGAAGCCGCCCGCGCAGCTGTTGGAGCCGATGCCGCCAACAACACAACAACTACATATAAAGAAGGAGCCGCTGAGTGCGCCCACAAATCTGTTGAGCAACAGCTTGTCGGCGGCGCCACCCATGGAGCTGGATGCGTTGACTAAGCTGGGCGAGGGCAAGGATGTGGATGGGGCTGGTAAGTCGGAGAAGAAGAAGAAGAAGGACAAGCATAAGCACAAGGAGAAGGACAAGTCGAAGGACAAGCCCGACAAGGAGGAGCGTAAGAAACACAAAAAGGACAAGCAGAAGGATCGCAGCAGCAAGGACACGTCCATGGACTCGCTCAAGCTGGTCATCAAGACCGCGGCCAATCCCAACGGCAGTCTCCAAGTGGGTGCCGCTGCGCCGCTCAAGCTGAAGATCAGCAAAAACAAGGTAGAGCCCAATAACTATTCAACCGGAGCTGGACTATTGCCAATGTCATCGGCTTCAGGCTTCGGCATTGCGCCACCGGTGCAAGGGATAACGACTACGGCTGGCCAGCAGATGGGAGGAATGCCGGGATATGGCGGGTATAGCTCATCGAACAGCAACAGCAGCAGTGGAGGCGGTGGCAACAGTAGCAAGAAGAAGCATGGCGACAGGGATCGGGAGAAGGAGAGTAAGAAGAGCAAAGCGCAGGACTATGGCAAGTACAATGGAGTCCCTGGCGTGGGGGCTGGTGGCGTCTATGCGCCTCTAGGCGGTGCTGGCGCCGCGTCCAATACGCAGACCGCCGTTGCCAGCTTGCTGGGTCTGCCACCCAACCTGACGACGGCGTCGTCAAATGCCAATCTGAGCTCCAACTCTGCCGTCTCCGCTGCGTCGATGGTGATGGGGCCAACTGGAATGTCCACTGGCATGGCACCGACCGCTCTGCCCATTTACAACAAAAAGTAGTCGTAGTCAACGTAGTTCCCGATAATCCCCTCACATAACTATCTATGCTTTGGAACACCCATATAGCCCTCGATATAGTTTATATGTAATGTAATACGGTAGTCGTAATTGTTGGTGAGATGATGATGATGATGCATTAGTTGGCTAAGTTGATAATTGAACTATATATTTTAGTTAAGCCCATACCCAACCGCAACTGCAGCCGGAACTACTTCGGTTAGTTGTGTTCAACACATAATGATAATCAGAAAATGAAACAAAACTTAAAAAAAAACGTCTGTACAGCATTAATTAATTTGTAATTATAACACACACATACATACATGTATCCACATGATAGATATAATGTCAAAGCGAAGCAAGCTCCTTCCGATTGCAAATAGAGCGTGAGCGAGCACGGCCGTTTAGTCAGTAAGTTAGTGAATCAACTACCCATACATACATAAGCATAAACACACACACACACACCTGCACTCACACATACACAAATATATATATATATATATTGATCTGTTGTATATAGCCACATGAGAAACAATTTCCGCTTAGCTAAAAAATCTAAAAAGAAAAACTAAATATAATACGGCCCAAACTAATGCAAATAAAAAAGAAGAAAAAAAAATCTGAATCGAAAATCTTAGAGAGAAGAATTGAGGCAAAGTCGAGAGAGCCGCGCGCTTTAATTATAAATTAAAGGGCAAAGCAGCAAAATATTTAAAACAAGTTTAGAAATCACAAACAAAACTACATAGAGTATAAACTAAACACACACACATATATATATATATATACACGTAAATTATTTGAACTAAATAATAGTATATATATATATATATATATATATATATATATATATATATATATATATATATATATATATATATATATATATATATATATATATATATTTAAAGAGAAAAGTGAATGCCGTTTAACATTGTGTGAAATTAATTTTTAGTTAGCCAAGTTTTCGTTTTTTATTATTAATATAATTTCTATTTTTTTACAATCAATGAATTCGTATAGTTTTTAGTTTTACAAAACAAGCAAACCATAAGAGAATAGCAGCTAAAGAATAAAACAAAACAAAATATTTGATAAACAGTCGACATAGCTTTGAGTTGTTTTTAATTTTATTTTTAGTTTAAAGTTCTAGAAATAGCATTCAAGTGAATATGGATGAAACAAAAACAAACAATTGTTGTGCAACACGAAAGAAACAAAACAAAACAAAGCAAAAACAAAAACAAAAGCTATGCAAGTTATTTGAAGTTAAGCAAAAAGTTTAAAGATAAAGCTAAAGAAAACGTATATCAAACACGATCATAAATTATGTAATTTTCGACTAGAAAACAAATTTAATCAAACGTTGCGCGTTTTTTCAGAAAAACAAAAAAAACTATTCGATTTCTAATTAAGCTAATAAGAAACTAAAAATGAATGAGAAGAGGAGAAGAAGAGGAGAATCGTATAGCTATATACTAACTAAACACACATACAATATATATATATATACATATACATATTCATATTCGGAAGATACGAAAAATGTTGAGTTACAAGAAGAAACAAAACAACAACTAGTGCTAATGCTAAACACACAAGCAACAACAACAGCAGCATTAGTTGTATTTAACAAAATGAAACACGTAATTCTATATTTCTTAGTTTTTCCCCCTTGCTCTACTTTTTAAGTTTTTGTACATAGTTGAAAAACAAAACACGAAAATGACATTTTCGAAAAAGTTGCTCGAAATCTCGTCAGAAGTTTCATTGGAAGCGCATTTCGCTCTGCTTCGAAGATGGATTACTTTCTTTTCGACTCTAGCGCACGTTTCGAAGGTTCGAATAAAAATTTCAAAAACCCAAAAGAACAATAAAAAAATTGGAAACACATAAAATAAAAACAAAAAACAAAATACAAAAAACTAGTTTTCGCATTGGATTATCTCCATTTCTTAGGCAATCTCAATTGATGTTCATGTGCTGCCAAATCCAGTCGAGGTAGCTCGTGACGCGCGTGAAGATGCTGGGGAAGCCAATCTCGCAGCCGGAGGAGACGCCGAAGGAGGTGATGCCGATGAGGTAGTTCTTGCCGTCCTCCTTGTAGATCAGCGGGCCGCCGGAGTCGCCGTGGCAGGTGGACTTGCCGCTGCTGGTGGTCATGCAGATCATCTTGTCGGAGAGCGAGCCGCCCCAGTAGAGCTTGCAGCGCGCCTGTGGCATCACGGGCATCGCCACATAGCGCAGCGTGGGCGAGGTCGTGTTGGCGCTGTCGCTGGCCCGGCCCCAGCCGGAGGCGTAGGCCGTAATCTGCTCGTAGCTGGAGTAGCTGCCGTTCAGCCCCCTTGGCAGCTCAGCCGCCCGCACTCGATCCGTGAACTGCACGGCCAGGGGCAGCTGCACCAGGGCTATGTCGTTGGCCACAGTGCTGGCCGTCCAGTTGGCGTGCACTATCATGTGCGACCTGTGCACCTGGTAGCGCAGCTGACCTGGCTCCCGCTCGTTCGTGATGTTGAGCGCGCCCAGGTAGGCCGTGGCCTTCACTGCGCCGTCCATGCAGTGGGCAGCTGTCAGTATCCAGCGATGGCTGATCAAGGTGCCGCCGCACCAGGTGCTGCTGTTGCCAAACGACACATTGAAGCCCACCTGGTATGGAAACTGGCCCACTGCAGCGAGCTCGCCGTTCGTAATGCGGCTGCTCTGGGCACACAGCGCCACCTGGGCTAGGGAGAGTGTAAGGACTATAAAGCAGGTGAAGGCAGGTGACTTCATCTTTCTAACTCAATTAGACAATTAATAGGAAATGATTTGACTATGGGGCTTATATAGAAAGCTGCGTCGCAATTACCTCAAGTGTCTCCCATCAACAACCCTTAAAAGCTGAGAGCCTTCAGCTGATTATCAACTATGTATTTTGATTATTATCATAATCGTTATCAAATATATATTTTATGCATGATATATGCAATATAGACATCTTGGAATTACTATTGAGTGCAACTGACAGAGGAGCAAACTCCCTTCTTGAGCATATTACAGAGTATCTTAAGAGACTGTATGCCCTTCTTAGCCATATTACAGAGTATCTTAAAAGAACTCTATGATATGATTTTGGATGCAGGTTTAATACTGGTAAACTCCAGACTCATAGCATAGAGTTTAGATTCATTTAAGAGTCTCTCAGCAAAGGCACTGCCGCTCTATGCGCTTCTCACAAAGGCAATCATTAATAGAAGAGTATCTTTAGCTCTATCAAACTTTGTATAGTGATAGAATTGTGGACAATATCGATGTGGCAGTTGTGCCACTAATGATCATTAGAATCAGCCCCAAAAGTGTGCCCCTATCATAGTCATATACCCCCTGCCAAACACATATCTATAGTAATATCATCGTTTATTGAATTTAGTTTGCATATCAAGCTGAAGAGAAGCGGAAGCTGTCTATTTGTTGACCACGCCGCTGTGCTCCTCGATCCAGTCCAGGTAGGCGGTGATTCTGGTGAAGACAGCTGGGAAGTTCTTCTCGCAGCCGAGAGCCAGGCCGAAGGAGGTGGCGCCGATGAGATAGTTGATGTCGCCGTCCTTGTGGACCAAAGGACCGCCAGAGTCGCCGCTGCAGGTGGATTTGCCGCCCTTGGTGCTCATGCAGATGACGCTGTCGGTGATGAGGCCGGCCCAGTACTTGTTGCAGGTGGCCGAGTTCATGATGGGCTGCTCCACGTAGCGCAGCACGGGGGAGACGGAATTGGACTTGTCGCTATCCAGACCCCAGCCAGAGGCGAAGGCCTTCTCGTCAGCGTAGGTGGAGTAGCGGCCATCCTTCTTGGGCAGAGTTGCGGCCCTGACGCGGTCGTTGAACTCAAGCTCGGCGGGCAGCTTGATCAGGGAAATGTCGTTGACAATCAGCTTGGGATCCCAGTGCTCGTGCACAATGATGCCGTGCTTCTCCACATGGATGCGCTGCTGGCCGGGCTCCTCCTCCTTGATCTTGGTGGCGCCCACATAGACGGTCACCGAGTCAGCAGAGTCTGTGCAGTGGGCAGCGGTCACGATCCAGCGGTTGGAGATCAAGGAGCCGCCGCACCATGCGCCAGAGTCGCCAATGGCAATGCTCAAGCCCACCTGGTAGGGGAACTGGCCCACATGCGCCTCGTCGCCGCCGGTGATGCGACCCTCCATGGGGGCAGCAGCCGCGGTGGCCAAAAGAGCAGCCAAAGCAATAAACAACTTCATGATGCGAATCGGAGTTTACTTCTGATCTGCCCTGAGCCGGAGCAAAGGTTTTTATAGCAACCCAATCAGTTTCTGGGCATATGCTCTATCTTATCAAAGTATCTGTTCACACGGGGACTCTCGAGAAGTTAACGATAAGGGCGCGTGCGTTACCCATTCTTGATATATACATATATATATATATATATATATATATATATATATATATATATATATATGTATATATGTATATATATATATATATGTCCTGATATGTGAATGGAACAAATAAGTTTTTTACAATCGAGTCAATAATTAAACTGATTAGCCTCGATGATTTCGGCAGAAAAACTCGCAATTTTGCCAATTAGTTTATTAATTTTTTTTTTTGTTCTATTTAAATGTCGAGCCTTCAGCATTTATCTCTATCTATTGTCCGTGAGTATGAACTAAAACACTTAAATGCCCAATCTATGCAACATATGTATAATATAATATTTATTTTAGAAGTACATTACTACGTAATGCCACGTTCCTGCTTTCTGAAGTGCCTCATTCAAGAAAATTTCAAAGGAAATACTTGAGACAGTGACTCTTCAGTTCAGTGACTGACGTCTCAACATAAGGGTTAACAGTTTAGCAGCTATGTTATAGAGTGCTGCAGGACTGTTGTGTTAACAGAAAAGCTGGCAGCTTAACAGCAATGCTATAATCAGAATCGCATAGGTGCCGCTGTTAACATAGCTGTTTAGCAACAATGTTATAAGCAGAATAGAGTTCTGTTAACAGTCGAATAAGCAAGCTGAACTTAACTGTGGCAACATAAGGGTTAAAGTTAAACTCTCTGATCAACATTAATAGAAGTTCTTAGATACTTTTGTAGAAGACTTTTCGGAAAGAAATGAATCATTTATAACATTATCGAAACCAATTGGTTCCAATAAGCCATTCATAAGAAGTGCTAACTGCCTTACTAGCACAAGGGTTAAGGCATAATCAGACTCTGTTGAATGTTGGCTGACAGAACGATTTCATTGTTATTGATAGAGATTTCCAGAGACTTCTTTGACAGGTACTTTACCATCCAACCTTTAGAACATTATCAAAATAACATGGGGTTTTCCATTCCTTTCAGATAGTCTTTTATTGTGACGAAGATTTTGAAAGTTTAAAGTACCTGATCTGTGGGCTTTGATAACTCCAGCGAATCTTGATTTTTATTTTCTATTAATTTTACAAAATTATAAAGCCGAACTATATTACTGAGTGTACTAAAATTTATCATTTTTTTACTGAACACCTTAAAAATAGATTAATTTTGGGCCTAAGGATATCTATAAAGCGTACTTTAGTTATTTCAGTAAATAATCAATTACTTCCCATGGAAAAATTTAAGTTGAGTTCATTTTGAGTTCGGAATGCTCGAGCAGATAGATAACTTTGAATTGGCGTATGCCTAGAAGAGCTGAATATATAATAAATATATATATATATAGATATATATATATATATATATATATATATATATATATATATATATATATATATATATATATATATATATATATATCTGTATAGTAGTTATCAAAAAATACGCAATTATTATTTTTGTTTTTTGGCAAATAATTCTATCTACAGATTACAGACTATAAAATTTAATTTAATTGATAAGCGCGAGGCAGAGTTACAAGAGGCGTAGCGAGCCACTTCAACAGGTGCGCTGGCCCTAAGTTTGCAAACGTCATTACCGATTGGGCGAATCACTATAAAAGCCATAGCCGGACTCTAGTCATCATAGTCTTCATTGAACTCAACATGAAGGTGCTCGTTGTATTCGCTCTGGCCTTGGCCTACGCCTCGGGATCGGCACTGCGTGCCCCCTTTGAAATAGATGTGGAGCCTGAGCTCCGCAATGTCTACATGCCCGTTCTGGATGGACCTGATGGTCGCATCACCAACGGACACGACGCCAGCGCCGACCAGTTCCCCTACCAGGCTGGTCTTTCCCTGAAGATTGGCAAGTCCTCCGCCTGGTGCGGTGGCTCCGTTATCGGACACGAATGGATCCTGACTGCCGCTCACTGTACCGATGGGTAAGTTGAAGCAGTTCTGCCAACTGATCCTCAGCTAATCCTTGGTTTCTTTATCTCTTTGTCCAGTGTCGATTCCGTCGATGTGCATTTGGGCAGCACTGTCCGCTCTAGCCCCAAGGTTAAGCACTCCGTCAGCAAGGACGACATCATCATTCACGCCGGCTGGAATTCCAAGACTCTGTTGAACGACATCTCCCTCATTCGCATTCCATACACCGACTTCAGCAGCTCCATCCGTGCCGTCGAGCTGCCCCGTCTGGAGTCCCACTACGCCACCTATGTCGATGATGAGGTCATCGCCTCCGGCTGGGGCCGCACCTCCGACTCCTCCAGCTCTGTCGCTGCTCATTTGCAGTACGCCTACATGAAGATCATCTCGAACGACGCTTGCAGGAGGACCTACGGTCTGACCATCCGCTCCACCAACATCTGCGTGTCCACCCCAGCTTCCGTCTCCACCTGCAACGGTGACTCCGGCGGCCCATTGGTCCTGAAGAACAACAAGGAACAGATCGGTCTGACCTCCTTCGGCTCCTCCGCCGGTTGCGAGAAGGAGCTGCCAGCTGCCTTCACCCGTGTCACCAGCTACTTGGACTGGATCAAGGACCACACTGGCATCTCTCGCTAAGCTGAGTAGTCAGAAAAGCGCGTGAGCGCTTCCTTCATTCTTCAAATTAAAGAATGTAATAAAAATAATAATATTAAGAGTTTACTTTTATTGAGCTTGGGCTCGATGGGAATATACTAAGAGATTCTCCCTTTCCATCCCAATACTTGGCCTAAAAGTAAAATATTATTAACAAAGGTGTTGAGTTGAATAAGTTATGTGCTTTGCTTACCTCCAAATCTTTCTGATCAACAAAGAATTCCTTGAAGGTGTATCCTCCAGATATCCGTTTCTATATATCCTGCAAAGAATAAGCCTTTGCCAAAATCATCTTACAAATTCATTTCTTTTAATCATTTTTTTTATTGTTTTTTGCTTTTGTTTTGTGTTGTTGTTCTTTAGTTTCTTTCACATTGAAACAGTTAAATATATAATTTTGTTTGTTTTGCGTTTTATATCATAATTTGACTTTAAAGTTTAGTTTAGGCTTTACTCGGCTTTTACATATATGTTTATATATATCATCAATAAATTTCATTTTTTCGTTTGTTTTTTTCTTCATTTCATTTTAATAAACATTTGGAATGCATTTTTATAATTTAAATTTAACAATATACATAAATTTGATTTGCGATTTAGTGGCATCGTTTTGTTGTTGTTGTAATAGGTATTTATATAAACGTTATCATTAAAAATTGGAGAGACTTATGCACAGTTTAACATTAGAATTATTATTATTATTATTAAATACACATACATAGTTATACAGAATAAAAAAGTTACAGTTTAATGGTCTTTATCAATCGAATGTCAATTAGGCATAACTTTTCATTGTTGTAGACACGAATATTGCATAAAAATAACAATTATAAAAAACCTTTATATAAGATATATTTTCTCTTTCCATTTTTCTTTTTACTTTTGTATAATTTGTTGATTTTCGATCTATAAGTGTGTGTGTATGAGTGTAGACGCAGGCAATGCATATTTTAAATTTGTTGTAGTTTAGTTAGTTAGAATTACTATTTTTTACAGTTTGTCGGCATGGGCCAATTAGAATACAAATACAAACAGACCCTTCCATTTGTGTATAGTCTACTCCAATCATGTGGACCTTAGGTCTCCAATTGGAGTTATGTATGTGTAAGCGTGTGTATGTGTGTGTGTGTGCTTTCGCCTAGCTAAAAATACATACGAAACAGCACTAAACTAGCAAAAGTGATTATAATACAAAAGCAAACGAACAAATAAGTACACGAGTGAGTGGCGGTGGTGTTCCAAGTAGTTGCAATGCGGTTGCCCCGTTGTTGCTGCTGCTGCTGTTGATGTTGCTGTTCTTGTCGTTGTCGCAGTGATGTTGTGTGTCGTCGTTGTTGCTGTTCCTCCTCATATAACTGGTGAACCGTTTGCCACAGCCAAACAGTATCAGCCACGTTGCCAACGCCGTCGCACACAGGGCCAGTGTTATTAATCAACTCCAGCAAATCCTTGACTTCCCTCAATGGCCTTGATCAGTTTGTCCTTCAGCTGCAGGTAGCCCTCATAGGGAGGCAGGTCCAGGCGATTGAAGCTAAGTGAATATACTAAGAATTTATAATGTCAATCACTAAAAAAGCCACATTATTACCAGGTATGAGCACGTGGAAAGTTGTTGGGTGAACCCCATTTCTCAATGGTAAACATTTGTGGACCATTCGATCCGTAAAGCTCCTTGAAACCGTTCATGGGCACACGTGACGTGCCCGTGACGAACTGCAAGAGGCGCGAACGCATTTCGTTGGAGAATGATAAGACTGCACGCCAGAACCATTGAATAATGATGTGGTTCATATGATAATCGCCCTTATACAGCGTGTTCTCACGCCAGTCCTTCACATCGATATTCTGTATGCCGCACATCAACAGTTCCAGTTCGTGCTCATCAAAGATTTTGATTAGATTCAGTGGTATGATTGAGCCAAAGCCATCCAAGAATGCGGTCATTTGATCCTTAACGCGCGCCACAAAGCGCCACTCGATGACAAGTCTATAAGACGTAGAAGTGAGTATTCAGATATATTTTGAATTGTTTCAAATTGTCACTCACTTAATGTATTCATCTTTGTTTTCGTTGGTCACTTCAATGTTGGCGCCGCCTGGCTTGAGCTCATGCTGACTCTTTTGGCCAAAGACATCCTCGTCCAGACAGAAGGTGAGCTCCAGAATGCGAGGATCATTCTCCTTGATCCACATCAATGAGTTATAGTATTCAGTGTCAACCGATTCCATATCCTTCAAATCTATCGGCTTCTGCAACATCATCTTGTAGAACGGTCGTATAAAGAAGGCATCCAACAGTTTTCCATGATACACAGCCATGCCAGCTATGCGTCCAATGAATCTATAGACAAGGATAAGATATTTACCACTGATAAACATAAAAGATAGAGATACATACTTGAAATAGCTTAAATGCTCCTCATTACACAAGCCGCTGCCATTGTTGATTTGCAGCGTATAGTTATCCATAGCTGAGTACTCAAAGAGTCCATAATACGGATTAAACATTTCTTTGGATAGCAAATAGAACCATTCTCTGGCCAAGCCACCATAATCTGAGTAATAAAATAGTTTAGTTGAATATAAATGAAGAGGGGTGGAAGTAAGTTACCTAAGCCAGTCTCTCCTTCAAACTCGACCCATAATTTAGTCTTTAGTAAATCGGTTTTTGTCACCGAACTAATAATTCTGTACGAATCCTCCAGTATGGATGTACGACGAATGCGTATTTCAAATTTATTTGGTACATTTGTCTGCAAGGCAAGTCAAAGAGAAGTTAGTGGACTTTCAATTTTGCTTTTATACTAGATGCTTACAGGCTTTCTAATATGACTCTTGAAATATTCATATTTCTGTTTATAATCTCGCGAATAGGGTACCGCTTGGCCAGCGATATTTGGATTTGACAAGCGTGGATCCTCCCACTGTGTGGTGCGCGTGTCTGTAAATGACCACAAAGTTGAGTATTTCGGTTGTTTGCCTGTCAATTTAGTGCTTACTGTGATCGATGTAGAAGACGCGACCATCTGTGTGCACGCGCTCCTCCCAGCCTTCGGGTAATGGCCCGAGATCATCCTCAACGCGTCGCGTTTGATTTGGCATGGGACTGGCGCGTCCATTGCGCGGGTCAATCCACGTGGTGCGACGTGCCTCATGATCAATAAAGAAGGTACGCCCATTGGGTGCCACCTGCATTGACCAGCGTGGCGGCAGCGCTTCCTCCTCATTGGCGGCGGTCTGCAAAGACAAAAGAAGAATCTTTTAGCTATATGGATAAGGATATGTCAGATATTCCTAGATAAAGTGTCTGTATTCTGTTGGCAGCTAAGAGAAGCACATGCACATACGAGTGCATAAATATAGATATATTTTATGTATATGGAATGAAACTTTACTTGATCCGTGGGCACAGCCGCGTTGTCTTCCTCGGAATTGCGTCGGGTGGACGGAGCTGAGATCTCTGAGGGATTGTGGCTGTCTGTGTGATCGGTGTCTTCACTCTAATTTTATATGGTTGCGGTATGTTTTTGTTGTTGTTGTATATTTTAATTGTTTATTTTATTGTTATTATTGCAATTGGAAGAAACAGAACAGAAATGTTTCCAATAAATTATAATTAATTTTGCCAAAGACAAATGAAAAAATATAAAAAAATACAAAAAAAAAAGCAGAACATAAAAACATATATAGAGCACAGCCAATTAAAGATAGCCACACAGAAAACATATATACATGGCTCTACGAAATAGAGCTTAGAGAAACAACTGATCTATAATGATCATTGTCAGCTCTATGTTGAGACACAAATTAGAAAATTAGATGGAATTTGAATTTAGATGAAATTTGTAATGTGAATGTTTGTTAGATGGAATTATTTACATTATGTATGTATAACATGCATATCAACAGGGCACATATGGTGTATATATAGTAAGTAGAGGAATTTAATACAATATCTATGAAATAAGTTTATGTTTTAATTAAAATACATGTGAGAGAAGGACGTGTGGCTGCATAAACAAGTTATATGCTTCATCAAGATCAACTATATCTGACAAAGCCCTGTCTATATATGTATATACTCAAGAGCTCGTCAATTTGAAAACGTATAGAAACAGATAAAGCTTAGTGTCAAGTCATCAAAAAACTTATAATTGCTGTGAAATCGATTAAAGCCATATCGTTCTTCAGTTATTTAAGCATATGTTATAAAATTCAAGTGCTAGAGATAACAAATTCGGCATATAGATGCTTTGAATGTGAAAAACTGAAAATGCGCACTCATAGATAATGATAGCCTAGATCATTGTCCCCAATTGAAGCAGAGCATGCCATGCTCATGGCCTATTTGCAGATATTCGCGGTATTTCATAGTCGAGCAATGCCGTTAACTCAATTAAATTCTTTTGACCACATCCTAATCTATATTCACCTGATTTTTAATAAGTAAAAGTCACTCTCGACTTTATTGTCGATATTTGTCATTCTACTGAAATTCTACGGAATTCTACTGAAGTTCTGTGCTCCACAGCTTACCCCATCCGCTACACGCGACCATAATAAGCCCATCCAAGCGTGAATTTGGAAATTGTTAGTTTCTGGACTTGAACTGCTGAGATATGGAGATGGATTTCCAGATGTTTTTTTTTTCTGAATAAATAGGCATACGTAGGAAATTTTGATTTATGCTTTTTTATATACCATTTTGAGATGGACTGGCAATGGGCCTTGAACAACATGAGAATATCAAATCGAAAGTAGAACGAAACAACAACAGCGCGAATAGAGATTGTTGAAGGACGAAACACATACAAATAGTTAATACTTATGGCTGTGTGAGTGTTGTATCGTGTGTGTGTTTGTGTGTGTGGGTGTGTGTGTATGCTAACCAATTGTCTAGGCTGCTGCTGCACTAGGCGTCGTCTCTGCTGCCTGTTGTCCAATTGCTGGCGACCCACATCGTTTTCATTGGCACGCCGGGTCAATAGATTCGTTATGGCCATATTGACCAGGTCGCCAGGCTGGCGCACTGGCCGCAAATCAGTTTGCATGCTGCTCGATGAGATCTCGGTCTCATTGTCAATACCGCGACGACGTTGCAGTGAATTGTAAACAAAACTGAATTTGAGACGGAAAGAGGCAAATTAGAGAGAGCCACGACGGGGCAGGGGCAGGGGAAGGGGAAGACAGGGATTTAACCAGTTGGGAATTCGAATTGAGAATGGGAATTTAGACAAAACACAAACAGTGGGCGGAATTCGACTTGGAATGGGGCTCACTGAGAGAGTGGGGCATATTAACCTGGCGTGATCCACCATTTGATTGGGCTCTAGTTCAGATTGTTCAGTTATTGTATCACAATTATAGTTGTTGTTGTTGCTAACTGATGCTTGTGACTGTCTGCGTGAGATTTGTGTCGGTGTTGATGGTGTCGTTGTTGTGGGCGTTGAGGGACTATACGCGGGCGTGGCACAATTATTATCCTATTAATTTAATATACATTTAAATAGTTAGCCAAAACTTAGACGAAATACGGATGAACAGAGTTATAGCTTATAATATCTCTTTGACAGAAACTATGCTGTATATGTGAAGAATTCTGTCTATATATGTTGCATGAGCAGAATGAGTTTTTTAGAGTTCTAGCGATACAGTTTCTTATACAAAAACTCACTAATATAGTTGTCCGATCTGCCTGACTATAATGTAGTATATACAAATTTCTACAATTACATTCTAATTTCTCTATTATCATGCAAACTTTTCAGTCGCCCCTCGCATATACACTCTCTTAAATATTCTTTAGCTTTACACATCAGATATATATATATATAGCAACTGGCAACGGACTACATAAACAATATTTGTCAACGTGAATAAATAATTAATTTACAAAACAAAATCGCCTGAGAATCAAGCGCCTGAAGGGCATTATAAAAATCGATAGTTATAGCAAGTTATGCGCTATTCTAGCCGTTGTTTACGATTACTACACGTGGTGAACTGTGTGTGGCATTACAAACATGCGCCTCAGGTACAAATTGTGGTCGAGTATATCACAAGTTTGAGCATTCTCGGACAGGGTCAACTGCGGATCTGTTCCATTATCTGCTAGCGACTCCGGCTCAGTCTCTTCCTGCGGTGTTTCCGCCTCGCTGTGTTGCTCTCCGCAGTGCAGACAATTGCTCTGATCAGCAGCTCGCTCTTGCTCCAACTGCTCCAACTCTTCATCCTCCTCCTCCTCCACTTCATCATCGTCTGCGCTACTCTCATCCCTTGTAGCTGGCAGCGAAGATTTTGCACGCTGTTTGTTGTTGTTTCGTTTGTTCAGTGTATGACAAAGGCTCACAGGAAATATTTGTACAGGTGAGATGAATGGTGTGTGTGTGTGTGCGGGTGTATATGTGTGTTGTGTGGGTAGTTAAGAAGTTTATAAAGTTCATGCATAACAAGTGAGTCAATTGTCAAACACACATGCAGCATAGTTTAATAATAAATATAGTATTTGTTATTTTTGGCATTTGTTAATCAAAATCAAATCAAAAACAGATTTTCTCATTTCTTTAGTGGAACTAAGTAACAGTTTCAGTTGGACTTACCGGTCCACGTCCCGACTCCGTTTCATCCACACTAATGTGAAAACGTCTTTGGAAATCTGAGGCCAGCTGATCATCAACGATTTGGCTATTGTTGCTTGTCAAGCTGCAGGGCGAGGGAGATATTAATAGTATAGACGTTTAAAGTATAGGCTTATAACTATTATATATCTTTGCAAATGAGTCTAAGATCTATTTAACTAGCTCTTGTGATAGTCAGCGTGCGCTTCACTCACAGTTGCCTGACACTTTTGTCTTGCATTAGTGGATCAAGCGTAGATCAGTTAATCAGTTAATTTATATAATCAACTGGCTTGCTCTTTTGCTTCTTATTTATCGGTACATTAATCAGTTTAGTTTTACTTCTCTTAGATCTAATTCTTACAGCTGACTATCTCTTTAATTTGCTGTCAATCACTCATCTCGATCATCTCTGTTTCCTTTCAGCTACGCCCACTTACATGGTTGGCCGTTCCCATTGCGTCGTGCGTGCTGTATGATTCACATAGTATGTGCGTCCGTTGGCATCCTGTCGCTCCTCCCAGCCAGCGGGCAGCGCATCCGAGCCGCCAGTAGGAAATGGATGCTTAACAATAGAACGAAATGATGAGTTACAAAATGGTTTCAGTTAAAGTTTCTCAATTAGCTACCGGCTGTGATGTTTGCTCGCCGGCATTTGTAGCCTCGACATGCTCCCATTCGCCGTCGCTGTTGTTGCTGGACGGTTCGCTCTGTTCGCGTGTTTCGCGTATGAAGGCATGATAGATCTCCAGGGTGCCCTTGATGCGTGATTTAGCGCTATATTTGCATATGAAAAGTGTACAGAACGGAGTATTAAGTCAATGTTAACAACAGGCGCACTTCAAGGCCAACAAATACGTATATACAGTTACACACAACACACTATCAATGCCAACACCAATACCAATACCAATACCAACACACGCACACACACTCGTATTTACAAATGATACAAAATCAAAAATCATAAACAATTACACAAGGCGCTGTCTAAACAGCAAACAATAACAAAGCCAAATGATAAAGAGTTTCGAAAAATGCATATGACGAGTCTCTAGACTAACAGAAGCGGCAAATACGTGATGCAACGACTAATTAAATGGATTGTGTACAGCTTAGGTTCGATATATCTCTATGTCTATATAATACATATATTAATTATTTTGATTTTCAGCTAATTTGTTATTCTTTTGGTTTTGGTTTTACTTTTGATTCGAGTTTACTAGTTTTATATAGATTTTTGTATATGTTGTTGTCTAAATGAACTGAAATTAAATAAAGGAAATCAAACAGCAACTCAAATAAACATACCCTACTGACCTGCGCGGACGCAGCGGGTAGCTCTGTGAGCCAATCGTACGACCCTCCTGCTCCGTGGGCAGATTGACCAGCGTCAGCTCCACCATGCCCAGAAAATCATCGCGTGTCAAACGATTCTCGTCAAATACTTGAAAAACCAGCTTGTGCTCAGACGGTTTAACCTACAGTTCAGATATGGTATATATATAGTTTAACAGCTATTAAATATTTAGAGAGATATAGTTTACTTACTCTAAATATAAACTCTTCATTCCAGGATGGATTTAGTGTCTGTTAGGATTAGAAAAGGGAATATTAGGAATTGATAGAAGCAAGAGTACTCTAAGCGGGAGTATCCGACTAGCAGGTGACCAGACTCGCTTCTTTTATATATGAATTTTTTAAAAATATGCAGCTCGCTGTCCTAATCAAACATATATACACTTTATAAGGTCCCTCACGCCTCCTTCTGCCTGTTACATACTTTCCCACAGAATCAATATGCCCTGCTTAACCATTTCTAAAGGGTATGTAATATAATAGATTATCCAAAATCCACTTCTGGCAATTTGACGATCTCATTCGCATTTTATGGTGAAATTCTTTAATTTTCTCAACAAAATCCCCTGACCTTAAGCTTATCATTAGTCATTAGCCCTTAGTCATTGGCCAGCATTTGCACAGCTATTTCTATTGGACTTCGACAAGAAGAAAGAGTACGTCTAGGCTAATGTAAGTGCTCCAAATGCTGACTGATAAGATAGCAAATGAACTGCTAACTAATCGCTGCCCCCGCAGCTGGTGCTGCTCTGTGGCAATAGTTCGCTTACCTTCTTTTTAGTTTTGGTTAAAACCGAGTCAATGTTTATGTCGCCGTGTATGGTATTCAAATCGATTCTGACATACGGATCACTGGAAGGGGAATCGAATATAATAGAGATAGGCTTAGAGAGGTGGCTGAGTTCCAACTTACCTGGCACCAAAAATATCCTTCTTGGCCAAGGATTTGCCGCTTAGCACCACAATGCGCAGGTGACACGAATCGCCGGTGTCGTTCTACAAAGAGAGAAGCAACAAGAAAATGTGAAAACTTGAGTTTGAACAACTTAAAGTGTGCAGCATGTCAAATGAGCCACTTGCCACATGCCACGTGCCACATGCAATGACACAACTCTTATAAAATCCCTGAGCCATAGACTCTGCCATGTTCGCATGTAAATTTCTTTGTATATATAGCTGCAAAACATATGCTTGCTGCTCTTGGCCATAATATGCGTATACTTAATGTCTGTGATTACGCATACGCAACGTGCGCTGCCAACATCTAATTTATGCATTTTAATGCTGAAATATAATATGTATATGCAAATGTCTATATAACCGAATCTTCTTGCGCCCTTGACCCAACAGCCACTCTAATTCGCATTTAAGCCTAGTAATTAGCTACTTAATTGGAAGTTTAATATCTATTTAATGACTGTAATTAAATGGAATTAAATCTTATTCAAGACAATTTATGCTTTTGGGATAATATATGTAGAGCCTTAGTCAAATGAAGCGAGTAATATGAGGGAATGAATGAATTTTAAGACAGTTTGTACCTCAATCTCTCAATTATTCACGCTCTATACTCGCTCACAAACTGAAAAGCGAGTATATTCGTTTTTATACCATGCAAATATCTATATATCTTGCTCTACATTAATCTGTCAAGACGAATCCAGAAAAAGTTGTTATTTATCTGCTCTTGGCAGAGTATTATGTAGTCGGATATGCTCGACTGTAACTCTCTCTCTGTTTACAAGTAAATATATGATAGGCATATGCAAAAATATCTGTCTTTAGGTCATCTGCCTAACCGGTTCTGCCAGCTCCCTCCGCTCATTAGCAGTTCACAATATTTTGATATATATTTCTATATACAACTATATATACTCTATGCTATATGCATGTACAACGTAGTGTCAACATTTTCCGCCACGTTGTGAATGCATTTTGCAGGGCCGCCTGACACGTTTTCCATGAACTTATTATATTGATTTTTTTTTAGCGGTTTTCCATCTTGGAACGCTTGTGGTTTGTCTCGACAGCCGATTGCTAACTGCTGCAGTATATATATGTATATATATACGCGTTGGTATTTCGATATAGCCGCACAAAGGCATTTTACGTTTAATTACAGTTCATTCGGGACATGTCAATGACAAGAATTGTGCAGCTGAATTGTGGCCAGCATTAAGGCTCAAATATGCAGCACGATTACATCAGTCAATCAATCAATCAATCAATCAGTCAGTCAGTCAATAGCAGCAACCCCAATCCCCATACAAGTCCCAAAACCCTCGACAAGCCGCCTAACCCCAGCTAAGCGCCGTCACTTTAAGCTCTGCCTTTAATTGATTTTTAGCCATTAAATCTCAGCTGGACATGTTGTTGGCTGTCTACAGACGTCTGTGGCACAAGCCAATAACAATTAAGAGCTTTGACGTGACATGTATTAGCTTTCGATCAGAGCTTTAAAGAGATAATTTATGATGTGCTTGTTTGAAGGTTGTCCTATGAAATTCCTGGGAATCCTTCAGCAATTTTAAATAGAAAATATCTAGAAGACGAAGTACTCTAGTTTAGGATTAACAGACGTAGTTTTAAGTTAAGGTAATAGGAATTTTGATAGCCCATGGATAGGCCTTCCACGAAATTAATTCAGCGTAGGCAGCACGTGACATACAGCTGCCAGGGCGAGGCAACCTCAAACGATTTTTATAGCTGAGTAATAGCAAATAAAAATATATATATGAATAATTGCTTTTCCGCTGATAAGCGACGATTGCAGGCAGTAATACAAATTTAAACTCAACCCATTAGACGGAAGTGGGAATTGTATCTGAAGGCAAATGATTTTGTAAATACCAAATATGAGTGGAGCCCAAGGAAAATATGAATGCAAACGCGAACTAGGCAAACGTCCATTACCTAAATTGATTAAATTGATTTCTATTATTATTATTTTTTTTTTTGTGCTCATCTGAATGTCAGCGAAAATTCATTACACAAATTGATTTGATGTCGCATATGAGTTCGAAAGAGTTTTCCTCCCACACACGTGCATACATTGATGGATGAGCAAAAGGGCAGATGAGTTCAGGCAGACAGAGAGAGAGAGAGAGAGAGAGAGAGAGATATGCAAAGATATATATATATATATATATATATATATATATATATATATATATATATATACATTATATATACATATCTGTAGAGACAGTTCTATGAATGGAAAGCACTCTTAAACTTAACACAGTGCGATGCGAAGTGTAAATATGAAAAAGTATATAACATCTTTATAAATAGCATTTCAAAAAGATCTGCATTTAAAGTGTATCTCTTAAAGTGTATTCCCCCATTCAAAAATCCCAAAGGAATTGCTGAATTCTTTCATCTAATTTATGCTGCTTGATCGGGTAGATGACAAATTGAGATATTCAGTGACAGAGCTATTCAAAAATAAAGTCTTAAAAACGTATCAAATGTAGTAATGCCCTTCTATACGATTCTCAAAGCAAAGCAAATATGCATTGAAGCAGATAATGATGAGAGTTGGTGGTTAACATAGATAAAAAGAGCAAGAGAGGAAGACAGACAAAGAGAAATCTTTCTCCAATTGTATATGATTGAGATACAATTAGTAATTTGTTTGGAAGAAAAAGAGTACGAGATGGAACTTAAGGGCCAGAGAAAGAACTTTGCGAATAGACACCTGTCTCTAGAAAACATATATCTTAAAGTCAATCATGTCTATAAATATATTTCCTAGCTGCTCAAAGTATTTACATCTATGCGATACAAAAGGAACTGTAGCGCCAAGTGCCGATTGCGTTTAAGGCGCTAAAAGGTATGCGGACTAGACACAGATAACAAGTGAGAGTGAGAGAGAGAGAGAGGGTAAGGAGAGGGTGACAGTGAGAGCAACACCTGTGATCACTTACATCAGTGTTGTTGCAGCCATGAATTTGACCATCTTCGGCATTGTTTGTGATCGTTGCTGTTGTTGTTGATTCGGCCATTTTGTTTGATTATTGTTTACGTTGTTTTTCTAATCCACGCAGTGTTAATTATTGCACGCCTTTTAACTAAAAAGCAATAAACATTTTAGGGTTATACGAATTTCGGTTTGAACTGCATCGAACGAGAGTTTTGATTTTGGCGCAATAAATTTGAGTTGATTTTGCCTATTGAGAGTCTTTATATTTCACATTTCACTGAAAGTCTACAAAGCGGAACAGGTTTATGCCAGAGACTCACGTATATTTCTGTTTTTGTTATGAATATAAATATAATTATGTTGGATCTCAACTCGATATATAAATAAGTGCAGAATTAGGTCTGCGGGACCCAAATTAAGGCGAAGCACACCAAAAAATGTAAAAGTTTTTTTTTATGCACATGACTAATGAAAGAGTGAAAGAGAGAGAGAGATAGACAGAGAGAGAATCCAAATGGCGATGGCCAATCTTGTTTTCACGTTTGCGACGTTGATTCGATTCTTAGCTCACGAGCAAAAGCAAAAGGCTGTTGCTTTATGTACACACACACACACATACACATATGCAAACCGACACACATACATACACACTTATGTATATACGGCTGTGTTTTTATATAATTAACACATTTTCACAGCAAAAAGCTACGCACGCGGCATTTATATTTTTGTTATATATTCATATATGTGTGTACATAATTCAATTATTCAGTTATTTATCTCTCATTAACAGACCAACGCGCAAAAAAAATATTAACAATAACAAAAACGAGCTAGCGACCGAGCGAGCGAGCACAACACACCAATACTAATGCAGAAACATGTTCTACGTCAGTCTTTTCCCACTTGCATGTGATTGTATTTGTACACCAAAGAGCAACAACAACACGACGGTTGCCGCTGCCTGTAACGGTAGCTCTCGCGTTCTAAGCTAAACTAAAAAAATTTCTGCGCCAATACAGTGTGACCAAATGTGAAAAGTAGATAAAGGCAAAGGGAGCGAAGAGAGGTGGCCAACAAAAAGCTTGTATATTAATGGAACTAACATGTGGGTGAGTTGAGTAGATAATGTATATATAATACATATATAACTTACGCACATGTGAGTGTTTGTAAATAAATAAACAAATGTAAATAAATATGGTAAATAAACGCAGTGTGTCCATATTTCTTTTAGTATTTTTTTAAAACTGCAAAGGGAGAAAGCTTTTTTCATGTGCGCGCGCGAGCTTTTTAAAACTGGCAGCTGCTGTGCGAACAAGTGGTAAGGCAAACAAAACAAAAACATATGATTTGAAGTAAATAGCTGTGTTTGTATATACATGTGAGTGCGTGTGTGTGTATGGCTGCGTAGAGCCGTGAATGAAACGCACAAACAAAATCGAGTTCAAAATATACGTCAAGCAATTATAATTAACATTTGTTTGCGACCGGCTTACGTCAGGAATTTAGCCAACTATATTTAAATAGTTAGATTTATGATAATGACAAATGATGTAGTTAATGTACACATTCGTGACGTTGACAGGTGTGTCCGTGTGACGCAATTATGCAGACTTTGACTAAAAGCTCGCCCACTCGGCACATCGAAAAGCGCGCTAACTTCAGCTTGTTAAGTATCTAGAGGTCGCTTGCCCCGCCCACTGCTGGGTTAGCACAAGCACGCTAATGAAGATAAGAGCGATTGCTCTCAGACTAGCCGACTGGCTGACTGAATGAGCAGAGCAAATACAATGAATGCTCGCTAGATTATTGTTTACTTTCAAACTATGTTAATTAAGAGAGACTTCACTGTAATCACTCAATTATTTTCATTCAGAGCTCAAATTACGCACATTCAAACCAAACAATTGCTGTTTATTTATTTAATTAGCAAATAAATTTCGCAACTTCTGCTCTAAAGTGTTTCTGTCTCTCGTTGTTTATTATTCCTATAGAGCGTAGAGCAATTATAAATTGTTTGTTTACTTTTGTGTGGAAGTGCAAAGGAAACTCATTTTCTGACACAGCACAGCACAGCCACCCAGAAGCTAGTAGGAACGTGCTTTCTACGCAAATCTGAGGAATTTGATAATCGCACTTAAAGCTTATCAAGCACGTCGGCTTATCTCCGAAAAGTACATGTTGAAAGTGAAGAAAAATAAATAAATGAAATAATTTCAAAATTTAATTTAGTGCAAAACTTGCATTTTTCTGAGAATTTAAGTAAATTTTAAGGCGAGTCACAGCTGTTTTTAGATAAGATCCATTGTATAAGTATCGTAAAGTACACACATACAAACACACACATAATCAGCAACTAAAGCAAAGCACGCTGATAAAGAGGCGAGCGTTTCCATGCGCCTCCCCCTAATGGGCGCACAGCCGCTGACCTTTCAACACAGCCCAGCCCAGTCTACCTTAGGCCTACTCACCACTACAGTTACAGCCCTGCCCACACCGCATCCCTTTACTCACCACTACAGCCAGCGATCTACGTGGCGTGTGACCGTTATTATAGTCCAGGCGCTGTTGTTGTCCCGCCACAGAGGCGGCACGTCGACGTGGCGGCGGGCGTGGCACGTCGGCCGTTGACGAGGATGCAGCCGCAACGCTGCCGCTGCTACTGTTGCGCGCCGACATAGTATGGCCTGCGATCTGCAGCTGCAAGATAGAAAGAGACACCATGAAACAGATAAAAAAACATCGGAAGTGCATCTTTAATTAAAAACAAAAGGAACAAATAAAAAAGCTGACAAAAGCTAGAGGTGAGCACAAATGGAAGCTGCTGCACAGCAAGGCCAAAAGCAGCAGACAACAAAGACGTAGAACGAACGGTACTAGTAAGACGCACACGCACACACACACTCACACAGTTAGCGAGTGAGAGAGACACACAGACGCATACAGTTGCCGGTGAATGTGTGTGCACATAGAATACTTATGGGCAACAAAGCATAAAGCAAAGTCAAGTAATTAACCAAGCGCGAAAGGTTCAACGCCGTTTCGACCTGGCCGGCTTTCGTGATGCTAGATAAATTCTAAACTTATTCCATTTGGTTAAAAATTCAAGTAAAGCACATACACAGGCACACACAGATAATAACTGCTCGTGCTTACTTGCACAATAATTTCGTTTTGATTTATGTTGTATTTTTAACTAAATTGTTCTACTATAAATGTGTGATTGTGTGTGTGCGATTTATGAATGCATACATATACATGTTTGCATGTGCCTGTTTATGAACGTGTGCTCGTGTAACTGTGTGTGTTTGTGTGTGAGCAAATACTTGGGGGAAAACTCATCTCACATACATCTTTTCGCACTGCCAACTACGGTACGCTTCGATTTCGTTGTGTTCACGTGTCAACACTAGATCGCGTTTACATCTTTCGCTTCAATTAGAAATAAATTGATTGTTTATATTTTTTTTTCACAAATATTACAATAATTTTTTTAAACTTTCACGGCTAAACACGCCCGACAAAAAACGACAACTAACTAATTCCGATATGATTGCTGATAACTTTTCAGCGCAACTCTGCAGTCAAACATTATCGATATACATATGTATGTAGCTAACATCAGTTCTGTTAAACAAGTTTCCAAATGTCAAATAATTTTTCTTTAAAATACGAAATAGCAAACTACAAATTTGCTTCAAAAGTAAAATGTAATTTTGTTCAAGTAAAGTTAAGATGTGCATTTATATGAAGTTCAAAAAGAGTTCCCGCTCTTTTCGAATTGGCTGTTAAGTATTTGCAGTTACTAGTAACAGCGATACCGATTCAGCTACCACGATATTCGCTGATGGTGGCTCGTCTTCGCATGTTTTTTTTGTTTTTTTGCATGCAAATATCGTCCGTCTCTAACGAAAACGTAAATGCGAAAGGCAGTGAAAAATTTAAACGAAACAACAAAAATTCTTTGAAATTCAATGGAGTATTAACATTTAAAGGTCATTTCATGCAAATCAAACAAATATAAATATCCCAAGCAAAATTTGCAATAACAAAATAATATAATTTACGTGCTCAATAAAGAAACGTGCGTTAGTGCGTGGTAATTGCGTATTAAACAACAAACTGCAAACGCTGGCAAAAAACTGAAGCCGAAAGAGACAGAAGAAGAGAAAACGCAAAAAGCGAAAAGCAAAAAATACAGAAAATAGAAAACATTTTTGTGTAGTTCGAGATTAGTTTCTTATTACATGGGTCTAACAGATCAAGATTGGATTGGCTGTGCGGTCAGCCTGACCTGCGACGACGAGCTGGGCGTATTCCAAGGACTGATTAAGAAAATCTCTGCCGAGGAGATAACCATTGTGCGCGCCTTTCGCAACGGTGTGCCATTGCGCAAACAGAACGCCGAGGTGGTGCTCCGCTGTGCCGATATCAAGAGCATTAATCTTATTGAGCCTGTGAAGGATCTAGAAACGACGACGCCGACTGTTATCAATAAGCCGACGCCAGTTAAATTGCCCCACTTCACCAACATATTGGGAAAGCAGCAGCTGCATCAACAACAACAACAACAACAACAGCAGCAGCAGCGCGAGCAGGAGCAGACTTTCCACGGCAGAAATGGAGCAGCAACGGCTGCTGGCAGCCACTCAGCTTTGAGTGATAAAATGCAACAACTAATGCTCAACACAAATGGCAATGGAGCAAATGGAATGCGAAGGTAAGAGTTAAGCTTTAACTAAGCTATATTTCCCATATTAACTGCCTTTGCCTTACAGAACACCTCAAACATCACGTGCTTTGAGTGCCATGCAGCAGCTGGCAACGACGCCGAATAGTGTTGCCGCCTTCTTTGGCAATATGATACCAGCCAAGGTGGAGGTGAAGCTAGGCAGCACGGCTTACAATGGCGGAGGAGTGCATGGAGGAGGAGGTGGGAGCAACTTGGAGAGCTACTGCAGCAGTAGTGCAGAAGGCAGTTGCGGCAGTGGCGAGGCAGCTGGCAGCAGCAAACCCATTGATATTGTTAGCAATAGCAATGGTCAGACCAATGGCGGCTACTACAACCAAGCTGCAACTAGCTATGGAAATGGCAAACGTAATGGCAATAGCAATGGCAACGGTAATGGCAACGGCAGCTATAATTCCAACTCTTACAATGGCAACGGCAACGGGAATCTAAATATGAAGAACAAGCAGCGCAATCGAGTTCGTCGAGAGAGCAGCATGCGATTGCAGCAGCAGCAGACATTTGGCAGCGAAGCTGATGATCCGCTGCTGCACGAGGAGTTCGATTTCGAGGGCAATCTAGCGCTATTCGACAAGCAAGCGATTTGGGATGACATCGAGTCGACGCACCAGAAGCCGGATGTGGTGCGTCATGCTGTCCACGTGCAGAAGCAGAAGCAACAGGAGAAGTATCGTCACGATGAGAACATCTTGGCTAGCAAGCCGCTGGAGTTGCGTCAAATTGAGAGCATTTTCGATGGCAGCAAAGACTACGTGACGGACGACGGACTCATCATACCAACTATACCGGCTTATGTGCGCAGTCGCATTGAGTTGAGTGCCGAGAAGGAGGGCTTATCGCTGCAGCGACAAATAGATATTCTAGCACGTGGTGCCAGCGATTTGGCCATCACATTACTGGGTGGCGCACGTCGCTTGACGCCTGCCAACAATCATCAATGGCCGAAGATTGCCATCATTTGCGATGGCGTTAATACCATGAGGTCAGTTTAATGATTATACAAAGTTCGATGTGTATGTGTTATATTATATACATTATATCCCTTACAGAACAATCAACATTGGCGCTGTCATAGGTCGCCTTTTGGCCTCGCATGGCCCGACTGTTCTACTTTATGTGGAGAACGCGCAGCTTATAGAAAAGAACAGCTTAGAGGTTGCTTTATTCAAAGCAACTGACAACACCGTGGTACATTCGGTGGACGGTATGAAGAAGTTTTTTATTGTATATTAGAAATAAGCTTAATTGTAATTAAAAGTTAAGATTATATAAAAGTTATATGTACATTACGGAAAGGCGTCCATATTGTTGTATGCCGGTAGACAGAGCTCGGAACTGATTTGGCTCTATCTATAAGCTTTAATATGTACCTATAGTTTGCAGATACAGATAATACTACTCTAATAGTTTACTAATATTCTAAATCTCCTTCTCTCTCTTTTACAGCTCTGCCCACACCAGATCTTGTGATACTCTCGACAAATACCGTTAATCTATCGGATGCTATAAAACAATGGCTAAGCGTCAACCGGTAAATCCTACTCCTCTCTTTTATTTACTCTTACTTACTCATTATTTTCTCTTAGCGCTTCGGTGCTTGCTGTGGATCCGCCACCTTGTGGCATTAAGGATGTTGCCATCAAGTACTCGATTTTGCCCATTCTACCATTGAGCCACGATTCAAGCAGCACTTCGGCTGCAGCCGCTGCTGCTGCGGCAGCAACGTCAACAGTTAAGACAACAACGAATAATTGTGGCAAATTGTATTTATGTAATTTAGGTATACCAGATAAATTTTATCGTGATTGTGGCATTAAGTACAAAAGTCCGTATGGACATAAATATGTGATACCGATTCACTCAAAGGACTGAAAACAAAACAAAAATCAGATAACATCAACAACATATTAAATACACAAACAAACAAACAAACACCAACAACAACAACAAAACAACAATCATCAGCAACAACAACACATCAGCAATAAACCATAAAGAAACAACACACATGTGATGATCATCAAAGTCCTGTTTCCTGTGAATCTAGCTAGCTCTTAGACGTCTCTCATATACAACTCACATTTAGTTCTAAACCAACGGCGCATATATAGATATATAAATTAAGCTAATTCCTAATACATTTCGAGACCCCAAATGAGCTGCCCTAGCCTAGTGCCGAACTACATTCATAACTTCGTATCTATAATAATTTAAATAATTAATATATATATATATATTTTTTAAATTGAATGTTGTACAAATCCTTAAAGCTAGTCCATTATGTTTGCATTTCCAAAATTTTCTAACCACATTTGATGAATGAATCTAGCTCCCACCCACCCGCAACAACTATCCCATAAAGGAGTCTATAGCTTTAACAACAACATAGATAACCCTAAAGTTAAAATCAAACTGGTCTTCAGAGCAATTTGAAAAGAAGGCATTGAACGAATGTTAAAGTGTAAATAATTGTGTATATTTGCATAATTGTTTTTGTATATGTATATTTGGAGAATATCTCAACTGAATTGACGTTTTTGTGAGATTGAGCGAAATATACGCAATACATGCCAAATTAAATGTCTATATATTTTAAGCATCAAATCAACAACTATTATAAATATATATATAAAGAAATTAATTTTCATAAACAATACAAATACAATTACAAATCAGATTCGATAAGTTAGTTACGTAAGCTTAACGCGTTTAACAACAAGACAACAACCAACAAACAAACAACTTTAACTTGTATTTAGCTTTAGATTTTAAGCAAAATTGTAAGCTGTAATAACGATAAAGAAATCAACATTATTTTGTACACCCCATCGACAAATACTGATGAGTTTTAAAGAAAAATCCAAAATCTGAATAAGTACATATATATATACATACAGACATATATATATATATATATATATATATATATATATATATATATATATATATATATATATATATATATATATATATATATATATATATATATATATATATATATATATATATATATATATATATATATATATAAATCTAAAAGAATCCAATCAAATAGCGAAAAAATGTTAGCCGTTGCTAAACTCAATAATGCAACCAAAAAACCTTAACTAATTGTTGTAAAAATTAATAATATTATAAAGTAGTTTCTAAATTTCAATTGTTGATGATCAGTCTTAAATAATTAACGTTTCGTACTTTCAAAAAAGGAAAGGAACAAGCAAAATACGAAACAGTTCTTTAAGCACTTTTCATCGGAGGAAAAGCGCCTTGAGACTGTTTTTTTTATTTGGAGTTAGAGGTAGGTGAGTTGGCAGGACATTGAAACGATGTTAGATGGAGCAGAGGAAGGTTGAGAAGGTATTTCCAACAAATACACATACACACACATACAGAAACATACCCTCACACATACATATACTCAAACACTCAGTTTTTGATAAATGCTTTAAAAGAAATTGTAAATTGTAAAAAAAGAATCTATTTTCGGTCCAATTGTAACATAATTTTAAAAGGAAAATGTAACAAAAATTTAAAAAACATTCTGACAAATCAAAATACATATAAAAACACAAGTTAACTAAATGAAACAAGAAGAAAAATAGTAAAAAAAAAATGAAAATCCTTTACAACTACAATATTAAAGAAACAAAACACCGAAAAGCCTTCTCATGGAAAACAGAAATGAAAATTGTGTTTTTATTGTGGGTTGAACAATGTTTTGGTATTATGGTATTATATTATCTTGACTTAGTGCAAGATTATCTATATGATTGAAAGTCCAAATTAAATATATTTAGCATTATCTTTGCTTGTATGAAACCTCTTTCAAGGGTTTATCTTAAATGAGCGAAATGTCTTATAATTTTTAGAGTTCACATATAGTGTATACATAAACATGCATATCTGTAATATAACATTTCTTTTATAATTATTTTTAAACATAAACATAGAGTCCTTGCAATCGAAATACTTAAGTTTGAATTGATTTCTCTTAACAACAAAATATTCAAATTTTGGTTATGCATCTATAGGAAATATATATATATAACCCCTAGGTATTTTGCTGATCATTCTCCATTCTGCAACGCTTCGTCTGTTGGCCATTGCCGTCCTCAACTAGATCCCGTTTGGCAGTCTGCAGCTGCACTGTGATCACGTTATAGGCTTCCACAGAAACAATTTTCATGTCAGGATTTAGGAGCTCGTCCTCAAAGCCGGAATCCGGACTAGACAAGTTGCTATTCTTCAATAGCTCTTGCTCATCCTTAACTGTTATAGGCTGACAACAATGATAGATGACAAGATCATTCACACATGGCTCAACCATTTGTTCCGTATAGGTAGTCAGTTCTGTTAGATAGGGCGTCCAGCGCATGGGTACTCCGCACAGCTGCCTGGTAGCTCCAATGCAGGCGGCAGCTAGCAGAGAAGGTCGCTCATTGCAAAGTTTGGTCACTGTTGAAGGTAAATTTTGTTTTAAATTGATTCAGGTTGAGATTATATTGCTTACTGCACAGCGTGTAATCGGAGATGCGCAGCAGCAGTTGTGCGAGTCCAGCCAGCATTTTCTCGAAGCCGTTAAAGCGCGGATAGTTGGCTGCCATCAAGGGCTGATCGTCGAGTTGCTGGCAATAGGCTGCATAGTCATCGCGTGTCAGAAAACTGCACGCAAACATTTCTACAAAGCTCGCAGTCGTCGGTCGCATCAAGTTGAACTCGAAGAAGGTGAGCACTCTGCGCTCCACGGCCTTATACTCGAAGGCCTTATAACAGTTCTCGACCATGCGATTCATTTCACTGTACCGCGGCACACACGCATCCTGATGCTCGATCTGCCCTGCTACGTGCAGGCAGGTCAAGGCAATCAGCTGCAGTTTGTCCACGCGTACGGTATAGAAGTCAAGCATACGATCCAGATAATATATACCTGCGCATATTTAAAGGTAACTCTATGCATACATATGTATATACATCGGTAAACTTACCCAAATGCAAAGCGGCTCGACTCAGCTTGTAGGTGCGCGTGATCAGTTCGCAAAGATGCAGCAGCTTCGGCCGTTGATCCATTTGAGTGGACAAAAAGAGCACGGGACGACGACGCATCTCGGACTCCTTCATGTTCTTGAAGATGTCGATTGTGTAGTCGCTCACCCACTGCAATTTCGATAGGCGCTTCAGGGGGAAGGGCTTATTTGTTGAGCCTTCCGCACAGGTTACTTTTATTAATAACTCACCTCAATTTTATATCTTTCATGCTCATTTTTCTCGCTGAGCATAAAGATATTTTGTTCAAGCGCTTCAACCCTCATTTTCTGCGAGTACTTAATATTTCTCTATTTACAAGTCGAATTCGTTTCCAGAAACTCATTGCGAATGGACGCACAAAACAAGCAGAGTCAAAATCATGGACGGCATTAACGGTAAAAGCACAGATGGTACATGAGTGTTGGCAATTTGGCTATTTTCCCGTCAGTATAAATATAATACGTATAAGCTGCTGTCCATGTGTTTAGCTATTTCTGGCTTTTTTACTGATTGATCTGGCTTGTCGAAGCCCGCGCCGGCAACACTGACGTTTTCGCTGAAAATTTACCCGTTACAGTTAAAAATTAGAGCAGTAGAGGAGAGTGAGAAGAGTAGAGAAGTAATTTTACTGGTCAAGGCAAAAATAATAACGAGTATAACGATTTGTAAATAATAGAGTTTTATTTTAAAAAATTACAAATATATATGGAAGCGCAACTTCTTTACTTCAACAGAAATTGTTTGTTCAATAATGGAATGTTTGTATATGTTATAATTATGAATATGTAGGTGAATATAAATTGATCAATAATTAAAGTTTTGTTAGTTGTTAGTTTTATATTCGAGCTTTGGAAATATCTAGCCAAGGATCACGAGATTTTTTGGCGCGTTGGCCTTAAGGCACCAAGTCAGAGCAGCCTGAATGATTGCTCTCAGAGTCAACGTCCTGCATGGAAATTGCGGAAGGCATCTCACAGCCAAAATATGCATTGTTATTTGCACAAAAGAGTATCAAATGGCGCCAGCAGTCATCAACAGCGAGCAGGACAGGATTTCCGAAGATGACCAGCAGACAGCGGGCACGAGAGATGGCCACGTTCATGCGCTTGTTGCAGCGCACAAAACCCAAGCTAAGACGCGCATCGGCTCTTAGATTGGTCTCCGAAGAGCGCACCGTGGATATGAGCATGACGTCGCGCTCCTGAGAGACAGAAGAGAAAACCATATTAAACTATGATATAGAAAAGGATCCGAACCAATCAGCTTACCTGGCCCTGAAACTCCTCCACGGATCCAATCTTGGGCATCGCCACATCGGCCGTAATGAACATGGAGCGCAGAGTTTTCACCTGCTTGGCATAAGGGGTCAATATGCCAATTTGGTCTTGGTGCACATTGCGACGATACAGCATGATGGTCAGTAGAAAGACCTCGCGTGCCTCTGACGGATTGTACCAGGAGGGCGAATCCATATCTTGCATATTTTCGCCCATGATGCCGTGGAAGAAGGTTCCATGAGTGCGTGGCATGTCGCGTACGGGCTCAAAGACCCCCTGCAGCTCGGCTAGGAAACGCGCCTCGCGGGAATCCTCTTCTTTTACCATGGCGACAAGCTCGTTGTCATAGAAGAGCTTACTGTATACCGACATGATGGAGGGCAGTGCACGATAGTTGTACAAGAGTTTGGTCAACACTCTTGGATTGTAGCCCGAGCTCTCTGGGTAGCGTTGTAGGTCCCTGCGATACGGCGGAGTCGTGAGCAGCCGCTCTAAAAAGGAGACACCAAGACCCAGTTCGCTGGCATAGCGACTGGTCACGATCGCCTGCAGCTGATGGGGATCCCCAGCAAGGATCACTTGACTGCACTTCTGTCCCAATAGGACAGTGGGCACCATTGTCTCCGGCTCTGTGCATTGGCCGGCCTCATCGATTAGAACGTGCGTAAAGTGTTCCGGCAGAAAGTCCATTTGGATGAAGTTGCCGAGGGTAGTGCAAGTGCTGATGGTAATACGATGCTTGCCCAGAAACTTTGCCTGACAGCGCAGCTTCAAGCCTGAGTCCGTAACGATCATCTGCAAGGTAAGAAATTTAAATTTTATATCTTTCTAAGCTTATATATATACACATATCGAATCTACTAACGCTGTCGTGAGCCGCGTCGATGGTGCCTATGTCGACGGTGGCACAATAAGGCGCTAGGTCTGGTGGCACCAGATCCTTCTCCACCTGATTCTGCGAGACGAGGCGTATAAATTCGCCCGGGTTCAAGACCTTGCTAGCGACAATACGTTTGGTTATTAGATCAGCGGAGCTGTTTGATGGTGTGCCCACAAGGAGACGAGAGCCGGGCAGATTGTGCACTAGCTGCAAAATGGTCTCCACTAGGGTGACAGTTTTGCCCGTGCCGGGTGGCCCGAAGATTACATAGGGCATATTTTCGGCTTCGCCTCGCAAGACATTGTAAACAGCCAGCTTCTGGATGTTGTTCAGCGAGCTGTTGAACCACTTCAACTTGTCATCATAGAGATACATGTCATTGTCCTTAAGGGTTACATCCAGCTGAACGTGTTCGCGTTTGGAAACTTTGGTGGGAAACAAAAAGTTCTCGCCCATATGATCCGCGATGCGAGAAATGGCATGATGTTGCTTCCTGAAGGCGAAGCGCGAGAAGTGGAACTCCAGGCGATAATCCTCGCCATTATATTTCTGCTGAAAGTTGGCATTGAACTTCAAATAGACGCGATTGAAGAAGACCTTGTGGACGACGCCCTGGAACAACTTGTTCTCCTTATTGTCGGCATCCAGCCACGGATTTATAGCATTCACTGTGTCGCCCAGCACCAGCGACGGACGGCGTTCGGCCAGATTCTCGATATGTAGTGAGAGAAATTCTCCTTCGCGATTGAAGTGAGCTCGCTCGCGGTCATAGTTACGAAAGCTAATGCTATAGTCGATCTCCTCCAGGTGGAGCATAGTCGAAAAGCGTTTGCTATAATTGGCGTAGCTAAGGTTCTCATTAACAAACGGATACTCCTGGCCCAACAGCTCCCTCACATCCATTAGCGACTCTGTCTTAAGCACAATGACGCACAGTTTCTCCGGCACATCATAGCTGGACAGATGCACCGGCACAAAGCGACGCTTGGTGGCAATCGATTCGCCCGGCACCAATGGCTGCTTATTCGAATACACCTGGAAGGCGTAGAATCGGGAACGCTGACGTGCATTGCGTCCCGTAACCAACAGCTGCTGGGAGGCAATGAAACGACGTTTCGCCTCGATAGCCTCCTCATTCGTCTCGCACACGATGACGGTCAGAAAGCGTGTCACCTTAAACGTATCGAAGTGTAAGCTGAAAAATTCTTTGGACTCGCCAATGTACTTGGTGTGCACCTCGAAGACCAGCGAGATTTGGCTACCCATCTGAATGCATCTCGGGCTAACCGGCTCGACGACACTGATCTGTGTATCCGTTGTATTTGGTATCTTGATTTTCAACAGCTCAAAGGTGCGTTTGCCCACGTTTTTAATTACGAGTGTGACAGTGTGCTTCTTCCACTGTTCGGTGTAGATGAAATGATCCTCGCCCTCGATGGCAATGGCGCGCTTGTTGCTTGACGAGGTGCTTAGCTGATTATTCGTGATCTGGCCAAAGTTCTTCTCCAGCATAACCAGCCTGATGGCACGTCGACAGAATTTAGCCTGGTTTAAAAGAGAGTTATCGACTATGAAATACCCTTGCCAACGACTATCATGTATGTCAACTCCCTTACATATTTGCACTCGATGAGGTCAACTTGGACGATGTCGCCCAGATGCAATTGGCATCCTGTTGGCACATCTTCCTTGAGTACGTAAGCACTCGAGGTGAGCACAGTGAACTCTTCGAACACGCGCTCGACAGTGCACTTCTGATCCGGTTCCATGCGTGTGGGAAAGATCTTCTTCACCTCCAGTATTTCGCCCTGCTGGTCAACATAGCCTTCGTCTAACTGCACCTGGCACTCCAGCGTAATCTCATCACCCGTCTTGGGCAAGAAATTCGATTCAATGTTGTCCAATTGAACGGTCAACTGGCCGAAATCCGTATCCACTTCAATGGCAGCGGGCAGGCGCTGTGTAATGGTGCCCAAAATATTACGCAACTGCATATTGAAGTAGGTTGGCTGATCCTGCTTCAATGACTCTAGCATATCCAAAACCTAGGCAGGATTACAATTACTATATGATGTTGTTGTTGTTGTTATGTGCTCTGACTCACCTTCTTCTGCGTTGTCTTCTCCCAAGATGGCTCGACTATCTTTTGTATCTTAACAATCTTGACGGCCTCATCGACTGCCTGATGATATGTCAAATATTCAATCATAGTGCCCACGGCTAGCTCATTGAAGAGATCTCCTGCCAAGTGTCTCTCAAAGCTCAATGAGTTATCTATTATACCATTATTAGTATTTAAGCTTGTGACGACGCCCTTGCGAAGAGAACATTGTGTTGCAGTTTCTTCGACAATTTTCTCTTCATTCACAGTCATCTCGCCTTTGGTTTCGCTCTCCTTGCTGGCCTCTGCGTCTAGAAAATTTTGCTCTAATGCCAGAAGATCACGCTTATACTCCAAATCTTGTTCGCTGCTCTGGAAAATTCGACTCCAAAACGAAAGCATTTTTTTTTTCGCTTTTTTTTTTTAAGAATTTGGAACTTATTGCTGTTCGGTCTTCGTTTCGGTTGCTGTAGATTTATCACCGCTTTTCCTCTTCTCCTATTTCTTTTATTTTATTTATATTTATTTTCAAAATTTTCCTCTCTTGACTTTTTCTAACACGTGCTACTTTTTCAACTTTTCTTCTCGGTGACTTTCAAAATGGTTTCCAATTACTATTTCTTCTCTCTTACAGCATACTTCCCGAATGTTCCAACTCACTCGCTCGCTCTCGCTCTTTGCTTTTATCGTTCTCTCGTCAAGTCTCGTTTTATTGCTGCTGCTTCTTTTCTAAGCTGTCGTACATCCAGTCCGTTTCGCTGATGTAGTTCAGTTCGTTGCGCAGAAACTGAAGCCGATTTAAATGGCTGTCGTTCGTCTCTTCTTTGTAGCCGCTCTCGCTCGATATCAACGAAATGACTTTCGTCGTGGGTTGCGAATCGAGTTTTTTTATCTGCATAGAGGAGGGGGAAGAAACAGAGAGAGAGAGAGTGAGGGCACCGAAAATCATAAAATTCTATTTTGTTTAGATGAAACTGAAGTGGAGGCTTCAAATTTCAACTGACCTCAGCACTATTGCTGTTGCTTTCCGAAATGCTTGCTGTATTATTGCTCTCGTTGCTGCTTGTTGCTTCTCCGGACATAATCGACATAATCCTTTAAACTTAGCAAATATAAGAGAAACACTCGCTATGCAAGTTTATAGAAAACATTATATTACTATAAATAATTAATATGCTGAAATATTCAAATTGAATAACTAAAGTAATAAATAAACTTAGCTATAAACACGGTACAATACTTTATTATTTATACTTCACTTTTCTTACTCTTATTCGGCAGAAACACAATTAGACGTTTGCAAACTTCGAAGCTCAAGATGAAACTGGTGGAAAGCGGCCCACATAACCTACAACGTGAACACAATCCACAAAATGCAAACAGATGATTTCGGCGTCTTACGAGTTAACAGCATCGTGTAATGTTAATAACAGTCGTGCATAAAGTTCTTGCTGTCATGAAAAAAAATAAATAAATTTAAATAAACATTGATACAACTTGGGATAACTTAAACTATACATTATTTATAAGCTTTAACTGTTAACAAAATTAGATTTAACAATGAATCTCCAAAAAAAGTGCGGCCCATCGTATTTTGGAAAACGTTATGACCAACTATCGCAAGCAAATAACTGGTATTCCCAGGAATGATTTTTTGAAATACAATTTGTATACGATTATAATAGCTACAAATTAAATTGTTAAATAAAGATTAAAGCTTAAGTTTTGGAAAGTCACTGTGACAATTCGATTGTCGATAGTAACATTGCTGTCGCGCGCTCGATAGCACTATCGTTCAATTGCTCACCCCTAGCACAGGTGCATCGTATTCGCTAACCAAATCGGCGTGCAAAGAAAAATTCATAAAGTTTTATTTGGCGAAACTAACAAATTGTGTGTTTAACGCCTATCAGAGGAGCCAACGTGTGTAGACCAAGAGCAGATCAGATAGCAGCAGAAACTCATTTCCAGCTATAAAAGCACAAAGCCAGACAGTCGTCGCCGTCGTCGTCGTAGACTTCGTTTACCTCTGCGTCGCGTTTTAGATTTTTAATAGTGAATTCATTTCGGCGTTTCGTGGGTGTTCAGAGAAGAAGCGTGTTGAGACTACGACAGGAAAGATGGTTAAAGCTAAAAAGGGCAAGAAAGAGATATTGACCCACGTCGAGGGCGCCTCATCGGCAGACGAAAAGTAAGTACTGTTATTCACATAGTTGTTGTTGTTGCCACGATGCAACGTTGGCAAAGTTTCTATTAAAAAAACAAACTTCATTACCTTTACCCCTTAGTGAAACCGGAGTCCTAGAATCGGACAACGATCAAGTGAGCGCTAACAATAAGAAGAACCAGCAGAAGGGCAAAAACAAGAAGAAGAACAACAAAAATGCCAATGCTTCGGATGAGGGCAGCGACATCATGGACGATGCTCCAGTTGAGACCATTACCAAGGCTGTCAAAAAGTTGAATGTGAAGGGCAAGGGCAAGGCGAAGTCCAAGAACTTGGACGATGATTCCGCTGATGAGGCAGTCAGTCAGAAGCCCGCCAAGAAGTCCGCTTTCAATTTGCTGATGGACGACGAGGATGAGGACGAGGCGCCAGCTGCACAAGACTCGCCCGATGAGAGGGAGGATGAGCTGGTCGCTAAGCCACAGAAGAAGAACGAGAAGAAGGGCAAAAAGTCAAAGCGCAAGGGCAAGGATGATGACGAGGACTTGGATAAGATGCTGGCGGAGCTGCAGGCTGAATATGCCGGCGAGGCACCAGCCGCAACATCAGCAGCAGAGCCTGAACAGGAAGATCTTAGCAAGAAACCGAAGAAGGGCAAGAAGCAAGCAGCGGCAGCAGCAGCAGTCGAGGAGGCTGAACCCGAAGATGATGAAAATGATGAAGAGGGAGGCGGCGGTATGAAGACAGCAGCTCAGAAGAAGAAGGAGAAAAAGGAGCGACAGAAGCGAGAGGCAGCGCTGGCCAAGCAGCGAGCAGCTTTAGAGCCTAAGCAGAAGCCGGCGCCAGCTCCAGTGGCAGCGCCAGAGCCCGAGCCGGAACCTGAGAATGAGGAGGCAGCTCCTGAGGCTGAAGCCGAAGCCGACGAAGGTTCGGAAGATGCCGCCAAGGCAGGCAAGGGCAAGAAGAAGGGCAAAAAGGATAAGAAATCTGAGGCCGAGGAAGAAAAAAAGGACTCCAAGAAGAAGGGCATGTCTGCTTCAATCGTGGCCGCCATGCAGGAGCAGCTCAAGAAGCGCAAAGAGGAGGAGGAGCGCCTGCAAAAGCTGGAAGAGGAGCGCATCCGACTCGAGGATGAACGCGAAGAGGCGCGCCTGGAGGCTGTGCGCATCGAAGCCGAGCGCAAGGAGAAGAAGAAGCAAAAGGAAGCCGAGCGCAAAGCACGCCTCAAAGCCGAAGGCAAACTATTGACCAAAAAGCAAAAGGAGGATCGCGCCCGTGCACAGGCGCTGCTCGAATCCCTCAAGGCGCAGGGGCTAGAAATACCCGACCCGAATGACAGACGTGCGCCCAGACCAGGTGAGTTGGTGGCACTAGATGCAGTAGCTCATTCAATAATCCTTAATCCTTAATACCTTCTAGGCACTCGCATTCGGCCCAACAAGAAGAAGGGACCCAAGGACGAAGGCGCGGGCGAGTCCAAGGATGAGGCACAAAAGGCAGCCGAAGCAGCGGCCGCTGCTGCAGCAGCAGCTGAGCAAACCGCCAAGGAGGAGGTGGTCAAGGAGAGCTGGGATGCCACTGACAGCGAGGCAGAGCCAGAGGAGGAATCCTCGCAAGCAACCACAACAACCACCAACAACGGCAAAAATGAGCAGCAGGAGGATGGCGAATCAGATGATGATGACGATGGAGACACCGATGATGACAGCGATGAGTCGGATGAGGAGAGTGAGGAGTCCGAAAAAGAGGATGCTCAGTTGGCCAATGATCCCGAGTCGCGACGCCTGCGTGCGGAGTCGCGCATCATCAAACGTCAAGCGGAAGCGGAGAAGAAGCGCACCACAGATGAGCTCCGAGCGGGCGTTGTGTGTGTGCTCGGCCACGTGGACACGGGCAAGACAAAGATCCTGGACAAGCTGCGCCGCACTAACGTGCAGGACTCAGAAGCGGGTGGCATCACCCAACAGATTGGCGCCACCAACGTGCCCATCGATGCCATCAAGGAGCAGACGAAATATGTTAAGAATGTTGCCAGCTTCCAGCACCGTTTGCCCGGATTGCTGATCATTGATACACCTGGCCACGAGTCGTTCAGTAACTTGCGCAATCGTGGCTCATCCCTCTGTGATATCGCCATTCTGGTTGTGGACATCATGCACGGCCTGGAGCCGCAGACACTTGAGTCCATACAGCTGCTGAAGAAGAAGAAGTGCCCCTTCATTGTGGCCCTGAACAAGATCGATCGTCTATACGACTGGAAGGTGCTGGCTCGTCGCGACGTCCGGGATGTGATCAAGGAGCAGCAGTCGAATACTCAACTCGAGTTTGAGCAGCGCACAAAGGAAGTCATCCTGCAGTTTGCAGAGCAAGGACTGAATGCCGCTTTGTTCTATGAGAACAAGGATCCCAAGACCTATATATCTCTTGTGCCAACGAGCGCCATCACGGGCGAGGGCATGGGCAACCTGTTGTTCATGATCACGGACTTCTGCCAGAATATGCTGGCCAAGCGTCTGATGTACTCCGAGGAGCTGCAGGCCACAGTGCTGGAAGTGAAGGCCATACCCGGCCTGGGCACCACCATCGATGCCATTCTGATCAACGGCAAGCTGCGCGAGGGCCAGACCATGATCTTGGCTGGAACGGATGGGCCGATAACGACGCAAATTCGTTCGCTGCTGATGCCACAGCCCATGAAGGAGCTGCGCGTCAAGAATGCCTACGTGGAGTACAAGGAGGTGAAGGCAGCTCAGGGCGTCAAGATAGCGGCCAAGGATCTGGAGAAGGCAATTGCCGGCATCAATTTGCTAATTGCGCACAAGCCGGACGAAGTCGAGATATGCAAGTGCGTGGAATAATAGCTCTATATATATATTCGTGCCTGTTGCTCATGTATTTCACTCCTATTTGCAGGGAGGAAGTTGCGCGAGAACTGAAGAGCGCTTTGAGCCACATCAAGTTGGCTCCATCCGGCGTCTATGTGCAGGCCTCTACACTGGGCTCTCTGGAAGCGCTGCTCGAATTTTTACGCACTTCAAAGATTCCGGTAAGTGGGCCTAAGAATGGGCGTGAATTGGTAGAGTTAAGATGGAATAGAAGTTATTTGAGTTATGAAAATGGAAATTGATTTGAAAACTTGATATGTTTAAGGATAGTCCTAATAATTGTATCATAAGTTCAATTATATAGTTTGTCTAAAAGATTAAGGATTAGAGGGAGAGAGTTGGACATAGTTCGACTTAGCTTAATATCTACTATAGGGTTCATCATCCTTTATTCTGCCTGTAATAGACTATACGATCTTTAATAGACTTAGAGATACTTTTATCTCTATAGATACTATATATACTATATCTGTATATATCGACTCATATATTGAACTCAAAGGAACCCTCATCTCTATAGATACTTAGACTTCTATGTAGAGATCTATATACAAACTTTATAATCAAAGTATTCAATCAGCCAACAAATTTATCAAAAATAGCCAAAGACTATTTTTTTTAGGTTTTTTTTTTTTAATTTATTTTCAAAAACAAAATTTTTTTTTAAATATGGCAAGAAAAAGAGAAAGTTGTAAATTGTCGTACGAAAAAGTATTTTTGGAAAATTATGAGTGCGTGAGGCGCTGGCGACGGCGACGGCGGCGTCTGTCTAAACCTCAGTGACCAGATTCCCCGATTCGCAGTGCCCCAACTCCGCAGCTCCACGGCTCCCCAGTTGCCAGTCGCGAGTCGCCACCTGCGTTTCCGTCTCCTGCTGCAGATCGCAGCGCGCTGTTGGCGCAGCCAGCGCGGCAGACAACGTCGCCGTTTGTTGGCGTAAACATAAAATGTATTTTTATAAATGCGGTGCAAATAGTTGCAACAACATTAGCGACAACAACAACAACAGCAGCGGGCGCAACAGCAATAACAAATAACAACTAGAAACCCGGCCACAGTCGGAATGATTCATGCAACAAGCAGCCCAGAGGCGGGCGCATAGCCAACAACACGCACTGCCCCATCCAAAAGAGCCAAAGCATCCAATCTTCTGTACATACCCCGACCCCAAGCCCCCGACCCGCCCCCCACACCAATTGCGAAAAGATTGAACATCAACTAAAAATAGTCTTCGCTCTATATATATATGGAGACATGCTATATACGCAGCTATTTATTATATATAACTAAATATATATCAATATATATATATATATATGTAACTGACTGATTATGGTTGCTCTGCAGACATATTTTGCTTTAGTTTATATAAAAACTTTTATGAATGAATTCTGAGCATTTGCCATTTGATGCCGGGCCATTCGATGCCAGTCCAAATAATTTCTGTATAATCACACGTATATACACGATATATATAGGTATCATATATATATTTTTATTGGCATTTCGTATTTGTTGTTAAAGAACACGTTTGGTATTCAAATTTAGTGCCAGGCAGCGGAAATGCTTAGCGGAAGTAACGAAAATAAATAGAATTTATAGCGCTCTGTGTATATATATGTATATATATATAGGTATTATATGGCATTAGTGAAATTAGATATTTCAGATATTTATTATTATTATTATTATTTTTTATTGCATTTGCATTCTTTGCTAAACTGTTTATACAGTATAGTAAAGTATAACATAGTATTACAGAGTATAACAGTCTCAATCCAAATTCGCCTTGCCATATTCCAATTCTATATTTAGTTGGCTTTAAGTCTAAGTCGCCGCTGAAACTAGTCTTGGCCCACATAGCAAGATCCGAGTCAATTAGCTAACACTACAAGCTCATTAGGGGCAGCCCACATGCGTTTGTAGGGTTTCCCACAGTCTCATCAGCACATTTTCATCATCTTTTTATGCAGGCAGCTGCGAAAAGTATTTCCCAGCATTGCTCGAAAGCATCCAAATTCGAGTCTAAAGCCGAATCCAAGACGCCAACGCAGTGGAGACAACAACTATGCAAATTGGCTAATAAAAGCTTACATAATGCTAGTCAGAGGCGTATAACAGTTGACAAAAATGCATGTAAAGTGGAACGTTGCTGTGGCAGGTGATTAATTGTCTTCTGAGCTATGCAATGCAGATAGGGTAACTCCAAGTTGAGCATACTCTAGACACAGAGAGTCCCTTCAAGCATATGCTGAATCCATAGAATAGCAGGATAACTTCTCGTTGAGTATGGGCATGAATTATAATCAAAAGAATAGGATTTAAATTTAAACTTTACATAGGGTATCTTGACTTCTAGCATACCCACCTTTAGCCGGCCACTCATATGATTTAGTTCGTTTTACACATTTGGAAGGCAAAAATTTGTCGCCGTCAACTTTTTTTTTGCGTTTGCATCAAAAATCAATTATGGCAAAATGCCGGACGGACTGACAGCGTGACAAACGGACGGACAGGCGACGGACGAGCGAGCGGCTTGATTGCCATTCATTCATTCATTCATGACTTGAATTGAGTTAGGCTGAGTCGAGCTGAGTTGAGTTGAGTGTGGGCTATGTGGGCAGCGGGCCGGCCGGCTATGTAACAAGTTCCGCCTTCGTTTAAGCCAAATTTAGTAACTAACTAGCGCCGACGCAAATACCAAATGTCACTTGTCAACTATTTAATTAACTTTAGGAGAGGGTATATTAGTTAGAGAGTGGATTATGTAACAAATTAAAGTGTTATACTTATACCTTGGCTAGGTGTTAGTTGTTATATGAGTAGTTATTGGGATATACTGTTATACTTTACTACTTCTTTGTTATACTCTATATACTGTGCTATATACCTATTATTTTTTCAACTAGAGCCATTTAAACTGTTCACTTACTGTTGTCAACAAGTTATACTTAATATCATAACTGTTATACTATTTGACTATTCAATCTTCTGTATCACATTTCGGTCTTCTGTTATACATGTAAAAACTTAGTTGTTGTACTTAAACCTTTGCCATACACAGCTACTTAAACTGTTATACAACTAGTTCTGCCTCCTCTGCTCTTAAGCTTAATGAGCTTTATTTATAGAGTAGCTCGCGCTCTCATCGAGAAGTTCGTATATGGCGTTAATATCATAACAGATCGAACTACTTGTGAAACTCACTATATATGCATGCATATATAGTTGTTTATCTAAATATATACATACACGTGTGTATGTGTTTGTGTATTTCATTGAGATCGAGTAATTATTTGAAGCACCCACGCTATGAAATACGAACAGGGATTCCAATTTATATTGGCTCTGACCAAACTGACCGGAAATTGTCATTTAAGTGTCTTGTTGTCTGTTGGGTGTTGTGTGTGTGTTTGCTGTTGTTGGCGGCAGCCAAAAAAAAAGAGACGAGAAGAAAATAAAATAAAATAAAATACGTTTTTCATTGATTTCAGACACATTGCCATTCGCGTTAAAAAGTCGTTTAGGTTTAATTTACGGCACAACGTCCGAGCCGAAAACAATCGACACTTTAAATAGATACGAAGAAAGAAAGAAAAACAGTTGGGCGAGAGAGTGAGTGCGGCTCTCTTTTTGATGAGCTCGGCTTCAATTGATGGACTGCCTGTTGCTCTCTCGCTCGCTCTGTCTGGCTTGAGTGCCCATTCATCATTTCATTGAGCGCAACAACAACCAGCTTCGCAAGTGTCGCCAAAAAACTGAAACACGCTTCACCAAAAAAAAAATAACGAAGAGGAAGAAAAAAGAGCACACGCAGCAGACAGGCAATAAATTGTATGGAAAACAAATCAATTACACACACAATTACATATACACATACACACGCACTCTCTGTCTCTCTCTCGTTCGCCTGCTCTGAACTGTGCTCTCAGCTGCTAGCACTTGCGCTCTGCTTAATTGCAGCCCCCATAATGCTTATTGGCTGTTGGCTTTGCTCTCGTTGTTGTTGCTGCTGCTCTTTCTTCATTTCTGTTGTTTCATTCATTTTGGCAGACAGTTTGCTTGTTTGTACACTGAACAGAAGCTCTCCCTCTCGCTCGCTCACACACGCACATCTGCTCGCGTACAATAATTCATTTTATTGATCAAATAAACATTTGCTATACATTTCTATAAATTAAACAAGACGCGGCAGGGCGTAACGGCATCAGCATCACCAGCAGCAGCAGCAGCATCAGCGGCAGCCGCGCTTTCTATTCATAAAAATTAATTGCACTTGTTGCTGTCTGCCTGGCTGCCCATCTGCCATCTTTATCTTGCAGGCCATGTGTTTAGCGGGGGCGTGCGTCACATAAACACACACACACTCATATTCATACAGAGATAAACACACTTACGCTGAAGATTAACATAATTCACTTATAATAGCAATACGCACAATATTTATACAAATAACAATAATTCATTAGCAGCCCCTCAATTTAAATGGCTTCGCGAATTTCACACCCAAAGGCCATTAAGCATTCTCAAATATGAAAACTGCTTCGCAATAGCAATGCAAAAAATGTAAGGTTAAAACAGTATATCTGTGTGTGTACATACATATGTATATGTATGTGTGTCTTCTTTTGCCTTCTTGAACTCCCTCTTTGTTTCCTTTTCAACATTGAGCTGCAGCCTAGTTGTAGTTCTGTACGAGGGAGGGCCAACAAGTTGTAATATTTGAATAAACATGAATACATACAAATATACTACTGTTGTACAGTTGAAAATACCGATATCTACTGTGCCTGTTGTCAAGAGGAAACGCTTAGATTTGTGTAGCGTAACCCACATATTAATATCTGTACGTTTGCTCAACACATTAAAGCAGGAAGTCGTATTATGAGCAGCTACTCGATTTTTATGGCAACCCTCCCTCGGCTTGTATGCATTCCCACCAAATTTTTCGTTGCAGATTTATGGTGCGCAGTGTATTTGCTTGCAATACATACACATGCATACATATGTATGTACATATTTATAAGAGACAAGGCAGAAATGAAATAACCACAAAGAGAGAGTGAGAGAGAGGGAGGAAGGCAGTCAGAGCTTTTGGTGCAATGTTTGTGTGCATTGCAGTTGCTGTTGCAAGCACCGTTATGCAATTGGCCTACAATCTGTGCTTAAATTCCGTTGCCAACTGCGGCTTCATTAACATTTGCCGCTCGTTGTCGTTAACAACCAAATATAGCAGTCGTAGTCGTCGCTAGCCAAGCTGCCATTCATAAAAAAGTTGAGTTTGCTTATACAACTCTTTTCTTTTTTTGGTAATGGTATTAGTAAACCCACACAGACACACACACACACACGAAAGCAAGCAACACCCGCAACAACTGAACAAAGTTTCATTCATGCCAACAATTTTTTTTCTTTCTTTGCGTCTGTTACTTTTTCTTCTTCCTCTTCATTTATGAATGAAAAATACGTAACAAGCAACCAAGTCGGAGTCTGTTAGCTCGTCCGTGACGTTTTTCTTTCATGAATGAAAAATTGCGCAGAAATAACCACACACACAAGAAAATATCTTGAAGGTGCCAAAAAATAATGAATATATGAGCAGACGCAGCAAATACGCTGCAATATGTAATATGATATAGCAAGTAGTTGAGTGATAGTTAAAGAGAGAGAGAGAGCGAGATAAGCAAATATGAAAGCATAGCCAGAGCGCAAGACAAAGAGAGAGTGAGACAGATAGCGAGGCAGAGAGGAAGTACCAACTTCATTTCTGTAACATAAGACTCTGTCTGTCATAGCTAATATACTTCATGTAGAGTATAAACGCAAACGCATGCAGCTTGTGAATGGCTGCTGTTGAGTTAGTTTTGTTTAATTCAGGTATTTGGGCTGTAATAGTAATTATGCAGCCATCAACTAAGTTGTTGCCGTTGTTGCTTTTGCTACTTTTGTGGCTGCTTTTGCCATAATTGTGAGTCGTTGTTGCTGTTGCTTCGGAATATCAGCATTGGCTACTAGCTAGAGGCTACATACATACTTACATGCATACATATGCTCATACGTACATAGCTACGTTGTTATGGTAGTGTAGGTAATTTGATTCCCCCCATATGCATTTTAATTAAAAGTCAACAACAACAGAAACTCACACAGACATTCGCACTTATAGCAAGTTTCGCAAGCCGAGCCACTCGGCCATGCTTAGCGCGAAGCGTTGGCAACAATTTGTAATCGAGACGTAGTTGCATGCAAATATGCGAATGCAACGACGCCCACAACGAAATGCAAAATCAGGAGAATATGAAGAAGAGGAAGAAACTGAAGTAGCAGAGGAGAAGCAGAAGTAGCTAAAGCCAGCTGAAACAGCAAATTAATTACTCGTCTCGCAATTCTAACAATAACGTTCTCAAATAACGTAAGAAGAAAAAAAACATAGCATGAAGTAAAATGACAAAAAGAAGTGCGCAACAGCAACAACAGCAATGAAGACAACGGTTTAAAAATGTAGTCCATTGTACTTCAAGCAACTCAATTAGCTGTCTCGCTCTAGCTCTAACTCCATGCATTGTCTTCTATTACTTTGCTTCTCTGGCTCACCCTTTGGCATTGTCGCGCTCACTCACTCTCATTCATTGCTTAGTCCACTTTCTTATTCCATGGCGCGTTGAGCGTATCGCTGAATTTAATGAATGAATTGAATTTTGTGCGCTTTTTCTCATGTTTTTGCGGCATGTACTATATATCTACATACATATAGGCACTCAAAGAATGAAAGGAAGGAAGTGAGCGAAGAAGAAGAAGTGGACAATGCCAACGTTTTCATTAATGCGACGCAGTTGCTGCCAAGAACCAAACAGAACAGCAACAACAAGAACGTCAATATAAAAACAAGCAAAAAAGGGGAAACTAAACGAAGTTATGAAAGAGCAAATACCCTGGGCAGGGCAAATGAAGGGAAAAGTATAAGATTAATATATATATATATAACTATTAGTTAATATACAAAAATAATAATAATTTTGAATTTTATATGTATATAGATATATATATATATAAGTATATGCATAGATATGTATGCGTTAACTATGACATGCTTCAGCGGGCATACCCTTTGCGTAGAATGAAAAAAGAAATGAATGAGTGAACCAGCGAGCGAATGAATGAGTAAATGAATGAATGAGTAAATGTTCATACGTTCAAATGAAAACAAAAAAGCAACGATAACAACGGAAGTAATTCTTCCTGCATCGTAGACACACACACACACGCACACACACTAGCATTTTGAAGAGCTTATTGCTTAATTTTCATTCATAAACACGTTGCGACCGCATTTTTAATGAAATCAACAGCGCGAAGGAAGTTGGCCCGAAATGTAGATAAATAGATGTGCATAAGAACGGAAGTCTTGACCGGAACGTGCAGACCTAAACACCAGGGGTTAGGCAAAGCAATAAAAGACGAGAAACTATAAAGCAACAGAAGGAAATCAAATAAAATAATCAACGCAATTATTCAATTTGTTGAGTGAGCCGAACATTGTCTCCGGCGGGGCACTTAAGCCGTAAGCCCTAAGCCGTGCGCCTTGTCAACGCACAACCCTTGGCCTCTGACCGTGCTTAAGTGCTGACGTCAGCCGATGCGTTTGCAGGTGTCAGTTGACCTTTTACCTTTTAGCACCCGTACAACGTATCGATGTCGTGCGTTTTATTTAATTAGCTTTGCGGCTCTGCTCTTACGCACTTCCTACGCCCACAACCGTTGATTTTTCGGTTCACTTTATTTGCTGCGTCAGAATCTGAGATTTGATTGTGGTTCAGCCGAATTTGGCATTTAAATGGGATTACCTACGATAGCCTATAGAAATGTAAACAGATTTTTATTACGAATTTTATAAGCTAGTTTATTAACTCACTCTCCCTCTCTCTCTCTCTGTCTTTCAGTACTCTGCCATTCGCATTGGACCCGTGGTCAAGCGTGATGTGATGAAGGCTTCGACTATGTTGGAGCACGAGGCGCAGTAAGTCTAGCAAATATACTAAATCCTTAACGACTCTAAGCACAGCATTTTAATGATCTGAAGTCCATTTATAAGCGGAGGCCACATATCATTGTTATATCAGCTGTTGGAGACAACAATGTTGCATTCAGCGAACAATTCAATTTTATTGCAGCTTAACTTTATTAACACCAGCGACTGGTCGTTCCCCCTCCCCCAACCCCTGCCTCTCTGCTCTAGAAGAACAAAAGACTTATAAACAATGTGCCGTGCCGGCTCTTTGAAGAGCGTGTCTGATATAGCCGACATGGACTCCGCCTGGCTGTGCGCTGGCCGTGCTCTGGGTTAAGTGATTCATTTAGCGGCAATCAGAGAATGCACTTTCCTTTCCACTGCCTCGATGCCCGATGATTTATTGTTGTGCGCGCGCGCGAGAGATACTCTTTAAGAAAATTATGCCTTGACGGCGGCTTTATCTCATTAGAGTTGCTTTTGCGAATGGCCCAGAGTTGGTGTCGCTGTCGCTGCCCGAGAAGTCTCCAATTGCAGCGACAACTGTTTTCGTGCTCTGCTTGGCAGCAACAAAGCGAATGCAGTTGCTCAGATACAGCTAGAGTTACTTAGATACTTTTGCAGACACGTAGTTACTTTTAGATACATTTGCATAGAGAGATACATTTGGAACTACAGACGTTGCTTTAGATACTTTTAGATATAGTTACAGGTTCAGTTGCAGATACTTTTTCAGTTCCAGATACATTTGCAGCTACATTTGCAGCTACATTTACAATGCCCACTTGCTCACCTGAGGCGAGAGCTTCAACAACAACAACTACAGCATTAATGATATAGAAATGTGTGTTGTTATGCAGATACAAGTGTATCTGAACGCCACATTTGTATCTGCATATCAACGCCCATGTAATAGACGTGTCGTTTCCGCTGCCAAACATATCCGGCCCTTTGCGCATGCGCAGCCATTTGAGTTATTTATGCATTTGCAAAGCACTCAGACATGTGCAGCTGTCTCGCTCTCTCTCTCCCTCTTTGGCTGCCTTCTGAGTGAGAGCTTGGCAGGCTATAAAGTGAATATTTAATAAGCAGTGCAAGCCACCCTCTGATCATCCCTACTCTCTCTCTCTCTTTCTCTCCTCCTCTTTCGCCCACTCTCTCTATCTATCAATTTCCAAGTGCTTTCGTGGCAGGCTATAAACTCAATATTACAAGCAGGCACTGCTTGCATCCACCCCCTTTTCACTCACTCTCTCGCCCGCTCTCCCCCTCTCCCGCTCTTCGTGCGAGTGAGATAGCAAGCACTCGCTCGCTGGCAGGCTATAAACACAATATTACATTTTTACTATGTGTTGCCGTTTATTTATTGATGATTCTTACGCGCGCGGAATTTTTAACCATAAAATTTTGCTTTTTACGCTGCAGGTGATCACGAAATTTGTGTTTTTCACTGCCTCTTCTTTTCTTTTTTTTAAGTGTCTTCCCTGACAACGATGATCATGATGATGATGATCATGATTCCGTCCTTGGTTGTCCACATTTATCTTGCCACAAGCATCATAAAATATAACTTTAACTGTCTTTATGGCAACTTTTACACTCTCAGGCAACATAAAAAACGTTTAACCACCCAATGCGAAAGATCAGCCAACAATGAGCTTTGTTTATTAATTAAAATTTGTTCTCTTCTGGAATTTCTTTAAGCTGATTTGAAATTTTCGAAAAATATGTATTTATAGACTATATAAATGGAAGATGGGCAATAAAATGAGAGATCTCTTGAGTTGGTAGACGAATTTTGGGGAAAAGAAGTTTTTATAGTAGCAGAGATAGTATAGAGAGTAGGTTTATTAAGGCTTGTTATGATCTTGGCATAGCTTGGGTATCTTATATATTATTCAGATTAGATTTGGGCAGATGATCTTCCATCTGCTCAAGTATGTCTTACCAGTCACACGATATACTCTTTAACTAACTATACCCAGTATCTATTTATCTATTTCCTAGTATTAACTATATACCACTCTTGCTGCCTCCGTTTATGATCTTTATATGAACTTCTTATCAAGTGAGCTTCGCCAACTTTTGAATACCTCACACATGCCCAATCATAGATTATGAGCTTCGCTTTACCCACTCAAACCCAGCTTAGGCTTACCCCAATCATAGTCATATGATCTCAACCTAACGCTAAGTCATAAATAATTTCCAAACAATTTTCGTCATCTCGAATTCATTTTCCGAAAAATAAAAAAAAACTTCTCGAGTTATTCAACAATTTGTGTGGAGCCCGTCTTGGCGGCTGACTCCAAAAGGTGGCACGTATCGACTTAATGCCAACTGTTTCCTGTCTTTGAAAGCACGTTGACCATGGTAGTAGAAGAAGGAGAAGCCGAAGCATAGACGCCGGCTGCTTCTTCTTTATCATTTGAATTATTGACGCTTCCTGGCATAGTCCCCGACAGGAAAACCCAAATAGTTACTGATATTTGATGATGATGATGTTAATTATAATTATAATTGTAATGTAAGATGATCATTTGTTATAGATTTAATTGGGCAACTCTTTCTCGCTCTCTACACTCCACAGATATGCAACGATCTTGGCATTCGACGTGAAAGTGGAGCGCGAGGCACAGGAAATGGCCGATTCGCTGGGTGTCAAGATATTCCAAGCGGACATTATCTATCATCTGTTCGACAAGTTCACCAGCTACCGCGAGGAGCTGAAACAAAAGAAACGCGAAGAATTCCGCTCAATTGCCGTCTTTCCATGCAAACTAAAGGTGAGTGAAGAGATCTGAGAGTTTGGGGAACTAGAACTGAGGAAATCTTAAATAAGAATTGATTCATATATATCATATATCATATATCATATGTATATATCATATATATCATATATATAATTGAGTATTTCTATATATATATTGCACTCTTGATCGAGCTACAGGTGTAAAATGCAATCAACTCGCCTTTGTGGCTGACTGCAACTGCAGCCTCAGCCTCTCAGCCCCTCCCTCTCCCACTCGCTCTTGGCTAATGATGGCCAAGCAGGTGAGCCAACGAGCGAGCGAGCGATTAAGGCCTGGTTTGTGAGACGCTTGCATCACGTCCACACTTCCTGCTCAAATAATGTTGGAAATAGCATATTTGATTTATAGCTAATCATTAGGTTATAGTCGCAACTGCAGTGGAGCGCCTCGACCCTAGGCCAGACTCTGTCTCTCTAGCCACCGTCGTGTCTCCCACTGTGCTGTTAATTGGGCTCACAGCTGTGTCCAGTTGCCAGACCTATGCCTTGCCTCAGCCAGGCCACAGCAACAACCACGATGTTGTTTAGTTAAGTTATTAACTCTTGCCTCTTACGTTCTCGTATCACTGGCCCTCTTTGAGTTGTCTGCTCCGGGCCAAATAGCATTGGCAACGCTCTTCAGAGCGAACAACACAAATTGCATTCAGCTTGAAAGCGATTAAAAAATTAGTTTTCGATAAAGATAAGCTTCAGATCGGTACTGCATATAAGCTAAAAAGATAAAAGCTGATTTGAATCTAATTCGATTTGCTGCTTCATTAAGCAGATGATTCTTCAGATAAGAACTTCATTATAAGAAACTTAAGTTGGGATATTATATTTGATCTTCAATCTGGGAAACTATGGCAATAATTTCAGAAACTTAACTTCAATTTAAGCTAAAAGAGATTTGTTTTTAATAATATCTTATAAGTATTAGAGCTAGTTTATGTCTGAGAAGAAATCTTGAAGGTTTACTAATCTTGCTCATCTCTCTTCTCTGCTTTCTTCCACAGATACTGCCACAATTCATATTCAACAGTCGCGATCCGATTATCATGGGCATTATGGTGGAGAATGGAATCGTTAAAGTCGGCACGCCCATCTGTGTGCCCAGCAAAGAGGTAAGTCTGAGACAGTAGAAGAACTGGCCGAGCCATGCAAATATTTGACTAGACAGGGAGAGTGTGTGTGAGAGAGAGAGAGAGAGAGAGAGAGTATATCACAAAAGGTTATTCAATGGCAAAGCATTGTAGATCCATCTATAGAGGGTCTCGCGCATCGAACTATTTGCGACTTGCGACACAATGAAAATCCTTGTTTTCAAAATCGTGTCAAGTATCTAGATACAAAAATTTTGCGTATCTGTTTGCCTGTGTGTGTGTGTGTGTGCAGGGTACGCGCCCATCTTCATATACTGCGTCGCATTTGGTTTGCTTTTGGTATCCAACTCGGAGGCTTTTTTCATTGTTGACACAGGTGCTGTGTGTGCTACACTTGGTATTTATTGTTTATTTGCCAATGCTCTTGTGATGCAATTGCGTCTTAAAGCACGCACACACATACGTAGCCACAATACATAATACAGTGAAAACTATGTGAAGTGGACAGCTTAGCATATATATGTAGTGGCCTGGGCTGAAGGAGATAAAGTGCGATGAGCTTTGAGTGTGCATGGAAATAGGGATTGTTTAGGAAGAGGAGGAGAACTTGCTGATATAGGTGGGCATAGAGCCATAGAGCTTTCTTCTTAGACTTTCCTTAAAGATAGTATCGTCCCTTACTAATGCTGCCTCTCAACTCATCTCATCTTATCCAGTCTAGCTAGAGCTCTAGCTATCCTTCCAGTCTCTACTATAGACCCATTGCCTAACACCGCCTTGCCGTACCCGTCAAGCGCAGCCTTCAGCAGCTGATGCTCGATGCTAACAGCAAGCACACTCTGTATTAATTTAAGCTTATCTCATAAATCAAATCGCAGATTAGATTGAATTGCGAATGCGAATGAGTGCTTCAATTAATGTCCTTCCGCTGGGGCCGGACTGGACTCTGGCGGACTGCTGGGCTGGCGTTCAATTTATGCGCAGACATGTCCTGTTTCCCGTCAGCGTCAGCCAGAGGAGACAACAATAACTGTTTCCTCTCTGCCACAATCACAAGCAGCAAAAAACAAGCAACAACAACGACGACAACTTGAATTGGCTACTGCGATCTTTTTTTTTGCAAAGGGTTCGAACACGTTGCCTGCTGCTGCGGGAGGGGGGCAGAGCGCAGCGGCAGTTGGATGGATGGGGCGCTTGGACAGCTGGTTCCCCCCGTTCTGGCGTGGCAATCTCTTAGTCTGGGCTGGTTGGCTTCATTGGCAATTATAACTTCCTCAATTATCCAACGGAGCGCAGCTAAGCTGTGCGCTTCCCGTCATTCATCGTCATTCTTTTTAACATTTTCCTCCTTTTTTGCTTCGCCTCTTCTCTCTGCAGCAGTCGCAGCAGCAGCAGCGCAGCAGCAGCTCTTTCTAAAGTTAAATTCATACAGATTTGCTGTGCTGTTGTGTGGAGTATTGAATACCCTACATGAGGCCTGGGCTAAACTAGTTAAAGTTATCGATAAATATCGATTGCTCTAGTGATTGAAACTATATTACTCTATATAGACTGGAAATTTAGTGGTGTGGACATGAAATGAACTGAAATGTATTCTTAGGCCTCAAAAGTTATCGATTAATATCGATGCTTTAATGCTCTACCTGAGTTCTTAGTTATCGATTATCGGTTGTCATGCCTAACAGCAACCAAAGCTCGTCTCTTTGCAGCTCATCTGCTCAGTCCGTGCAGCCGCTAGCTTTGGGAGCTATCGGAACATGTGAGTGCTCCCCATCCTCCCCAATCAACTCCACTTTAAATGTGCACGTTTTTTGCTGCTTTTGCTGGCAAAGAATGCGAACGAGTGTTGTTGTTGTTGTTGTCGTCAGTTTGCTTGTTGTTGTTGTTGTTGTTCCTTTGCCTCGCGATTTCCGTCAACTCGAGCGAGGGGTCCCACTTCCTTTGGAGCGGCTTCAACTGGTGCGCGTGCGTGTCAGCCGTTCGATACGTTGCTTAACTGCCTGCCAGATGGTCAGGCCTTGGCCCTAACATTGATTGCCTTTATTAATTATCTAATTAAATCTGTAATGACAGTGGCTTAACCACTTGCACGCCAGCCATCAGCCCCAGCCCCAGCTCCACTCTGAGCCACATTTCCAGTTTTGCCTTTGTTTCGAGTGCCGCGTAATTGTTTCTTGCGCACCACCAAAAACTTCCGTTCCCAAGAAACATTTACTGCGATCCAGCAGCAACTGATGCGCCGCTTGACCAGCTGGGCCCAGCCCAAAAACCACTTCCACTTCCCGTTCATGTGGTGCCCGAGATCGATAGCTGCAACCCTTAACCCTAGCTCAACTGAGCCGGAGACGGACAAAAGTCAGAAGGCGGCCAAGAGTAACTCGAGCTGCGCAGAAAGTTCCGCAAGGGTTAATTAGGGTAAATTTGGTGCGTAATTTAAGGGTTCGAAGGCTTGAAGTTTGCGGTCTGCTATCGATCCCCTAAATTACAAGGAGTGCGACTATCGGATGTATATTTCCGATTCTGCATAACGACTTAAGCTCTGACTCCTTATCATGCGTTAGCAGCTTCACGCCCGGATTAAGCTGCTTATCTACATGCCTACCCTTTACAGCATATCTATTAGTCGTATATAGCCCGCCTGCCCCGTCTTACTTGGTAAGACGCACAGCGAACGGAAGTTGGAGGCGTTACTCAGCGCCAAATCCGACAAACACTTCACATGTGGCCAACGCGCGCGCGTGTGTGTGTGTGTGTGTGCACCTGCGTGCACCTGAGTGTGTGTGTCTGCATATCTACACACTATCTGCACGCCTAGCTGTCTGCGGTGTAAAAAACAAGAGCCAAATAGTCTTGTTCGCTTCTTGGCAAAGTTGCTAAAGCGCAAGCGCCCCGAGAAAGCGAAATTTTCTTTTGTAAATTTTCAAAACTTGTTGCAGATGATGAGATCCCGACGTATTTCTTGCAGATATTAATATATTAACATATTGAATAGCCTTGAAAGTGGGCCTTGAAAGGGGTATGATGTCTATAAAAAAGAAATTGAAGAAGTTGGAGGTTGCTACTACTATTTGTACTACTTCTACTACCTTTATTTTATATGGTAGCCTGTTTCTATTACTACTAACTACTACTATTTTTACTTGTACTTATATATACTACTATATTTGTACTACTATTTTTTGCAAATTACTACTACTATATTTCTACTACTATTTTTTCTAATACTCCTCCTACTATATGTCTTCCACCATTTTCACCTATAAGACTAATACTACCATTTTTCTACTACTCTTTATACTTATACGATTACTACTACTATATATCTACTACTATTTATACTTATACGATTACTACTACTACTACTACTATATTTCTACTACTCCTTTTACTGCTTTTACTGCTACGACTACTACTACTTATACTATATTTCTACTACTACTTTTTCAAAAACTACTACTATATTTCTACTACTATTTTCACTTATACGACTAATAATACTACTACCATATTTCTACTGCTAATCCTCCTACAACTACTACTACTACTATTCCTCCTACTACTATTACCACTATTACTGCTTCCACTTCTACTACTACTATTACGTCTACCTTTGCTACTACTCTTACTACTTTTTGTGGCATGCTTAGCCCAATGCCCCCAAATACAGGGTATCTACTAGTCACACATTCCTAATGAATTGCCTTCAATTTGGAGCAACTCTTTGCTGCTGCTGCTGCTGCTGCTGCTGCTGCTGCTGCTGCTGCTGCTGCTGCTGTCGTTTGTTACCCGTCCGTCGAGTGGGCTCCTGTTCGAGCGGCTGCACTGGCTACTCAGCTACTCGTTTTTCAGTTGCTTTTGTTTTTTTTTTTTGGTGAGAGATCGAAGAGTCGATCGATATCTTTAATAATTTCATTCATGCCTCGAGTCGGCGCTGCGCAGCACTCGAGTGTTGTTGCTGCTGTTGTTGTAGCGGAAATGAAAGCTTATTCAACATGCTGTTGCTGCGCTGTCGTTGCTGCTGCTGCTGTCGTTGCTGCTGCCTTTTCATCTGTTAATTAAATGCCTCGGGCTGAATTGAATTTGTTTTTGTATCGCCGTGGAAGTTATCCCTTTTCATTCGCGCCTCAACTCCTGCCCAGAGCTTGTTTAATTCATGGACTCGCAAGCGCTAAAAAGTAGGGAGAGGGCGCCCCTTCGGCAGCGGAAATCGTAGTGCTTAACGCATGTGCCGTCGCATTTCGAGTAAAGATTTTCAATTGTTAAGCCCAAATGGGCGTACGACTTCCGTTTGTCGCCCTCGGGCAAGAGAGTAGAGCAAACGCGAAGTCGTTCTGATTTATGAGTTGATTCGTAGCGCGATAAATTATGGGGAATACATATGAGAGAGTTTTAGTGATAATTCAATCAAATATATAGCACGAATTTAAATTCATTTTATAAATATTATAAAGGCTTATCGAGCTTTGGCTGAGAACTTGAGTTTTCCTATTTATAGTCTTGGCTGAAGTTGCTCTACTGGAGTACAGCTACTCAGGCGTAAGGGTATCTGAGCTGTCGCCTAACGGAGGACGGCGTTTGGCACTTGAGCAACTGCGTCACGTTGGCTTTTTAAGGGTAATGTGAAGTATTATATGCGATACGGCGGGAATACGTGTGCGACAAAGAAGTACTTTGAGCATTACGGCAACAATGCCAAAGACAACAACAACGGCAAGGCTGCTTAGCTATAGAGCAATAGAAACAGCGTTAAGAGTCGGAACAAGTAATTAAATGGAAAATAAGTAGCAGCTGAGGCGCTGCGGAAGCAGATTGCAGACTGCAGCAGCAGCAGCAGCCGCAGCAGCAGATGCGGGTTGCAATAGCAGTCGGAAGCAGAAGAACGGATATGAATGCTTCCGCACGTAGGAAAACAGAAATGAATGAGAGCGAAAGCAGATAGAAAACTCGACTCAAATTCTAAGTGTGCACACTTGAGTGTCTGTGTGTGTGTGTATGTGTGTGTGTGTGTGTGTGTGTGTGTGTGTGTGTGTGTGTGTGTGTGTGTGTGTGTGTGTGTGTGTGTGTGTGCAAGTCGGAAGTGGCAGCGGAAGTAGCTCAAACCCTTAAGCAAGGCAGGTGTGCGCTGCCCGCTCGCTTAGCCGGAAGTCAAAGTAAAAAAAATGTTTTTATGAATGAAAAAATAAAAGATGTGAGATGTGAGTAAAGGCAGCAGTAAATTATGCTATATATATATAGTGTGTGGGCAGAGCTGGCTGTAAAAAAAAAAAAAAAAAAAAAAAAAAAAAAATTATATATATATATATATAATTATATATATATATATATATATATATATATATATATAATTTTTTGTTTTTTTTTTCTTTTTTCTTTAAGTTTATATCGATTTTGTACTGAGTATTAGCATTGCTTTGCAGCTCAGATTTAATATAATTTAATATAAGTATATCTATATCAAATATATATATATATATCTGAACAGATTTAGTTATGCATCGTTAGGCATTGCAATAGCCCAAAAGCAAGGCATGAATGAAAAACTACGCTAATGGAAACTATGAAAAACAAGTTTGCAAACGCACAATCTGTCTGCGTGTATGTATGTATCTGTATCTGCACATGTGTATCTGTATCTGTAGCTGTGGCAATAGATTTGTTTTTGCTTCTCTTTTTTTTTTTTGGCATTTTTCACTTAAGCTAAACATTTTGCACGTAACTGTAAGTGGAGCTGCGTGTATTTGTAGCTATAGCCCAATATGTGCTCTATGTGTGTGTGTGTGTGTGTGTGTGTGTGTGTGTGTGTGTGTGTGTGTGTGTGTATCTGTATCTATTGCTCGCTATTGCTAGCTCGCCGCCGTTTCATTCATAAAAATGCTTATTTCCTGTTGTTTGGCTAGGCGACCGCCTAGAGCGCTTCATGTTTCGAGTGTAGTTTGCACAGTCATAAAAAAAAAACACTCACACGCACACACACACACGCAGACAGACACGGAAAGTCATTCAGGCTAGCGATAAGATAATAAAATCCGCTTAGATACGCGCTTTTTTATACTTTTTGCGTTTCGTCTTCCTTTTGGCTATCTCTCTCTCTCCCTCGCGCTGTAGATATGCATATATCTGCTTTATATATAGCTTTTACTATGAAACTGTATAGCAACAACAAAAGAAATTAGCGTAATTAGCAAATTACTCGCCAGATATACAGATATATATGTATATATATATATCCACTTCACTTTTGTTTCATTTTGTGGCTTGGAATTGACGTCTCGCCCGGTCGGTCGGCCGGTCGGTCAGTCGGCCGCCTTCCACTTCGTCGCATTTCAGTTTCTTTTTGGCCGGATATGCTGAATTTGCACAAAAGTCGGAAAATCGCATAAATACTCACAGACTGCTTCTGTGCCTGTGTGTGTCTGTGAGCTGATGCTCGCTCAGTAAGTGAAGAGAGTATATTAGGTTATTGTGTAAGGTTGTAAGGAGAAGCTACCAGAAATATCGAGAGTAGAGACATATAAACTAAGCTATAGCCATTGAAAATTGCCCTTTTCTGCTATGCCACGCCCTAGTATATATTTTCTAGATCCCTTAACCATTTTCACCTGCATTCAAGGCGAATCAGAGATTTCTTCCTATAGTCTTTACTACACTTTCCTCTTGAGAGGGCATCATGCAGTTGCTTACGCCCGTCTGCCGCGATTTTTGGTCCCAAAATAAATATACTTAATTGACGTTTGTTAATCGCCACGAAAGATGATGTGGGGCACGGACTGCTGTGGTCTGGCCTGGTCTGGGCTGGCCTGCATTTCACATACTTTTGGCCAGAACGAAATGTCGCATTCGCCCACGAGCGTTGCTGAAATTGGAACAATAAAGCGACGAAGAGCACATGCAAGTAAAAAGGGCTCACAGATTGTCTGGCGAGGCAAGTTGGCTCCATCGCGGGCTGTTTGCCATTTGGCCAATTAGTCAAGGCTTTCAGAGCCACACGCACTTGGCGGAAACACATGTTCCCAGGTATCTTTGGGAGTTGGCAGTGGAAATTGATAAGGCTAGACTTAAGTGCCCCAAAGGTGTTCATAGCAAAATATATATAATATTTTGTCATATAGTTTCTAGGGGATTTTTAAATGACAGTTGGCTTGAAGTGAATCACAGTTTATGACAGTTTATAGTGATTTACTGTGATTCACTATAATTAGTTTATGAGGTTAAGAGGTAGAGTAGAGGCAAAGATATTCTTTGGAGTTGTTGAAGAGATCTATGAGATCTATGATCTATAATCTAAGATCTGTCATCTATATAGTCTAGCATCTATATAATCTATAACACATATATGATTGGTCTAATCTTAGAAGAAAGCTTTATGACAGCTCAAAGCAGTAAGAGTGTTCTAGGCGGAAGTGCCCGACTGGTATATACCCTGACTATGATCAAACTTGACTCTGAGCTACACTATGATTAGTTTAGTGGGTGAAGATATAGAAGCAAAGGTTTTCTTTAGAGTTGTTGAAGAGATCTATGAGATCTATGATCTATAATCTAAGATCTGTCATCTATATAGTCTAGCATCTATATAATCTATAACACATATATGATTGGTCTAATCTTAGAAGAAAGCTTTATGACAGCTCAAAGCAGTAAGAGTGTTCTAGGCGGAAGTGCCCGACTGGTATATACCCTGACTATGATCAAACTTGAGTCTGAGCTACACTGTGATTAGTTTATTAAGTGAAGATATAGAAGCAAAGGTTTTCTTTGGAGTTGTTGAAGAGATCTATGAGATCTATGAGATCTATGATCTATAATCTAAGATCTATCATCTATCATCTATATAGTCTACCATCTATATAATCTATAACACATATATGATTGATCTAATGTTAGAAGACAGCTTTATGACAGCTCAAAGCAGTAAGAGTGGAAATGCACGACTAGGTTATACCCTGACTATGATAGAACTTGACTCTGTTACTTCTGCGACTTTAAGTCATATCAAGCAAGTTTAAGTTTCTCATCTGCGCAGCTGGTGTTAAGGTCTCAAAGTATTCTCCACTGCTCCACTTATGAAAGGTTAGCCAAACTGGGTCTCTGTGCTGTGCTGTGCGCGCTGCCTTGGTCTACTCAGCAGCTTTATCATTGTCACTGTTTCAGCTAGTCGCGACGGCAGTCACCTTGAAGCATTTATTGCCAGCTTTTTGCTTATTCACTTCCGATCACGCTCAATCAGGCAGCAGACGATGGCCGATTGCAAGTGCGCCTTTGGGCCCTTTTATCAGTCAGCGAATGCAGTTATCGAGTGGAGAATGAAACGTGGCTCTAATTATTTTATGGTCTTTATTCATAATTGTTTTGCACTCGGCTAGATCGTTGACTGATAAATGTATCTCAAAGTGTTTCCGATCCGATATGCAGCCCTGAATGGGGCTGCTTATCAATAATCATGAATTGTCGTTTGTTGCCTTTGTTGATCTTGGCCACCGGTTGACACTGTTTGCACTTTGCAGCACCCACCTGAGCTGCATACTCGAGAGCTGAAGCCCACAGACTTCCTGTGAGTGGAGTGGAGTGGAGTGGAGTGGAGTCGAGTGCTGTGGCGCGAAGTGAAAGACTTTTGTGCTGGCCCTCCTACGTGCTGCTCGTTGCTGTCAATATGTGGGCGTTAGCTGCATTCACAGCGGATGCTAATGAGCATGACTAGACTTATGCCAGCCTGATTGCTATTTGTTGTTGTTGCGGTTGCCGCTGCCGCTGCCGTTGACAGCCCCTGAGGGGCGTTATGCCGAGGCGTTGCAGATGCGCTGCTCTTGGCCTGCTCTGGCGACAATGCAGCGAGCTTCAACAGTTGCATTAAGGTCCCTCATCGACTCTCGTCTGTCCATGGCAGCAGATGTGGGCAACCGCCAAACACTGGGCCCCAGCTGATAGAAGCAGAGGCCATGACAAACGTCTATTGAAATATTACAATCTCGGAATGTCTGTGAGAACTACAAGTCACTGAAAGTAAAGCAACGTAATAGAATAATATAATTTACTTTGCGTTGCGATACTGGGGCATTACATATATCATATATCGTTTATCGAAATTGCTATCGACAATGCATTTACCGTTAATAGGAGCTATATCTAGATATATTTATAGGCAGCATTGCTTATCTATCATTTATTAATATATATATACATATATATCCATATAGTATAGCTGATATATCAGTGTGCAGTCTATATGTCATCTATCGATATACATTTCTTATCGATTTCATTATCAAGCAAGCAGCAGTTGACGCTGCCAGCTTTTGCTTGTGGTTTCCATTGCAGATTCATTTCAAATGCATGGAAATTGTATACCGTTAAGGTACAAAGACCGCCATTGGGAAGAAACTGCGCAGATTTTCTCTATGCCCATCTCTCTCTCTCTCTCTCTGAACCTTTTGCAGCTGCGCAGTGTGAGGGGGGAAGCTTTTGAGCCATTGTGTTGACGTTGCCAAAGTTGTCAATGGCTGTGATTAGAGCTGAAATCACAGATGTGCCTCTAGCTCTCTCTCTAGCTCTCTCTCTCTCTCTCTCTCTCTCTCTCTCTACCTCTCTCTCTCGCTCGCTCTAGCTTTAACTGCTGCTGTCTCGCTCATACACAGGTTTCGCTCTGACGGATGTCGCAAATTTTTGGCACTCTGATTTGTCTGTGCCTGACAAACACACACACACACGAGACCTGTGTGTGTGTGTGTGTCGAAATGCCGTAATTCTCTCAGCCGGCAGCTAATTTAGTGCTTCCTGCTGACAACTGCAGTTTAAGCTTCAGAGACAAAAGCAAACCATGACATGATAAAGAAAGCACAGCAAAGAGAAAGAGACAGAGAGAGAGAGAGTGAAATTAATTGCGAGAGTTGAGTTAATTACAACAACAACAGCAAGAGTACGCACAATATGTGTGGCGTTCCGATTCCGGCTGTATCAAAACTGCTCTATTTAGTATCTCTCATAAATTGTACAATAAATTCTGTTGATTTTTGTACAGAAACATGCGAGGCAGCGGCAGCGGCAGCGGCAGCGGCAGTGGCAGTGGCTCGTGTGGTTGTTGTTCTTGTTTGAAAATAGACGACATCCGGTCTGTACAAAAAAACACTGTATATATATATAAATCATATTTTTAGATAAACGTTGATACACACAAACACGAACAACACACAGCCAGCCGACGCGCTGCATGATTGAGTTGCTCTTTTGTCATTACCAATCATATTTTTAGTATTCGAGATGCATTTCGCTTTTTGACTTAAGTGTATCAGATGCGATAGTGTGCAGATAAATATATAACTATGCATATATATATAGAGCGTTCAGATGGAACTGTTAACCCAGATTCATAGTGGAAACTGCACTAGAGCAAGGAATGATAAAGCTGGGGACTTAGTGAAAAATTTGTTAAAGAAAGATAAATCTTTTCCCATTTGCCCATGCTCAATTGTAGAACTTATAGATCTACATATATGAAAAGTAGGCATATACTCTATATATATGGTATGTTTCTTGATTTCCCTAGTCCAACTGCAGTTCTTATATCATTTTTGGTCAATATGCAAATGTTGTGGTAGCAGCTGTAAATCTATCTAACCATAAGCTGGCAACGCTGTGTGCATAAAAGCTTTGGGAATATAAGAAAATAGAACTAGAAATATAAATAGATTAGAATAGATGATATTAATATCAATTGCAGTGCACTGCTTAGGCAATCGCTCATCAAAAGCCAATTAATACTGTTATCGATAGCTCTTCTATTGCTCGGTCTGGCAACCTTGCCTACATAAATGCCAGCAAATTGCTGTGCCAAGCCTTATATCAATTTAATGGCAATGCTTAGGCAATCGATCATTAGAAATCAATTAAAATCGTTATCGATAGCTCTGCTATTGCTCAATCTGGCAGCGCTGCCCACACAAATGGTGTGGAAATGAAAATAAATTAACACATTTAATGAAAATTCGACAAGCGGACTAGAACTGAAAACGGAGCGTATGAGTAATCAACGACAGGAAATGGTGACAAATGCGACCCCTTTCCCTCTCCCTCTCACTCTCACTCTCTCTCTCTCTCTCTCTCTCTCTCTCTCCCTCTCTCTATGTATGTAAATGTAGCTTTTTGCACCGATAGCAACAAGCCAAAAACGACGAAAAAAAGAGACAAAAATTTCAATAATTTATTTGGTTTGAATGAAATACGAACGAAGCGAACGGGCGACGTGGCCGCCATTGGGGCGCCCACAGGAAACGTTGACGCTGGCGTCGCAGTCGATGTCAGCGTTGGCTTGGCAACAGTTTCCTGTGTTTAATTTGTTGTTGTTGTTGTTGTCGCTGAGTGCAAACGAGTTACGACAACAAACATATTACAATTTGGTTCAATGACTTTGCCCAGCGATAGAGAGTGGCGACGCCGCTCGCCGCTCGCCGCTCGCCGCTCGCTGCTGCTGCTGCTTGGGGGCGTTATCTAACCCACTGTAAACACCCATTTAGCCAAAACACCCACAAGCTCTCGTTTTTTATCAGCGGCCATATTAAGGAAATGGCCGGACGCCAGACGTGTGTGTTGATAGCACTCAAGACTCGAGTTTTCATTTCGTTTATCGAATGCCCGCTCAGCTAGTGCAGATGAGTCCATGGGCTTTGCCTGTCAGCTGTCCATCAGACATTGCTAGAGGAAGCTTGAGCTGTATCAAGCTTTAAAGCTGTCTTCGAGCGAGCATTGACCCCGTGCTTAAGGCCATTTGCTACATGCCCAATTGATATTATTTTTACGATCCGATCCAATTGTAATTCAATTGGCAGACTATATAGATCTTTGCGTGACTATAGGTCATTTTAATGTAATCTTTGAAAACATGAATTTACGAACTCCTAAAGTTCCGTTGGAAATAAAAATCTATTTCGAAACCAATTAATTTCTGTTCGAAACTAAGTTTTAGAGCTCGTATAGATCTCCACTGTCGACTCTGTAAAGCCTCGATATCAGAATCAGCAAGCAGCTCATTTTTACACACCACAGAGTATCTGCTAGTCGTTCACTCGCACTTAAACCGCAGCTCAGCGTGCAATTATCTGTTTTTTTTTTTGCTAACTGTTGCGCCATGAGTCCCTGAAGTGTGACGTCACATGCTGATTGGGTTGGCTTGGTCCTGCCATTAGTCATAAGCCCGACTAAGCACTCTGATTGCATTCCGCCATAACTCCTCATTTCCCTTTTTTCTTGTTCCATTGCAGTTTGTGGACATTGGCATTGTCACCTCCATCGAATCGAATCACAAGCAAATCGAGTTTGCACGCAAAGGTCAAGAGATTTGCATCAAAATCGAGCCGATTCCCGGCGAATCGCCCAAGATGTTTGGTCGGCACTTCGAGGCGGACGATATGCTCGTGAGCAAGGTAAGAAATGAGAAAGATATATAATATATATATAATAAATATATATAGTTAAGTTAAGTTAAGCCTAGGTCTGGCTAGAAGTAGTCTCAGTTTATAGAGCATTGTTGCTAGCCTCACTGAAACTTCATTAGATAACTCCTAACTTCTATATAATATTCAATTCATATACTCCCAAGTAGTCTCTCTATATCATATATATGTTCTACCCAACTTACAGCTGCCCCAAGTTCCCCCAAAGCCACGCCTCTGCACGCCCTAATTGCATCAGTTGATTTCTGGCTGTGAAACCAGACTCCTCAGCTAAGTTGGGCAATCAAAAGGTGTTAGCTGCAATTGCCACTCGCTGAGTGACACCTGCACCGGTTGTGCGCGAGCACCTGGTACGTTTAGCACCTCCCACTCCCACTCCCACTCCCACTCCCATTGCCATGCCCATTCTATGCGCTATCAGTTCACTCGGCACTTAAACTTTGGCAGTGCGCCATTCGCTCGCGTTTCCATTGCCAACTTGGCTTATCAAATTACATGGCCAAGTTGTGTAAACTACGGCGGAAGGTGAAAACAAAGGTGTGCAGCTGATTGGCGCGGCGGCGGCTGGGGCCGGGTCGGCGGGCAGCCTATATAAACGGCATTAAAAGGTCTTTGCAACTTCCGCTACGGCAAATGGCCGAGCAACATTATTTGATTAATTACCTAAAAAAACAAAGGTGCTGTCGACTGGGGAGTGCGCGACTAGCAGATGCCCTGTAACTAGCTGAGTCTATATCTTTTTTTCTAACTCAATCCATAATATGTATCTGTATCTTTGGGCAGGTCTGATGTGATATCTGTATCTACATCTATATCTATATCTATATCTATATCTATATCTATATCTATATCTATATCTATATCTATATCTATATCTATATCTATATCTATATCTATATCTATATCTATATCTATATCTATATCTATATCTATATCTATATCTATATCTATATCTATATCTATATCTATATCTATATCTATATCTATATCTATATCTATATCTATATCTATATCTATATCTATATCTATATCTATATCTATATCTATATCTATATCTATATCTATATCTATATCTATATCTATATCTACATCTATATCTATATCTATATCTATATCTATATCTACATCTATATCTATATCTATATCTATATCTATATCTATATCTATATCTATATCCATGTATCTTGTGTGTGGATCTAAATCTGAACTTGAAGTAAAGTTTATCTACATTTCACAGCACATATCCCTGATCACAAGGATATATAGACCTTAGCTAAGGGCTTTGCTGATGTCTGCTTCCATGCCACATGCCTTAACTTCAACAGGCTATGCTCTCTTATCCAGCTACATCAAGTACAGGGTATTCAAATACAATAATATTGCTGACGTCAAGCAGAAGGACACTGCACGCATCAGTGTGTGTGTGCTGTGTGTGTATGTGTGTGTTAACCTTTGAAATCGATAATGAACTTAATTTTCGCGCTATTTTAGTGTCGCTTATCAATGAGGCGGCATCGGTGACGTCAGCAGCATTGGCTGCCAGTTAGGGTTGGCGCCGTGGCTGGGATGGGGGCCTTAAGAATCGTTGGGTAATTGCTCATTGAGCTCCACTTTGCAGCGAGTTTGATTCAATTAATTTGTCGTAAAAAATTGTTTGCCTGTCGAGTTGGGTAATCAAATTTAGTCCGCAACATGTAAAGGCAGAAGAGTGAACAGAGAAACGCACATCAAGGACGTGGCGGGCGGGGGGTGGGTGCTTATGTGTGTGTACGTGCCCATTCCGTTCGGTTATATCTATTTACAGCCGCTTGGCTATTTTTAGCTCTCAATGCCTTCTCGTGCTATCAAAGGGTATTATGTCATGGCTGACCTGATCAAGGCGCGCCCCAAAACCCAGCCGCAGCGCCAGTCCCACCCACAGAGGCTGGGGCCGTGGCTGACGTCACGTTTCACCTTCCACGGCAATGCACTTGCTGCCGCAACGTTCATTGACTTCTGACGTTCTCTCAGCGAAATAACCCAGTTTTTGTTCGTCGGTTTGTTTTGGCTACTCACTTGACCCAGTTGCCGTGCAGCCGGGTTCAAGCTTTTGCAGTGTGCCACAGCGGCTTTGACTCTTTTTTTTTATCAGAGATTCTGACGCATTTGGCGACCCGGTTCAAGCGACAGCAACCCAAATACCCGAATAACCCCCCCGGCTTTAAAGCGTAGATAAGGTTCTCGTGGCGCACGCTATAAATAGCTCCAAGTATGGGGTCAAAAGGGAGACTAAAAACTAAGTTGAGGCTTATTTTTATCAATTTTATTTAAGCTTCAAATGAAAACTTTGATATGATATATAAAATAAAGATAAAAGTCTTTCTTAAGTACTGTTATCGATATTGCTATCGATAAATGTATTAAACACAAGTTAAAGACTGTAGTAGCTCTGGTAGATATATATAAATATATTAAAATATATATAAATAAATTAAAACTACTCCAATCCAATATATAATATCTGCTACTTATTGTATATTAGTTATCGATAATGTTATCGATATATACATTTTGATAGACCAAAATAACTTTCCATATTATATCATATTTAATATATATTATATTTAATATATATATTTATATTTAATATATACGATATTTAATTAATATATATCTTCGATCGATTTATCGATAACATAACGATATACGATTATACACGACAGTAAATAATATAGACAATTTCTTATCCGATTATATGCATCTATATGCTGCGCCCATTGAACAAACTAAAATAGAAGACGCCTAGCTTATGCTGAGAGCTCATTGATATGCATGGCCCATGGCCACTATTGTGCGATACGTCTATAGTTATATATCTTTTTATCGGGACATTATGTATGCAGCTCTCCATATTGAAAGTATTGTTCAGGCTAATTAATATGCAACTGGCAAAAAATTATAATTAAATGGAAATGCTAATGGAAATGGAAATGGAAATGGAGACTAAGAAATGTATACAATCGAACTGCCTTGGCGTGTCGACCGGATGTTAAGAATAATATTTATTGTGCATTTACAACAAAAATAAATTAATATATATATAAAGAAATATATACTCGACAAACAGAAAAGCTAAGACTTAAGGCTGCTGTAACGTTATATCTATATAAACAACACATCTAATACCTATATATATCTCTGACTCTCTCTTTGCAGATCTCACGCCAGAGCATCGATGCCTGCAAGGACTATTTCCGTGATGATCTGATCAAAACCGACTGGGCGCTCATGGTGGAGCTTAAGAAGTTATTCGAAATACTTTAAGAACCCATATTTGCCAAACTATACCTCTGAAACGATGATAATGAACAACAGCAGCTACAGATGCAACTGCAACTGCAACTGCAACTGCAACTGCATTTGCTACAACTGATAACTCCTTAACTACAGACTGCTTGAGCTTGAGGCACGGCTGACCTAGCTTATAGATCCCAGAAGAAGTCCGAATGAACATGCTTTAGTTTTTATTGTGAATCTATATATAATTATATATATATATTATATAAAATATATGTATATAAGTATATATATATTGTATATCGTAGATGTATTTGGCTTACAGTCGCTGGCTCGCTAACAAAATGTGTTTGGAAAAGGTTTTTAAATCAAATTTGTGAACACTTTTTTTGCACAACAACAAAATCAAGAAGAAGAAGAACATTTTGCGTTTTTTTTTTTGTTACGCCTCAAATTAAAAATAAAATTGAAAGTTATAAAAGAAATACGATGGGAAGTTTGTCATTCGGAAATGGGGAAAAGTGTGTCAGCAATGACGTCACGGCAGCAGCGCGAGCTCTGCTCGCGTAACCTTCATTCAGTGCATTGAACCAGGTGGCATGCGCAGTGCAGCAGCTCCTTTTTCATTCATAGCTGTCATTGAGTGCGCCAAGGATGTGAATGTGGATGCTGCGACGGCTGCCGTTGCTGCTGCTGCTGCTGCTGCTGCTGCTGCTGCTGCTGCTTGTGAATGGGTTTTTGCTGGCATGCCAGGCGCTGCATGAATAACTGGGTCAGCCAGCCGCCAAGGGTTCATTCAACCTCTGCTGGAAGGACAATTCTGTCGCACACACAACACAGCACGGTTCTAGAGTGTGCCACACACACACACACACACACACATGTGTATGTGTGTTGCAAGTGCGTCACTCAAAATCTGCTTTCTGCTCCACTTGAAACACATTACAGCAAACTCCTTGTGTCATTGAGGCTTTGGCATAGCTCAGGGCATATCCTTGAATCCGCATTTAATATGCATTTAGCTATTTGTTTTTTTCGCCATTCAAATATCAAGATGTCCGTAAGGATAATGGCTCTGTGCAGGCCATAAGTTGACTCAATGAAAGTATTTGCTAAGCTGAGTCACTTGCTGTAATGGAGCTGAGAGATTGATTGACTTTGCTAAAGTCTTAAACAGCTTAAGCTGCAGGGCAAGTTAGCAGCTAGGAGCTGACCTTCTATATATACTCAGCTTCATCAGGATATTTTCTATATGATTGAACCCAGAGTCCTACAATTTTTTTCTAGTTAACTCTGGTCTATTAGTCTTAAAATAAATTAAATTTGGGTTCTTTGTCATTTCAGCAAGTATTTTTTTTTAATTCTACAAATTTTTCGTCAGGATTGCCTAAATTCCATTCTGAATATCTCAGAGAGTTTGGCAGACAGAGCTATCAAATTTTTTTTGTAGTCCACAATATTCATCTGCTTTTAGAAAATGTTTACTTTTGGAAGATAAGATTATTTATCTGTCGAGGAAAAATCATGGGATGAATACTACTTTGAATCTTGAATTTCTAGACCCGAAAGCTACTACAAAAGCTGGCAGGCATAGAAAAACTGTTATTTATTTTCTTGGTAACTAAAAAATGCTAATTGGCAGTAAAGTGTAAGACTCATAGGCAATCCACCCCGAGAAAACGATCTGAATGATGCAGATAACCAGGAGAGAACTGGATATTCAGCCTAAGAAGACCTGAATGCTTTGTAGGTTTGTAGGCTATGCTTCAAAAGATTCCTCTTTGATATGATATCATAGAATTTTTGTAGTATTTATAGATATGTATGCTCAAGTTGGTACAAAGATAAAGCAGATAACTATCTATATACATACTATACTATACACTATATACCTCCCATAATTGAAAGCTTAAATATATGTGTTTTTATGATGCACGCATATAAAATGGAATGTATTTACGTTAAGGTATCCACACACACACACAGAGACACTCAGCCAGGCACAGCAGGAATGCCATTAGAATACACGAAGGGGAGCTGGCGGGGCGGGCGGGATTTTGCAGGCAGCCAGACAGGATAAACGCTAGATATAATCCTCAATGACGCCACAGAGCGCGAGCTGTGGCCATTGAAAAACTCAGCCAGCTGGAAAGAGGCACAGAGAGCCAGGGGCAGGGACAGAGGCAGAGAGAGAATGCGAAATTCATTCACAAGGCGCAGCGAATGGCATCCACAAGGCGCAGGGCAGCGCCTATTGTTGCTGTTGCTGCTGTTGGTGGCTGCGTCATGTGGATTGTGGAACTAGGATAGCCGCAGCAGCAGCGGGCGAGTCTCTGGCTGCGGGGTTTGAAAATTTCATTGAGAAAAACGAACGCTGGCAGCAGAAGCAGCTTAAGCGCTTACCCAGCACCTCTCTCTGTGTGTGTGGGGATATCTAATGAATGAAAGGAGAAATAAAAGTCAAATGGAAAAGCTCAAAGAAAACCAAAAAAATTGTAATGAAATTCAAATCAACGTCAATCGCAGTTCAGAGCAGCGGAAGTTTCCAAAAGAAATTCGTGAAGTGCACGTGCTTCTGGCCTGGCTGTTTGTAAATGTTGTCTGTTTGTTTGTTTGTTTGTTTCTGTTGCTGTTTGCCATGATTACATGTTTATAGATTTCACCTCGACGCTTGCTGCTGCCGTTGATTATCTAGGACACTTGTGACGTCAGGCAGCGCACAAATTTATTGTGCGATTTGTTTGCCACAGGCACCAAAGCCAAAACCAAAACCAAAACCAAAACCAAAAACCAGCCAAAAGCAAAGTCAAAGCCACTCAGCCACAGAAAATTGGATGGCCAATTTTCATTTACATACGTACTTACACAGCTATATACAGATATATATACACATCGCTATATACATCTCGTCAGCTAGTGAAAATTTGCTGTTTAATGAATTCGAAAATGTATTTCGAACGCGTCGCAATGAATTGTCATTTATTTTTGTATTTCTTACATTTATTTATACACTTATGTATATATATATATATTATGCACATATATATACAGATGAATGAATCGATTTGCTCGATTTACTTGTGCGCCTAAATTGAATGCCAAAGCAGTTTGACCTTTTCAAATTGCTTTACCTTGATTACCCCTTCAATTTTCGCAGGCGAAATCCTTTGATTTGTCCAAAATTAAGTTTATTTTGGTTTTAACGCAAATGGTTGCTGAAGGGCTGAAGAGCTCTGCAGCTATTTATGCTCATATTTACGGCTGCATGAGTATGAGTGCGGCGTATACTTAATGTGGACATGGCGTATACTTAACGTGCACTGGACTTAAGGCATGCTTGAGGTAGGCATTGAAAATAGGTAGAACGATTAAGGCTGCTATTTATATGGGTATTCAGTAAGCTTTAAGGTCAAGCTTGAGCTGGACTGGCGGGATTACTTAGGGAGTTTTAAATAGGTAAGGGGGGGATAAAAACGGTGAAGTAGACTTGGGCAGCTCATGAATAAAGAAGTTTTGTATGTGCATCAGTTGGCTTATAGTAAGTTTCTTACGTCTGTATTAAGGGCATAGATAAGTTGAACTTAAGAGCTAGCCTCAGTCGCACTTGAGCATGGACTTAGCTCAGAACTAAATGAAGTTCTTCTATGCACAACTGAAGTACCTGGAAGCTGCTGCTCCCTGCCTCTTTAAATTTGTAGATATATCATAGCTATTGCCTGGCTGCTCTTGGACAGCTCTCTATAACACCTCTCCCACTGCAAGCCCCTCTGGCTTACTTTTGCCTCGCTTTATTCAAGCCTACTTCTTGAGCAGCTCTAGTTCAAGTTTCAGCCACCTCCCTCCCTCCCCGATTAGCCTGCATTCTTGCTCTATTTTTGCTTAGAGAACTCTATAGGTTCTGCCTTCACTCTCAACTTCAAGCTGCGCGCCCTTTGAGCAAATCAATTCGATATAACTTTAAGTTCTGTGGTAACTCTGGCCATCAGCTGGCATGCAACACACACACACACACACAGGCACACTCACACACGCATAGATGTGCACAGCTTCATTTGATTTGATGATGCCGTCTGACCTTGAACGCAGTGCAGCTGCCGCTGCAGCGGAGCAACCCCCAATTTCAGAGCCAATGTCGAGGTTACGCCTATCGAAGGACGTTGCCAAGGCAACGACGCCAACGCAGCGGGCTGGGCTCGGACTCAGGGCCAAGCTGATTGGGCACGGAAGTGCAGCGTGCAGCCAACGCGTTTGGGCGGCCATTGAACGGCAAAGCAATTTCAAAATGGCCGTCAAAACGTGCTGACCTTGAATGCAGCGCGCTCATTGGCTCTGGGGCGGGTGGGGGCAGAGGCAGTCGCAGCTGGGGAGTGCATTGAGAGAGTTGATTTTGGGAGGACACTCCATAAGGATTCGATTAGGATTAGATTGAAGTCGAGTTGAGCTGAGTTAAGTGTGAAGTGGAGCTGCACTTGCCACATATCAACGGCGGGCCTCAAACTTGCGGCCCACGCAACGAGCTGCCAGCCCAATCTGCATTCGTCTCGTTCGTCGAGCTTCGTCGCTCGCTCGTGTGGCTCGTCGTGTCCAGGCCAGCATCCTGTCGTGCGAGCCGACCGCCGAGCACCCAGCGCCGAGCGCAGCCGATGACAACTGCAGCCAGCAGCCTTTGGGGGCACTTGGAGCACTGCTCGTCGCGTTGCAAATGGCGTGCAGCATCGTCTCAGTCACTGGACGAGCGTCAGGCTGCATTCAACACACAATTCTCTGCGTGTGCATCCTCCGAGCGTGTGCCACTCTCCACTCACTCAACTTGTGATTGAGCAGTCCAAAGAGAAGAGGAAACTTGGCCAACACGCAATTAACAAGACATTTCAGCCCGAAAAAAGTCAACAAAAAAACCAAAAAAACAAAAAACAAAAACAAATTCAAATTGTGTGAAAAAAAACTTAAAATAAAATAATAATAAAATAATCAGCTAAACTTAATAAACAATTAACCACAGTTAATCATATTTAAGTACATTAATTAAGCAATTTGTGTATGTGTATGTGTATGTGTGTGAGTTTAATAAGTACTTAACTAACTGTAAGCCCAAGGTACAGTCACCTCAAAACAGTTCGCTAATTGTGCAATTTGTTTAATTAACAAACAAACGAACTAAAAGTTATAAACTATCAACTTCTCGCGCAGCCATAATAAAGTTTTGCATAACTGGTAAGTTGCTTTTATGACACACTGTACAGTTAACATGGTTTGTTTGTGCACAACTTGGCCAAATCTAATTGGCCGCTAACTGTAATTTGTTGCCATTCAATTTTGCATTTACAGCGAAGAACCTAGCAATGCGTTAACTCCAATTAACCTTAATTGTTTATAACTTAACCAGTTTCAACTTTAATTCAGTTGGCTTCTGCTGGTTAAACTATTAGCCACATTTCGGGTTGGCCAAAAATGATTTAGGGCCGCCTTTGAGGCACGCTTTCTTTATGTTTATAAATTTTAGTTTTCCTTGTTTAAAATAATTTATAAAGAACTCAGTAAACATATAGTTGCTTAGGCTATAGTTAGGTCTAGTTTATTGGAAGTGAACTGAGAGCTACCTCCCTCAGCGAAGATAATGCTGCTTCCATATAGCAGTCTTTGTTCTGGGTTCGGGGCTCACTCTGCTATCCATATTACCACAATATTACTACTATCTGTACTACTATATAGTATTACAACAATTTCACTAAAGAACTCATCAATAACTTTTTAACTTTGCTGATAATACTAGCTTCATGGAGTCTCATAGATCTTAGCTATCTATAAAGCTTCAAGTTACCCCTAATAACATTAACCTCTGTTTGCCTCTTAAGCCTATTGCCCTAGAGACATATTTCAATTAATTTCAGAAACATATTTCATTTCAATTTCAAAGAAGACCGACTTTAATATACTCAAACAGAAAAGTTCTTTTTAGATGCTCTTATTTAGGATTGATTGTAAAGCTCCAGTGCTGTCCACCATTAGCAATACTTAATAATATTTAGAAACCTTTGGCCTATTACAAACAAAGCTTCAATATTTGCCTCGACTATACAAAGCCATCTGCTAAGCAAAGGATCTTCAGATAAAGGATCTTCAGTAAAGGCATTCATCCATGGCGCAAGCCAATGCCTACTTGCAGAGCAGTACAAAAGGCTACACTTTCAGATACTTTGCTATATGAATATACATTCAATATAGTATATGTACAATATATATATACTATATGAATATATATTCAATATAGTATATATATAATATATATATATTGTCAAAACTTGTAATCAGCTTAAGCTTATCTGCTTTGGGCTTCTATAGCAAGCGCAGCTATCTACTTCAAGTAACTTTTATTTTCAAATTCTTATTGAGCTCTTATACGAAATGAAACCCAAATAATATTTGTAAGATTGTTTCGAATTGAATAATTGTACCGCTATCTATATAGAACAGCATTGAAGCACAGCTCTGAAGGATTTGAAGCTGGCTTTAAGCTTGCAAGCCGTGCAAATAACAACCTGTTTATAGCTCTGGTATCTATGTAGGTTCTTATGTCTATAATATGTGTATTATAAGCAATCAGGGAAAAGAAAAGTCGACTTTAGTTCAGAGGAAGTAGCTTGAGTACAACATCTGCTTATCATTTATGGAACCTCATGATTTGGTTTTTGATTCAATCCCTCTTACAATCTGGTGGCTCACGCGGCTTTCCAGTTTTCCCATTTTTCCCAGTTTTCTACTTCATCAAACAGTTATTAACCCAAGCTCTATCATATATAAGATAAATAATTCTTAATTAAAATAATATTTTATAAATTTATTAAAATATATTATCTTAAAATTGGAATATAAGGAAAATGTTTGGAGAATCTTTGCCTATGAAAGGCATCGTATCTTATAAATACATTCTATTTCCTTATATTATCACATGTGTATATTAATAGTAATTTAGCTTAAGCTGCAATTCATAGCAAATGATGAGATCTCAAATAAACTTGGCTTAGATCATACTAGCCCATGCGCTACTGTAACTTCAAGCAGAGCTGGACAGACTTGGTTCGCTCCTCTGATTCTTTGGATGCACATCTTTATATAATATTGCTATAAAAGTTATAATTTAATCTTTAGCCAAACAAGTCTTCATCTCTCTTGCCATCTGTGTTTCAAGGCAAACAGTAGCTGGCTCAGGCTGAAGCCGTTTTTTCTTCAAATATTTGGCAATTGCGAAAAAATGCGAAACAGAAGTCGACAAATTCCAACAGCTGAACGAATCTGTGAATAACCGAACAGAATTGAATGCCCAAAGCATTTGTCTTGCGATCTTTCGGGTCCGTCCTCTATCGAGCCAGGCAGCGCTTGTGCAGGCAGGCAGTTATTTTTTTTTGGAAATTGGTATCATAATGACTCGGAATCAAGATCAGGCAGACACAATTTAGCTCTTTGCCCTAAGCTGGGCTCAGCTGCAGCCGCGCTGCGTGAATAACTGCGTTAATTTCCAAAGTTGACAGCGGATGTGGCTACTGTGCCATGGCATTCCAAGCTCCAACTCTGAGACTCCCAATGCCCAAGGCCCGATGCCCGATGCCCGATGCCCGATGCCTTTGGCTGCGATCATTCGCATCGCTGCTGCTGTGTATTCATTTTTGGCATGAGGCATGCAACAATCTGCGGCATTCCGCGGGTGTGTCAACTGTCTTCATTTTGGCCAGCTTACCGCCGCATGCTGAGCGCCATTTACGGCCAGCCAGCCATTCAGAGAGACCGAGCGACGGAGAGACCTCTGTGCATAAGCCCCAATGGCAGCCGCTGACCGACTGCCGCAAACACCCGCGCAATTTATCTGCGCGCAGCCATAAGCGAGGGCTGCTCAAACTCTTTGTTTCCAGGAGCTGCAGTCTGCGCTGGCAGTTGAGCTTTTGCTCAGCCAAGTTTTGACAGTGGAAACTCATCTAAATTCGTGTGGATTTCACATCATTTCTATAGCTCTGCACATATCTTAGGCATATCATAGATCTTCAACAACTTGAGCCTTCAGATACAAACCGAACTTGGATCGTTTCCAAATGTTCTTTGAAGAGGTTTCCTAACTAAGGAAAATCGTTTCTATAAGCTATGCATGTCACATCATTCTGATTGACTTAGACTAGGTTGAACTGATTGAAGTTTTGAGTAAACGATCTGTGAATAGCTTCAACTTAAACTTATTAACAGAGTTCAATTGGCACTGGAAGACACAGCTTTGCTAGGTGTCGCTCCAAGTCATTGAGAGACTTCATGTTTTTCTTCTGATTTGCCAGGATCGGAAGGAGTATAGATAAGTAAAATAACTATACAGTTGTGGGCCTCTAGATTACACCAAAACAAAGTTAAGCTATAGGCCATATGGCCTATAATACCCGATCTTTCACGCTCCCAAGTGGGCTTAGGCAAAACTAGCTCAGCAGACATTGCTACACAGGAGAGCATCTAATAGAAACTATCTAGACGAGGTCGTACAATCCAACTGACGACTGAGAAGCCTTCCCCACATATCCCAAAAGCCAATATGCCCTCTTCACTGCCCGAGCAGTCATACATATAAATTTCAATTGCGCAAATGCATTTCGCAGTCGCAGTTGCAGTTGCAGTTATGTTAGCTATGCTTTCTCATAGACACACGGCCGATCATTAAGTGAATTGCCCACTCTTTAAACGCTGAATTATACAGTTCGCTATGGGCTTTTACATTTCTGAATGAAACGGAAGCGGGTTTGGCATGCGATTGTTGCCGTCGAAATCGCAGTCGCATTCGCCATTGTTAACTCAAAATATTGAAAACTCCAATGTGTGTGTGTGTGAGTGTGAGTGTGTGTGTTACCGCTTTTTCTTGTCGAGCCACCAACGCCGACGGTCTGTGAGCCACTTTCCATGTTGATTATATGCAAAGCAGCGACAAAGCCCACATCGAAAAGCGAATGCCTCACATTTACAAAATTTAACAACATTTTTTTCCACTCTTATTTAGTTTTTTTGGCTGACTTGGCAAAGATTTTGGAACCTACGTCGATGTCCAAATTTGGTTGTAATTTAAATATGCATTTGTTATGCGTCTCGCTCGCTCGCGCCCCTGTCTCCTCTCTCTCTCTCTCTCTCTCTCTCTCTCTCTCTCTCTCTCTCTCTCTCTCTCTCTGTCTCAGTTGTCAGTTTTATGGTTAATTTTTTAAGCATTTTTAGTGCATAGCAAAGACATATGCCTATATTTCTTAGACTTTATTTAGTGGAGCTGGAGGCGGAGGAGGCGGAGCTGGCAACACTCTAGAGAAATTTCATATATTTGCCTAAGTAGTAGCTTAGAGATACTCAAAAGTATATTAAAAAGTGCTAAACTACCTTAAATTAGTTAAGGTATTTCCTTTAAATATAGAACTATATATAAATATATATAGAGATTCTTTAATTAACAAATTATAGATATAAATATATAGAATATGTAATCTTCTCAGATTTTATAGCAGAAAAGAAATAGAAATCACCATTATCTATATTGATATATTATAAATTATATATAGATATATATATAACATGAATAATAGAATGAATGAATAAATATAAAAATGAGTGAATGAAGAATGAATGAATGAATGAATAAAGGAGTGAATGGATAAATGAATGACTTAATGAAAAAATGAATGAATGAAGAAAGGATTAAAAGAAGGAATGAATGATTAAAGGCATGAATAAATACAAAAATTAATGAATATGAAGAAGGAATGAATGAATGAAATGAAGAAGGTGTGTAATGAATGAATGAATGAAAGAATGAAATGAATAATGAATAAAAGAATGAATGAATATATGAATGAATCACAGCACAAATATTGTTTTGGCAGCATAAAAACGTAGGCCAAAAAAGTCATTTCCAGTTTAAGGTCTAAAAGTCATGCCTCAATTCATCAAACTTAGCTATATACTATATACTACTATACCAAACAAATATTAAATTTCTCAAAAATACATCAAATAATGCAATTCAGACTTTTCGCAGGAAAATGCTATCATGTTTTCTCAATTAGATTAGGAATTCTCTGAAAAACGATTTGCAAATCAAATGATGCCGCGCTTTTACCCTATATGGGCGTTGCTTGAAGGCGTGGCTAAAACCCGCCCACATTTAATTCGAAATTCACAAACATATTCATGAGTACGCATGCCAAATTGCAAGAGTCCAGCTGGCATTTTAGAATTTATGCATAATAAAAGTTGCAGCTGCACCACTGTGCAGTGGAAAGTTCAGTGGAAAAGCTGGATTACCGTCGTTGGCAGCTCTATAACGGATAGAGCTATATATGAATGATAAATGTAGCTAAAGACAATATCTAAATGGAACTATTCTATTTGGAATTTCTTCTTCTTCCTCTGCTTGCTTAACTGTGCTAATTCGCCAGTTAACAAATATTTTTTAGCCATTTAGGGCAGCTGGAATGAAATCGCTTGGGGAAAACCCCGCAAAGCAGAATTTGAAGTGTGGGTAAGAACGAATCTAGCAAAGTGGGTCTATATATATTTATATATATACATATATCTATAGATGTGTGTGTGTGAATTTGATAGCCAGCCTACTATGCGTGTCCGCCCACGTTTGGCAGCAAATGTGGGCAACAGCCAAAAACTGTCGCAGTTTTCATTATGGCCAAAAAAAAGCATGAAACGATAAATGAGTTTGTGTTTATTTAAAAGAGAATTTCCATAAAAACAGTGTTTTAATGCGCCCCTCGTACTAAGTAGCTCTTAACTTGATTGCCGTCGCTGTCTGTTCGGGCCGAGGGCGACAGCGCGTCTGTCACAGCTTAAGCATTGTTGGCGAATTAACTGTACAAGTTATATGCAATTTATCCGAAAATAAGCGTAAACAATTTACACGGATCCATAACAAAAATGAGATAAACACAATTAATGCATGTCCATATGTATATATTTTTATATATATATACTGTAAGACATTAAATAAAATAGTCAAGGAAAACATCAACAGCGAGAGAGAAAAATAAAAACAATTTTAAATAATACAAAAGTGAAGAAAACAAAATTTTTTTCTTTGCCAGCGCACATGACGATGACAGCGACGCTGGCAGCGGGGCAGCGTTGCTGGCAGCGCAGGCCTCCATTCATTATAAACGGTTTCATTCATAAAAACGACTCTGGCGAGTGAGTGAGCGAGCTAACTGAATTCGCCGCTTGGCGCTCTTTCACTCAAACTCAATTCGCTCGAGTCAACTTTTTGTTGAAATTCGCTTTCGCTGTGACTGCGTTGTTTTTCGCTCGCTGAAACGAGTTGAGTTTTGTGGCATTGGAGAGGAAGTTTCGAGTGTCGACTGCTGTGTGCTGTGCGTTGTATGTATATATGTGTGTGTGTTACATACTGAAGTACATACGATTCGTATGTATGTATGCGTTTGGCAAGCCATTTTGATACTATGCCATATAGTAAATATATATGTATGTATGTAAATGTATGTCTGTATGTATTTGTGTGTTTCGCTTCCTTCTGAACTGGAAAGTTCATGCTAATCTCTGCCTTGGCACCCAATAGTCTGTCTTCCAAGTTAGTATGTTTCTACATATGTATGTATGTATGTATATGTATATACATATATATTTTTTATTTAGTTGTTATCTATAGTCGATCCGATTTGCTTACTATCTCCCCCGTTTTGAGGCTTGGCTTATTAGACAACAAACAACTCTTCACGCTCGCTTTAACTTTTTGTCGTTGTTGTTTTTGCTGTTATTTTCAACGCACGTCGCTGTCGACGTTGCTGCTGCTGCTGCTGCTGTTGTTGTTGTTGCCGCGCACTTTTTTATGTTGAAGCCAAGAAAAGTGCTACTGGTTTTGAGATTTTATTTTAAAGTCGCTGCGCACAGTTGCCAACGCGCCGCAGAGTCGTGTATTTTTCTTTTGACACTGACTGCGCGAAGCACTCGGCAACTCTGCCGAACATCAACAGCAACAACAACAACGACGGCAGCAGCCCAACCAGAGACCAGCCAGCTAGCCAGCCAGACAGACAACGGTTGAACCAGTCGCTGATGTGTTTGCCTTTCAATATCATTCACACTGAAGCGCGTTTGCCTGCTCACAGCCTGAGTACGTTTTGCGCAGCGAGCTGAAAGTGGAGTATATGGATCTTGCTGATAATATGCTATAAATACTAAATGTCATGCATATTGATTTATTAATATACCAATTTCATAACGATATATATGTATATATACTTGATATGGCTTAAACAATAATTTTTCATTGTTCGGCCAGGTGAATGGTTTGAGACAATGGGCTCGCCTGTTGTTAACTTTTTCCACTCACACCACGCTAGCACGACAGCAGCAGCAGCAACAACAACAGCGTATGCTTACCTCATGCAACATTCAGATACAGATACTCGCTCACACATACACGCACACAAACAGACAGACAACAGACACACACACTTGGCAGCTGCAGCTATTCATGCATAGACAACAACATCGCCGCGGTTTTGTAGCTACTTTCGCCTCGGTGTGTGCGTATTTTTCATTCATATTGGCAGCCAACGCGAAACAGACAGATTCAACGCTCATTGAGGCTGATTTTTTATGGCAAGGCAAAAAACACACAGATTTGGTGAAAATATGCAGCTGAGATTCATTATTAAATAAAAACTCACTCAATATTAGATTTGAGTGATTGAAATTGAATTTGTTTTTGGTTTTTGATTTTGGAATTCGGCTCACTCTGCTGTGGTGAATTCTTCGCGTAGGCAACGAGTGTGCGGGCGGTGGGCGCTGCAGGGGGCGGCTGCTGCTGCTGCTGCTTGTTTGCGCGCTGTTTGCTTTGTAAATTTAAATGAATGAAAAAAACACTGGCATGAATTTGTCGCAAGTCCACAAACCCCCGCACCGCACCACGCCGTACAGCAGAGCCGTCATCAGCAACGGCTATGGCTATGGCTACGGCAGCGGCAACGCGGCGAGCGAACGCGCCTACAAGTTGGCATATTTTCAATTTCCGTTTTTTTTTAAACAACAACAGCAACACAGCAAAGCCCCCAACACTCACAGACACACAAACACTCACACGCACACATACACATACGCACACCGACAAAGCTTCACAGCCCCAAAGCTTATGTTGGCGTCGGTTGCCGCTGGCGGGCATTGGGCATCGGGCATCGGGCAACGAGCAGCGGGCAACGGCGGTGGCGGCAACGTCCGGTTGGTTTTTAGTACGAAAATTCGTCGCCGTCGTTGCCGTTGCCGTCGACGCCGCTGTCACCGTCGCCGTCGCTTATAGCATAGGCTTCGTGCGCTTTTGAGGCCTGTGTAGTCGCTGCATGTGGAACAAGGGCGCTAGCTGTTGGCGGGGGGGTTAAGAAAGGCCGACCATGTGTTGTCGCCTTACAAATGCTGTGTAGTTCAAAATTGTTTTGTAGTCACTCGAACGGCGTGAGTGCAGCGAATTCATCGAGTCAAAGAGCGAATTCGCTGTCGCTCTCGTAAGCGATCAAGTATATGCCGCGATACACAAGCAAACACACATACACAAATCTATATGTATACATTTCAAATAAGGCCAGTCGGATTTAGCGAAACGTGTTTTCGATAGAGTGCAGTTGTACCAAGAGCAGTAAAAAGAAATTTAGATATACATATGTAGATGTGAAACTCTATATGATACTGAATTTGATCATGCGCTATATTGTTTTTGAATATAAATCAAATACAATGTAATTTCAGTAATATCTGATTCAACATTCCCATAAACAAATTGTTATAAAATAGAAATACTTCAATTTAAATTGAGGTTAATTCGCTTAGCTAATACTATAATACTAAAGAAACTAACATTTCATACCAATGGAAGGGTTTATATGTACACAGTTTTCGCTCACACAGTCTACTATCAATGTAAAAGACAGTGAGTGGCACCACGTTTCTCATGTGCTCTCGTCCGACTGGGTGCTCAACGCACTCACACAGCTGCACTCTCAGCGCGCTCTTTTCGCCGCAAACACAATTTCAGAATGAAACGTATTCGCCGCCGACAAAAGCAAACGGTTGCCAGTACGTCGCGTCGAACTCGGCATTCATTTCGCTTCAAAAACTTTGAGCGTGTACACAGTGCAACGTGAACGGAGCTGAGCAGAGCGGCTGCCGCGAAGAGTATAATTTTTTTAGCCTGGCATATTAAACACTCACTTGAAACAATTTAACAACAATTCGAACGACGACCAGTAACAAGAGCAATAACCAAGTTCAAATTAAACGCAACAAAATATATATAAATAATGAAATTTGTGCAAGATATAGTGAGTTTTTGAAATGTTTGTATTTCATAAATGAATTGCAATCGCAATCAAAAATCTATTTTGGAATCACAAATTGCTTCCAATGGAAATCATGTGCCTAAAAATGTAAATTGCGCAAAGAAAATCGACGTCTATTTAAAAGTCCAACAACAACAACAACGAGCACGGCAAAAGTATCTAGCGAAAAAACACACAAAAAAAAATTCAATTCAAATACAAAACGTGTTAAGCGAAAAATAAAACAACAGCTAAAGCAGCAACTACAGCAGCAGCAGCAACAATAACAACAGCAGCAGCAGCAACAACAACGGCAACATCAGCAGCAGCAACAACAACGACAACAACAGCGACAACGAAATTTGTCTATATAAAATTGCATAAAAATATTTTTTTACTGTAGTGTGTTTGTCGTAGCGCACACAGTTACACAGATACAAAAGCGACACTCACACAGCTGCAGTCGTCGACGTGGCCCCCGTCTAAGTGTGCGTGCGTGTGAGCATGTGTGTGTGCGTGCCAGTGTGCATGTGTGTGTGTGAGCCGCAGTCGCTGTCAACGTCAACGTAAACGTCGCCGTCTTCGCCGTCACCATCGTCGTCGTCGCCGCCGCCGCCGCCGTCGTCGCTGCTGCCGTCGCAAACGTTCATTTATTATTATTATTATTATTATATTTTTGGCACGCAAACCTGTAACAGTCGCCTGTGCTGCCAGCGTCGCTGTCGCTGTCGCCTTCGCCGTCGCCGTCGCTGTCAACGCTGCGTTTTGTGTTAATTAAATTTACTTTTGTGAATGAAATGCGAAAAAAACCAAACAAAGCGAATAAAAAATATATTTTTTAATATGTACATAAATGCTAAATAAATAACGCAAGCAAATCTACGCTCGTCTATTTGTATATATACATACACACACACACACACACATACATACATATGTGTATGTATGAACGCGATCGCGTGTAGTTGAAATAAAGGCCAAATCGAAGCGAGCGAAGCTTGGATTATACGAGTATACGAGCACAGCATTAATTGGATATATCTCTATATAAATATATTATATATGCATATATATATACATATATTCGAAACTCAGATTCAAATTTGTTGGATTACAACACAACTATATCTATTGGATTTACACGGATTGCTTTTGAAAACCAATGTAAGTCGAGTTGGGAAAATATTTCTCTGTTCTTTCTGAATTGTTTAACCTTCGTCTCGGATATCAGGAAATGCACAATTACCAATTGCCGCAAGCGATTCGTGACAAATGCAAATGTTAATTTATGTCTATATATACGGCTATATATATATATACTTTATAGCATAGTATTTCGCATAGTAAACAACAACAGGAAGAATTTGGAATGTGTTTAGAAATTGTTGCAGGAAATTGTTTACTACACATATATTGTGAGGGATTTCGATTTGCCGGAAATTTGAAATGTTTTTCGCTATAATAAATCATACATAAAGTGTGTGCTAGATCGGGTATATATAGGATTATTTATGGCAGAGTCTATAGAGATTTGCCAGCAATAGTCTAGCTTCGTGATCTGTGAATATATGAGTATGATCTGTGAATATGGCAGGCTTTATAGGCATTTGCCATAAATAGTGCTATGAAGACACAGCTGTGTCCAGCTTCTTCCAACTTGTATATCTTCCAGTCACTCTCTATATCTCATATACCCCTTTGGTAACTCTGCAATAACTAGAGTATTTCATATAGAAATGTTTAACTGACTTTGCAGTTGTTTTGTTTGTCTCGTCGCGTCGCGTTTCTATTTACCGATCTGCCAGACAGATAGTGCGCGGGGCATATATAATAAAGATTAGGAATTCATGTTAATACGAGAGCCGAGCGAAAAACAGTTTGTACAAATAGTTCCACTTAATAGAACTATTCCTATATACACATATATATATTCATATGGAATCGGATGTGCGGGCTTTGCTTCATTGTTGCCTCGCTTGATAAGGCTGCTTATTATATAGCTGCCCATTCACTAAATCTGCCAGTTGCCTAATCAATATTATTTTTATTCACTCAATGAAGAAAACACCTGAGCAATCGATCAACGATAATCGAATAATCGACTGTCAACAACTCCTCTCTCTCTCTCTCTCTCTCTCCCTCTCTCTCTGTTGAAGGAAATCACGTGCCTGGACAGATATATATATATATATATATATATGTAGACATATGTATGTCTGTACATAAGTGTTCTATTTATAGTTCAATTTCGTCATTTACCTCTTCTTTCTCTGCTTCTTCTTCTGCTTCGTTTGTGGCATCCGCTCGATAAGCATTCGATAAGCTTTTACTTTCTATTTTCCACTGACAAACGCCTCAAATAACAGCCAGCTATCATGCCCCACTGGAGTGCGCTAAGAACTTGGGGAACGTACGAGCACTTTCGAAAAGCCAGTAAATAGCGCTTTAGTGGGCAATGCACGACTGCAGGCACACACTGTTTCAGGTGTAGTGGAGAGACGGGCTGGATCAGCCTCTATATACTTGAGCAAATCTTTAAAATCCTTTATATTATAGTATTGTAAATAAAACTTAACTAAAGCAAAGTCTAAACTGCACATCAAGTAGCGACAGCTGAGCTTTCACAGCTTTAGTCATATCCTATAACCTTTAGGCCTCTCTCCAACTCTCACTGCCACACTTGCTGCCAGCCATATACACCCGTTACACACACCGTCTACAGAGTATTTGGAACAAAATACGTCTCTATCGTGCATAAGTCGAGAGTCCAAAAATAAATAAAGAGGCGTACAAAACTTTTTTTTCTTCAGCCCGATAAAGTTCGTTGTGGGCATGTTAACAATTTGTTGTTGTTGTTGTTGGTTTAGTTGTTGTTGTTGTTTATATTTTGATCGATGGTCTCCGCGTTCCACATTCGTTTTTCAGTGTTTTTTTGGCTCGTGACTGCATTTCGTTGTTGTTGTCTTTTGGAGACGAAGTCGAATTCAGATTTCGAGCCGATAAGGTTTTTTGTTTTTCAACTGATAGCAGCAGTCGCCCCTCCGCAAAGCGATCGTAGGCGTGGCACGCTTCTGTGTGCTTTTCAATGGAAACGTGATTTGCAAATAGCTTTCGATTCTTGATTCATATATTTTTTATCAAGCTCTTCGCACTTGGCATTAAATTTAATTTAAATTAATGCAAAACACACACACACACACACACACCCGCACACAGTCTCATTGTTGGCTATTTATGTCATAGCCAAAAATATATATATATGTATATATCAGCAATTCATTCATGAACGTGGCCAAAAGGCAAACGCGCTACTCGCGTATATAAATAAATAAATTATATGCTTAAATTTGATTAAGCAAATAAATAACAAACAAGTAGAAGAAGCAGCAGCAGCAGCAGCGGCAGCGGCAGCGGCAGGTATTTCGCTGTATTAGCCAAAAACACATTCACAATGTCGTCGATGACGCAGTCAAGAAAATTTGAACATGGCGCAAGACGAAGAAGAGAAATTTGTTAACGCGAAAAGCGAAACGCAGACGCAAATGCAGCTAAGCAAAGAGCTGAATTCTACTACACATTACTAGGCAACCTATAGAGAAATATATGTATATATATATATAATATATATAAGGAATATTGTATATATATAATTTATAGAAAATTTACGACTTAAGCTTAAGCGCTTGGTAAACACAGAAGACTGAGAGCCAGCTGATAGGGTTTCTGCTGATTCAGCTTGACTAATATAAACTTAGTTCCATCTTTCAGGCAGTTAGAGCATGGGTTATTCAATTGGTTTTGACTTGCCTTCAGTATACCTTGATATAATTATTCTCTAATCAAAACCAATATACTCTGCGTGAACAAGTCTTTGAGCCGCATTAGTCGATAAAGCAGCCTTAGGCATAAATTTCAAGGAAACTCTGCTATAAACCTTTAAGAAATACAATTTTTAGACACATTCTTGTATGCTCTCATCTGTCTATAGATCAAATTTGAACTCAGCTCTCATCTATCCATAGGTCATGCCAAATATCTTTATAAAAATCTCACAAAACTCTTCTATGACAAAGATACATTTTCCCCAAAGAAATTTGAACCGAAAATTTCCAAATAAAATTTTTTAAAATTTATATTTAGTTTCATAATAATATCTCATAAACTATTAGATATTATTAGCTACTAGCTATTGGCTATTAACTATTAGCTATATTATAATTAAGTGTAAAAGTTTTAGCTTGAAATTCTTATGGAGCAACGGAAGCAAGGAGCTAGATCTCTGTGGCTGTGTAGTTCTGGTTCTATGATAGCTGAAGAGATTGATGTGTTAAGGATGGGCAGTGGCATATATAGTATTAGCTCAACTGGAATATTTAGGCTGATCTGATATATATATGCTTTATAGGCTCTATCCCACTCAACTGCCTGGCCACCCCGAGCCCATTGAAACTTGTGAATTTCTATAGATTGCGACATATAGAAAACATGCAGTACATGCAGTGCACATGACGTCTACACATATATAGCATATATATGTTCATATTCATTATGCTCGCACATATGTATAGCTATATCAATTTGTAAGTAGACGGTCGAATACTTTGCTTTGCTTTGAGTTCTGCGGCTTTTTGCGCTGCCAGCAAAGCGAAACGCCAAATGAAAAGCCAAAGAAGGCAGCCAAACGGAGGAGAGAGCGAAAGAATGAGAATGGGCAAAGAAAAACAACAAATATGCGAGAAAGGAAAAGCAAAGCAGTCTGAAAAACATTTTATGCCGCAAGCGAAACATGTGATTTTAATTATTTTTGTCGTCGCACAAAAATTGTTATTTTTGAAAATTATAAATTTTAAAAATAAACCAACGACAACAACAACAAGAGGAGAGTGTGTGTAGGGCAGTGCAACGAATGCTGCGACTGCTGCTGTTGATGATGCTAATGATGATGATAATCATGATGATATTAATGGGCACACTTGCTATAAAAGACGAGCATAATATGAATATTTGTAGCCTTTACGTGGAATCGCTTTGTTTTTCTTTCTTTCTGTTATGTTTACCTAAAACTAAATGAAATGTTTTTTAATACACAAAATTGATTTATTTATGCAATTGGTAAATATTTGAGTGAGTTCTGTTGTGATTAGCTATATATCTATAACACTGTTGGAGTTATGCGTGGAATGTAACTTGTCTCTAGAGAATCTTTTTATATTTTTATATAGACAAAAGACAATGGAATTGATATTATTTATATTTTTAACTTTACTTCATGTTGTTCTATTCTAAAACTAGTTTTATCTGCTTTCCAAGCCATGCTTTATGCTGAATCGCATAGCTTATAGGCATAGACCAGCCTCAACTCATCTATAAAGTATCTCAGTATTTCATTTCTTGTTTAACTATATATATATATGGTTTAGTGTATGTAAAAATCAAATTAAAAACAAATTTTATATGATTTTGCGCTAAGTAAATATTGATGAAATCAGGAAACTCTAAAAAAAGAACCCAACTTTAGTCAGATACTATATAATATATAAATATATATTTTAATACAGTGAAGCTTTAATTTATTTATGAGTTTTCTAGGAAATATATTTCATTTAACTGATATATATTTCTTTTTATTAATATATATATGTTAAATAATTAAGAAATTTTATTTAATATTTAATTTTTACAAAGTCAAAATCAAAATATTTGAAATTGTATATTTAATGCATAGCAAAAGTATCTGAAAGTGTCAAATGTATCTTTTTGACTATATGTAGACTATACCATTAAGATATATTAATCAACATGAAAAGACAATATTTTGTGTATTAAACAAATATTGAGGATCTTGATAGTATAGTCTACTATAGCGTACTATATAGTATCTTTACACATTTTATAACCTATAGTCTAAGAGATATAATTTTGCATATTTCTGTCATTTTTATTGTCAATCCTAAAATCTATAATAAATCCTATAAAATGCCCAACTTATAACTCATTTCTAATCCATAATATATATGTGTTTGTCTCCTTTCCCAATAATTCGTTCGCAATCTCAACTTTTCCAATATCGAATTCAATAAAATTTCAGAAATAGTTGAATTGAAATTCATGGCAAATGCGCGCTAAAAACTCATAATTTATATAGTTTATAGTGCTCAACGAATTGGCCAGATTCTGGTTCGCTTTGCCCGCTAGCGCCCCTGCCCATGTCCCTGTCCCTGCCCACGTGCCTTTGGCTCAGCTCTTGCCCCATTAGTTTCGCTTTCGTTTGTTAGTTTTTGCATGCCCCAAAGCTTAAGCGGCTCCCAGTTCGAGTTCTTTTCGCATAGTTCCTCTAGCCAGCCGAGTCGAGGGGCCACCCAAATGGCGAACGTCGAGAAACGCATACAAAATGCTCATTAAACGCGCACTCGAGAGATACTTATAGATACAGATACAGATACAGATACAGATACACACACAGGCACGTATCAGCAAATACGTTGAGCAGCGCGAATGTCGTCAATGAAATAATAGAGGCAGAGAGAGAGAGAGAGAGAGAGGGAGAGGGAGAGCGAGAGGGAGCACAATTTATAAATATGGTCAAAGATGACGCCCAAACTGTCAAACGTGGCTAACTGTTATACGGCACAATGGCTGAGCGCAATCTTTGCCACCTGTAGGTGAGAAGTGGCAGCGGCACCCACCCACGCCCCGGCTGCCACATCCTTTTTTGAATGCTTCCAGCTAAGCTCCTGTGGGAGTTGGCGTCGCCAGGCAACAGACGCTCGCTGCGTAGGTGACCAGCTATGAGTGCTGCCACGCCCCGCTCCTACCGCCTTTGTTGGCTTTGCTGGAGACGAGCCCACGCGGCTATTGTTGCCAGTGCCTCTGCTGCCTCTGTTTGCTTTTTGTTATCCTGGGCAAAAGTATCTCAAAGACAGACACTTTAGGCGTCACTCACCTCTTTTCGGTGTACGGATACACACACACACACGCACGCACACAGGCACAGACTCTAGCGGGATGCTTTTTATTTTTGTGTTGGCCAAAATGTGGCTAAAAATAGCTAAGCGCAGACAGTCAAGTGTTGGCTGTCTTGCTCACACTACTTGCACCCCCAGCCTCACTCTCTCTCCCTCTCTCTCTCTCTCTCCCTCTCTCTGTGTGTGCCCTCAAATCACGCGCCTGTTTCTATGCTTTGCTAAACTTTTCGCTCGCTCAGCTGTTTGTGTCGCCTGCCTGTGTGTGTGAATGGGCTCTATGTGTGTGTGTGTGTGTGTGTGTGTGTGTACTTGAGGGCAAGTTAAGGCGGGTCAGGTTGATTTTGGGGTGGTTTGCCTTGCGCGCGCTCTTTTGCTTTTCTTTCCCTCAGTTTTGGGCGCTAAAGAAAGGCATTTCTCTTGCTGTTGTTGTTGTTGCTATTTTGGTAGCATTCGCCTGCGCTATAAGTGCTGTATATAGGTAAGCGCAGACGACAGACGTGCTGGCGTTCCTTGCAGCCTTTGCCTGTGTGTGTGCGTGTCATTGACGTCATCAACAGCATGTCATGAATGTCGTTTATATCATTTGGCGTTTTTTTTTTTGGCAACAATATGTGTGTGTGTGTGTGTCTATGTGCTTAACACGTTGTCAGCTAGATATATATATATATATATATATATATATATATATATATATCAGTATATGTAGTCAAGCAGCTGTCGCCTGCGCAGTCAACGTCGTCGGCGTCGCTGTCAGCGCCGCTGCGTGGGCGTTTGCGCGTGTAAGGATGTGACCGGAATTTTTGAATAGCACACGAAAAATTGAATATAGCAAAAATATACGCATACACACACACACATCCACACACACGCTCATAGGCCTCTGCTGTATGGCTCTATTAGTGCTCGGCCCTTTTCCTTGTGTTGCTGTGCGTTTCGGGCCAATTTGTGGGCGTTGCTGTAGATAAAGTAGCTGCAAACGAGCCGTAGTATAAAATAATATTGAATTAATGCGTAGGGCTGGCAATATTAATGAGCCCACGGCTCAGCGGCTGCCTAGGGCGAGGATGGGCCAAGCGATGTGTATATGAAACGCAATCGATTTATTGTTATAAAAGAAAAGAAATCTATATGCCATATAATGTTATATAAGGCTGAGATATTAAGGGCTGAGCGAGCGAGAGCCAGGGCAGGTCTGTCGAGGCAGATCTTAAGACGAACCCAATGAACCAGATTGGGTTTATAGTTTATGTATATATAAAAGTATATATAAGCTGATCTTAAGCTCAGCTCACAGCCTAGACTTATATGAACCTCTTCTCCCATTCCTTCTCTCCATTGCTTATCTCTAGCTACTATCCACTGCTAACCCAATCAATGAATAGCATTCCTATTCACATCTCTTTAAAACCTGACTCAGATCTCAGCTAACACACACACACACACACACATCTAAGCACTAAGGGCCAAGTCCTTATAGCATATGGCCATACACATTTTCCATCAGAATTTCCCCTTTTTTTTGTTGCGCTGCAAGAGAATTTTCAATGAACATTTTGTTGTTGTTGTTGTTGTTGTTGTGTGTAAAACATCTGTTGAAGATATCTATTTATAAGGCAAGGGCAGCAGATTGTTGGCCCATTGTTGTTGTTGTTGTTGTCAGTCAGTCAAAAGGTGTGCAGCAACAACAATGAAACAGCACTTACGCACAGCTACAACAACAACAACAACAATAACAAATGTTGCAGCTTCCTTTTTGGCTGCCACTTAACTGTAACTCACTTTAGTCATTATAACAACACAGAGAGAGAGGGGGGAGAGAGGGAGAGCGGCATAGATTCTACCTGAAAAGTAGCTACGCTGCACCAGCTGACGCAGCTCGGATACAGACACACACACACACACACACACTCGCACACTCGCTATAGATACAGCTGCGTTGGAAAATTGTTAGAGCCTACGCCTCAGCGACAATCAGTGCTGGAAAATCTTGAGGTCGATCATCTGTAGTTTATGGGCTTCTTTCTTACTCATACAGCCAGCGGGCCAACAGCGAACAGTCAGCAACAACAACAACAACAACAACAACAAAACTAACCGTCGAAACGTTTCTAGTTTTGATGCCCTGTTAACGCATTGTGCTCAAGCGGGTATATGGGTTCTGTGGCTTGTAATGTTTGTACATGCCATAGCATACTATATTCTATTTTGACATATTATCAGCCACGCCCACTTTTAGCTTGGCATAAAAACCAAGCCAAGCCATACATCTGTTATACATATATTGTATAACTGTTTAATATCTTTAGATCTGTTATATATTTTCTATATTGGTATTTGGTTTATAGATGTTTTTTTAGCTGTTATCTGGCTCAGATTTTATTTCTCTCTCATTCATGCATCTGTTATACATGTATTGTATAACTGTTTAATAAGTTTATATCTGTTATATATATGTTATCTTTATATCTGTTTAATATATTGTTATCTTGCTCAAAATTTCAGATTTCTGTATGTCTTATATGTCTGTAATACACAATATAATAATCTGTTATACATATCTGTTATACATGTATCTCTTAAATATAAGTAATATATCTATTGAACATTTCTTTGTGTATGTAACTGCTTAATACCCATATCATAACTGTTATAAATTTGTTATATTCTGTTATACAGTTCATATATACACTTATAGTTTTAGCTATATTTGGTATAGCAGCCATTGCTTTAGTTTCTCTGCATAGGGTATATCTCAGTCGTGCCAGCCGTTCCACATTTTACTTAAGCTGTTGTTGTTGCTGGCTCATTTGTTGGTGATTTGATCTTTATGCCGTGTGTTCGTTCATCCTCAGTTCTACCTTGCGTTCACTGTTGCCCTCTCCCTCTCACTCTCTCTCTCTCTCTGTCGCTCTTAGCTTCAGCCAGTTAGCTTCAATGATTACTATAAAAGTAAAGAAAAATGTAAAAGAGGAAAAAGCAGCCAACATAATCGTCAGCATCATTATCAAGAGCATAGACCCAATACACACAGCAGATTTATATATATTCTTATGCTTGCATGTGTGTGTGTGTGTGTGTATCTGTGTGCCACATGTGCTGCTCATTTGCTTTGAAAACTATTAGCTGCCCTTTGCTGCTGCAGCATCCAGCAACATATGGCCTTTTCGACTGCTTGCCTTTGCCTTTTAGTTTTTTAGTTCTCTTAGTCGCTGGCTTGAGCTGTTTATCTGTCTCTTTGTCGCTGCCCCTCGCTGCAGCATTTAAATAGTTTAATGATCTGTGCTGCTGCTGCTGCTGCTGGAAGCCGATTGATTTCGCTGTTCCCTTGCTCAGTTCTCCCTTCATTCTGGCAAGTCTTTTCCGTTACCGATTTACTGCCACGGGGCCGAAGCAGCTCTTTGCCGGCAGTCATTAGCGTTTCCTGTCTACGTTTCTCTCCTTTGTCGCAGTTGTAGCTGCAGTCGCATATGTATCTGTATCTGTATCTGTATCTTTAGCCGTATGTATATCTGCAACTATAGCTGAATTTATAGCTGTATCTGCGGCTACATTTGTGTCTAACTGAGCTTATATTTGTATCTGCATCTGTATCTGATTCTGCATTTGTATCTATGACTATAGCAACAGTTGCACCTGCATTTATAGCTGAATTTGTAGATTCTTTTGTATCTGTATCTTTGTTTATAGTTGGATGCCAAGTTGTAGGTCCCCATGTATCTATATCTTTAGTCGTACTTGTATCTATAGGTGCACTAGTATCTGTAACAGTATCTGAGTGCTTAGCTACATTTGTATCTGTGTCCCTAGTGTGTATCTGTACCCATATGACCACATTTGTTTGCAGCTGTAGCTTATATTAGTCTGTATATGCAATTGTATCTTTTATCTTCATCTTGTGCTGTATTTGTATCTGCCTCTACAGCTTCTTTTGCATCTGTATCTATGGCTTTACACTTATCTCTAGCTGCAGCTGCATTTCTACCTCTAAAGGCAGATACTTTTGTATCTATCTTTAGGCATGCATTTCGAGTTTTTCAATTTCCCTTAATATTATAAATACAAAAGATAAGCGCACACGCGCCAATTTCTTTTTCAATTTTATTTTAAATACATATAACATATATAGGTATGTATATATATAATTTATATGTATATAATTATGATTATATGTGCCTCATTGCTGACTGCTTCAGAAAGTTGTTTCATATAAATTTTCGCAGCTCAGCGATTTTGAGCAAATACATAAAATAGCAGAAGTATTTAAACGCCCTGTACCACGTGTTCCAGTCGCACAGTAAGCACTCGATAGCTGCAACTAGTCGACAGTGATCAGAAATCAGATGCATCTATATCTATGAGCATATACTAACCCTAAAAGTGCCTCAGTTTGTGTGGGTCAACTTAGGCAGGTTTTGCTGTACTATTATTTTAACTGTCTGTTATTAACAGTTGATGTTATGAGCAAATAACATAAGCTAGTTCTTCGCCTTCTGTAGGCAAGCCAAGTGCTTCAGATACATATCTCCATATATATCTATATATATGCCTATATAGTACATGTCTGCATGTCTCGATGTTTATTTATCCAGTATTTTGTGCTCGTTTTATGGCCACATTTGATGTTGGCTAAATATGTCCATTAATTACGCGCTATATCGTTTATGAGTAGTTCATAAAATTGGCTTTTATCGAGCTTTTTCGTGTTCTTTCTTCGTTTTTTCCGTTTCTGTTTCTGTTTCGGTTTTTATATTTATTTTTATGATAATTGGGTCATGCTGATATTTGTTAATTGCATATTAAATGACAGTGGGGCGTGGTCGTCGCCCCTTACGGCTCCAATGTCAGCGCCGCCCACGGGGCATGGCCCTCAAAAGTAGCCCGACTTCAGCAGCAACAACAAATTAATAATAAAATTAAAACCTGTTTGCATTTGATTTCTGCCTGAGTTAAATAATTCTATTTGAATTGCAACGGGCAGCAAACAAAACAAAAAGAGAGAAAGAGAGAGCAAGAAACACATCGAAACGTTTGAATGAAAGACAGCAGCGCTGACGCAGGCGTAGACTGCGACGCCAGCAGCGACAGCGACTTGTGACTTGTTCTGTGGCGCCCGCAACGTCAAGTTCACTTATTAATGAAAACGTCTCGAACTCTAAATGCAAATTTCGAAATCGAATTCGAACAGGGCAGCTCCTTTAGCAGCAGCAGCGAAATGTTCTTAATTCAATAACAGTAGCAGCTATAACAGCAGGAGCTGACTTAACAGCAGCAATAGCTGTGGCAATAACAGCCGAGGCGAGTTGAATAGCTAGGCTTAACAGCAGCAGCTAGTAAACCTAACAGCAGCTCAAGCGAGAGTAGAGCAGCGCTAACAGCAGCTGCAAACTTAACAGAGATATGAAGCAGTCATAGCTTTAACAGTCTACTCTTACAGCGGCAGCAGGCTAATTTAACAGAAGCTAAAAATATCTCTTACTATAAGAATTTACTTAAAAAATATATATTAAATTATTGCCAGCACTTTTTCTTTTGAACAAGGTCAAAGTTTGCTAATGCTTCATGTTGTCGGCGGCTAAACTCAAAATACAACAGAAACAACAACAATGAAGACAATTCAAAATGATTCGAACGCAATTAAAAATGGGAAAAATCTTTTTAAATTACGTGATGATATTTTTGTTGTTATTGTGCATTGTTTGTTTTTGTTTCTTTTACCCTCTCTTTTTTATTATTTGTTGCTTTTATTGTTGCGCCAATTAGTTTAAGAATGAAATCGAAAATCTTGGCTCTCTGGGCTTTGGGCGTGGCAGTTTCTCTCCCTTGATTATAATTGTAAGATTTGATGAGATCATGAAATAAATATCCATTCATTTATGCACTCATGTTTAATGTTCATAAATTAACAAATAATTTGCAATATAAAAATTAAAAATTAAAAAGCGAAAAACGAAAATGAAAAACGAAAAATCAAAAGAAAAATCAAATCACGTTTGGCAAACACACAAGTCGAGTATTTCAGTATTTCTTATAGCTTTTCTTATTGGCAATCAGCGAGCGATCTGCCACGCCTCCGCCCCTACCCGCCCCAGCCGCTGCGCTCGCCCATTCCTCATCTGTTGGCTGTTTATTTCGATTTTGTTTTTCTCAATTGTGGTCATTCTCGAAAATTGTTTTTGAGTACCGGACATGACGTCAATAAGTGGGCGTTTGCCTCAAATTTGTATACCCCACATATATCTCACACACACATCTGTCGCCTATATATATATGTGCCATACTTATGTAAAACTGAATCAATAAAGATCCATCGGCATTTGGTTGTTGTGCTCATTCGTGTTGGCTACGCGAAACACTTATAATAATACTAATTCTTGCAGCTTTTTATTGCCCATTTGCTACAGGAATATGTATATCTATAAATATATATATATATACTTGAATAGTTGGACCTCATGTTTAGCATCGTTGGCTTCATTAATTTCCTGTATTTACTTATTTGCGACTCGTGCCACGCATTCATTAATAATACATAGCCGAGATGCTTTAAGTGCTTCCAAATTCATTTGGACATGCCGTAGCCATAGCCATAGCCATAGGCATATATGTATGTGGGTACAGTAAGCACTCACTAAGCGAATCAGTGAGCTATAAAGTTGAAGCAGCTCTTTAAATTGAGAACTTCGGTTCATAGCATTGCTTATATCAATTAGATGTGGATTTAGACAATTTTGTATTCAATTAGATCACCATAATTACTATTAAATATATAAAACATTTTAATATAACTATTCTTCAGTCTATTTCAATTTGTCTAAATGCTTTAAACATTTTTTAGATCATCACAGGCTCTCTGTCAATATTTTAGATCACTGCTATTCTGCTTTTATTAGTCAAATATTTGACATAATTAATTTAGATCATGCTTTTGGGTCACAGCGATCATCAACAAGTTGTCCACGCATATTTTAGATCAATGCAATTCATTCATATGTATGGTTTAGATCATTTAGATCACATGCGCTCTAACACTGATTCGTTAAAATTATATTTTAGCTTTTAGATCACAGCCATTTACACTCAACATGTTTTTGCTCATTTTTTTAGACCTTGTTCTGCTACAATTCCAATTGCAAAATAATATTATTCATAAACCCAAACAGCTTCTATATGGTTAAGGCAAAAAAAAAAAATAATTGTGGCGCCCAAATTAATTTGATTTGAATTTTTACGAACTGCGGGAGTGGCTATAAAAGATAATGAAGATCATTTAGTTCACAGAGTGAGATGAAAGGTGATTAAAATACTAAAAAGCAAAAGAAAACAAATTTAGTTCAGCACCAAAATGCGAACGAATCTCAAATGTGGAATTGAGTAATGAAAAAACTTCAATTGCAGAGCTAAACAAAAAGTCTAGCACGATTCCTTAGAACAGACATTAAACCCGATACACTTTAAAGAGATGGCGAAGAAGAAGAAGAAAAGAAACAGAGCTACCCGCTCCAGATTATCAAATGTCCCAATTGGGGAGCCACAATCGTGGAAGATCGTGAATTCAAGTGAATTCTGAGAGTTTAGTGCCAAACAAATTAAAACAAACTTCAAAAGTAAACAATTTAGGGCGAAGTTGACTTAGAGATACCCTGTAATGTGGGAGTAACTGCAGTGTTATGTGTGTGATATGGAAATCTAATTAGAAAATACAAATATGTATAAGATTGAATACTGTATATAGGGCAGACATGCAGTTTAAAATATTGTTTGACTATGAGATACCCTGTAAGGACAGAAATTTATATATTTTATGTTTGCAGTGGGTTATGGGGGCATATGTGTATGTTAGCAATATGGCTGAATATATTGATATATAAGTGGGCTGAATGTGCTTAACATACCCTGTAAATAAAGAGCTTTAGTTAAAATTTTATGTTGAGCTGCAGAGATCCATAGATATAATTTTTTAGTTATACAATTTTAATACCAAGGAATACAGCTTTAGGGAGTACTCGACTATAAGGTACCCTGTAAAAAATATATGAAACGAATATCTAATTTTACAGATTTTATAGATAGGTTCGTATAGCTCGCTTAAACTGTGCAACAACATGCCCTATTATATGCATTCAACGATTACAGGGTATCGCCAGCTTTGCACTATGTTTACACAAAAGTCACGCCAATGATTTTGACCTTTTTCTGGCGGGGTTTGAGCTGACCAAAGCGATGTTGAGCTTGTTCTTCGGGTTGTTTTTGTTTTTGAAATGTTTTTATTTATTTTTATGGCAGCGCAAGAAATTAATTATAAACAATGCAAAGTTGTATATATATATATATAAACAATGTTGGATCGTGCCAAGTGAACCTTCAGCTGAATTTTTAAATTATATAGAATATATAAGTGTGTGTGGAATGTAGTTAATAAGAACGTGCTATTTGAAGGCAATGGGAGATATTTTATATATATGCTATATAGAACAGTTACTGACTGACATATCTTTCATGTTTTTGTTTGCAGAAAGCAATCGGGCGACGGAACGTGCTAGGATGAAGGCAAATCGAGCCGATTTTGGTCACAGCAATTACCTCAAGCTCTACTGAGAGCTGAGCAGCAGAGGTAGACAGAAGGACAGCGGGAGAGAGACCGGCAGGCAGCCAAGCAGAGCTCGGCTGGTGTTTGGCATTTTGGTTTTTCGCTACACTACATGGATCGCAGAAATGGCGGCGATCCCTTGGCGCCACCACGGCCCCCAAAGCTCCAACCGCGTGTGCATCGACCAAGGGCGCCGGAGCCAACAGCGTTAGGTGGTGGCAACAGCAGCAGCAGCAGCAGCAGCAGCAGCAATCAGCAACAACTGAGTATTAGCACAACAACAGCATCGACTTTAAACAACAACAACAACAACAACAACAACATTATATCTATAATACCCACAACGGCCGACTTCGACGACTACCAGATACACCATCTGACGTTTCTGCCGCAGCGACCGAGCAGCCTCAGCCGCAACAGCAGCAACGCCTCCTCGTCGACGGCCACGGCGAACAGCAGCGCCGGCTCGAGTTCCAGCTTCACGCGCCGGCGACCGCCCGCGCCGCTGCTGGCGAGCAACAACAACAGCAACATAAGCAACATAAACAACAACAACAACAACAACTTCCTTAGTCATTTCCAAAGCGCTGAGCCCGTGTCTCTGTTGTCAACGGGTCAGCCGCCCGCCTCGCCCGTCACGCTGGCTCAACCGCGCCCCGAATCCGAGAGGCTGACCAATGAGTACGTGGACACGCCGCTGCAGCATGCGACGCGCAGCCAGCATCCGGCTGGGCAGCAGGACAACGGGCAGACGACGACGCACCACCTGCTGCTGCTGCCCCAGCGACACCAGCAGCAGCATGCAGCATAACGGCGGCGTCCGCAACGGCAGCGGCAGCCGCCACGGCCACGGCCGCCGCCCATCACATTAACCGATTGGCGGCGACGGCGGCAGCGACGCCCACGTCGACGTCGTCCGCAGCGGCGGGCATCGATGGCTTATTACATTCGCATTTGCAACACTTACCCGCGCACCACCCACACCACCAGCACCACCAGCCGCATCAGTTAAATGGCCAAACCAAAGCAACACCCGCCTCAAAGTTTGCGCCGCCGGCGCCACCACGGCTGGGCTTCGCGACGGCGGCGGCGGCGGCGGCTGGACAGATGCAGCCACCCATTACCAAGCAGCCGGGCAGCAAGGAGCATATGCAGGAGCTGCTGCAGCAGCACCAGCTGCAGCAGCAACACCAGCAGCAGCAGCAGCAGATGCTGCCCGGCAGCGGCGGCCAGCTGGGCGCCTCGATCGTCATGGGCGGCGACCCCTCGCTGCTCAACCCGATCGTGTGCCCGCGCTGCGGCCTGTGCCGCTGCGAGCAGTGCCAGAGTCCGCGCCCGCTGCCCCAGACCTGGGTCTGCAACAAGACGTGCCTCTGCAGCGCCGAGTCGATCATCGACTACGCCTCGTGCCTGTGCTGCGCGAAGGCGCTGTTCTACCACTGCGCGCGGGACAACGACATGGACTGCGACGATGGCACCGGCACTCCCTGCGTCGACAATCCCTGTTCCTGCGGCCCCTACAAGCGCACCCAGCGCTGGGGCTGGCTGGGCGCCCTGTCCATTGTGCTGCCCTGCCTCTGGTGCTACTGGCCCATGCGCGGCTGCATCAAGCTCTGCGAGAAGTGCTACGCGCGGTTCGCGGGCCGCGGCTGCCGCTGCCAGGGCAACGTCAGCAGCGACGCGGCCATCGGCTCCACCAGCAGCATGATGCCCATTGTGCCGCTCGCCGGCAACGGCGGCCTCAGCAACAGCGGCTCCCTGGGCGCCCCCAATGCGGCGCTGCAGGCGAATGGCAAAGGCTTCGATCATGGCTGCAGCGCGGCCAGCAGGATTCTGCGCAAGGGCGATCTGACGCCGGAGAAGCGACTGCTCGACTCAAGTCCAGACTACTAGGCTGAAGGAGGTGCAGGGAGGGAGCGAGACAGCGAGCGGGAGCGCGCGCGATTTGTGCGCGTTTTTTGCCGCGCGTAAAAAACGCGACACAAACAGCGAGGCAAGTTCAAGAGTGGAGAGCTTCGAAAATGATGTATATGTATATGTATATGTATATATGTGTATGTGTGTATATATGTATATGTATGTATGCCTATATATACAAATTATTAAACGTATGACTTAAACATATGAGCCTATATATATATATATGTATATACATATGTATATATATGTATATAAACAAAAAAATATTAATTGTATGAAAAAAAAATGGAAAAACAAAAAAAGAAAAAATAAATAACCAAAGACTGCAAACAGATAATTATTAATTATTAGAAATGTTATTTAAAAAATAATGTTCGCTTAATTTAAAAAAAAAATACTAAACTAAAAACTAAAAAAAAAACGAGCGACAAAAAATATGTTTTTAAACTATTTTTTTAAAAATACATATATATATATATATATGTATATATATATTTATATATATTTTGCATTATTCTTAAATTTGGCAGATTTGTTTTTTTTTTATTTATTTTCTTATTTTAAAATCAAAAACAATTCCAATTCACAACAATGTCAACTGTACAGTAAAGCCTCGTTTCTGCATAACTGAACCATTCGTATAAACTTTTTAGATAAATATTATGAATATATATATATATGGATATATAACTGTATACATATATACAGCAGACACTGTAACTAGACACAAATTCTAAAAATCCAAAAGTCCATTTTTGATGTTGTAGAACGAAAAAAAAAATATAAAACAAAAAAAAATATATACAAAATTATGCACATACGATATATATAGTATATCAGATATATCTGTACGATCTGTAAAGTAAAAGTAAACAAAACACATTACGAATTTAATGAATAATATGTTAAATGTTTTCCAAAACCCAGTCTAAATGTGCTTATGTATGTGTGCGTGTTAGCCATATATACGAGGGGGGAAATGGGGAAAACCTTACTTTACTACGGCAAAAACTGAAAACTGATTGAAATAAATTTTTATAGAAACAGAGAAAACTGAAACTAAATGAAAAATTAATTTCTTAAAAATGTATTTTATATGCAATTTGTTATTATTTTTTTATTTTTTTTTATATAAAATTAAACAAGATTCCAAATATAAAAAATAATGTTAAAATAAATAAAAAATAAACAAAAGCCAAACAAAATTGAAAGAGTAAGAATCCATATATATGTATGTATATACATATATATGTATATATATATAACAACCAATTTTCTATATATGCAGAACTAGATAAAGATAAAGATAAAAACAAATCCGATTAGCAAAGGCGACTACAAATTTATAAACAAAATAATATTGAAAAAAGAAAGAAAAACAAAAAAAAAAAACAAACAAAAACAAAAACTTTACCATATGTTATAAATGTATATGTTATATATAGATAAGCTAATATAGCTTAGTAATACAAACATATACTATGCTTAAATCCTAACTATACAATTAAAGAATAAACATAAAATTAAACACAAAAGAAAAGAAAACAAACTAAAAGAAAGTAATGTAAACGCAAGTTGATGAATATTTAAGTAAACGATTAATATCTAAGGCACTATACATACATACAAGCTATACATATAATGAATATTTATTTTATTTGTACATTTTACTATAATAATGATGAAGAGGAAGTGGAGGAGAGCTTGACGGTGGTTGGAGAGCCCCCATGGCAAGGTAGACGATGATGGAGAAGAACTTTATGTAATTTTTTTAGAATGTATGTTCCGTTAAAAAACTACAAAATAAAAAAAATCATATAATACTAAATATTAACAGAGAGTCTTTTGCATTATGTAGCGAACAGCGTCATGTTAACAACATGATCTGTTAACAAACTCTATTTCAGCACAGTGCAAGAGATACGCATGGTTAACATAACTTAATTATGTTAACACCATAGCAATGTTAACATGTTTTTTTGCATACGCATCTGTGTGCGTATTAATACATATGCCACGTTATACGTTATACGTATGCCAATGATGACGTGGACGACGTCGTTGCAGCCGTCGCCTAAGTCGCTGCTGTCTGTCTGCCTGCCGCTCTCGCTCTGCTGCGAGTGTGCGTGCGTGTCTGTGTGTGTGTGTTGCTGTGCCAAATGGCTATGGCAAAATAAAACTAAAGCAGCTGTTTCCGGTATTTGATTGATAGTGAACTGGCAGTTTGTTTATCTCGCGCACACGGACCGACCGACCGACCGGAGACCCGCCTGCTGCTCCAACCCCAGCCAGCGTTGCCGTCGCAGTAGCAGCCCCTGGCTATTTCTCTCTCGCGCTGTTGCTTGCTTGCTTATGCTGCATACGCATCATCACATGGCATGGTTGCGCCAATCCAGTCGGCTGCACTTCGCGGATGCTATTTGGGGCCGCTGCTCGTCGGCGCACTTATTTTTAAATTACTGAAAATGTTGCAAGCACACAAACATAAACACACAGGCACACACATACGTTCAATTTAAATTTAACTGCAAAATATTTCACTCACACTGGAAGGGAGGGCAGCATACAATGCAATAATAACAACAAGCAGAAGAAGAGCAGGAGGAAGAACAAGAAAGGCAATAGCAACGACATTTGCTTGTCTTCTGCTCTATGCACTCTCCCACACACACACACACACACTCAGTCTAACACTCTCACGCTCTCTCGCTCTCTAAACAGCTGTTCGTTTTGCAAGCTCAGCTTAGGCCTCTCGCCTCTCTCTCTCGTTACACGTGCAAATTGTATGACAGCAGAGTCAAATAGTTTGTAACTATTAAATATTAGCATTTATTGTTGTTCTTGTTAATTAATGCAAAGTGCAGTAACCGTTTTGCATAATTGACGGGCTAGCGACTACGACTACGACTACGACCCTCGCTGTGGGCACATTATTCAATCATAATTCGCGCGGTCAGTCAAACCAACCAACACAACCCAGCGCAAATTTCAAACGCTCTTCACTTGAGCGAATGCGCATGTATGTGTGTGTGCGAGTGTGTTGGTGTGCGTGCATGTTTGTCGCCGCTGATAGCCCCACAGTTCGCCGGGTCACCTTTCCCTATGCAAAAAGAAAAACAAAACAAAAAGCAGAAAAAAATTTAACTGTAATCAGCGGCGACTTTGCGGCACACTACACACCCAACAAACAAACTGAGATGGCGAACGGGTCTGATAAGCGCACGAGACCTGCCAATTCGCTTCAAACTGGTCTCTGCCTCATCGCCGCAGTCGTCGGTCCTCGCTGCTGTCGCTGTCGTGTGTCTCCTCTGCTTCTGTCTTTGTCGCTGTCGCTGATTGACACAGTTTGGGTAGCTTTCTTATATTGATGAATGGAAACCGAACTGAAACGTTGCCACGGCATTTTTTTTATTGCATTTTTTTTTTATTGAAGTGTGCTATATTTAACGAAGCGAGTACATGGCATGCAAGTATTGCCATTTGAGTAACTGTATTGGCTCGCCTGCTCTCTCAATAACTACACACACACGCACGCATTGACAGCTCTAATGAATGAAGTTGATAAGACGGACAAAGCGACAAGGCGACAACTCGAGCTGCTGCTGCTGCTGCTGCAACGGTTGCCAAGTGCTGCCAATGGTAAATGGATTGAATGCGGCAGATGAGCGCAGTTCAAATAACTGCAAATGCGCATATTTATGCATGTGTGCGAGAGAGGGAGAGTGTGTAAATTGAGAGCCAATCGAATTCGGCTGCGACTCGAGCGAAACTAACTGTAAACAATGGCAATTTTGAGCACAAACATAGATAAGCAGCGCAGCGCAGCGAATGCACAAATATAAACAAAATGCAATGCTAATCTCTGTGCTAAAAATAGATTAATCAGCATTTCATATAATATACCATCTAGGAATTAGCTTATGCAATTAGCTAAGATATGCAGCTGGGCAGAGCAGTATCTATATCTATCAATAAATTCGTAATCAATTCTGCTGTCATTCAACTTTTTGATCATTTCCGGCAAGTCATTTCCATAACTTTGATACCTATCTGGCGCGGCGTGGCGTGGCGTGGCATGCCCCTCGCTCTCTATTACCGCTAGATGAGCTCGACTGCTGCTCCGCTCTGTCTGCTGCTCGAAGGTGTATCGCCGCTCAGATTGGCCTTTGAAGCGAGCTGCTCTAATGAGGTGCAGCCAGGAAGTGTTATCAGCACACACACACACACATGCACATGGCTTATGCATACTATAGCCATTCGCCGTCATGCTGGAAGCTCCTGAATGACAGATCAATGAAATCATTATGATTCGCATACGCATATCAACGGCAAACAGATTGCGTCTGAGGTCCATGCGATCGTCATTCGATCTTAAAGCACAAATGCGCTGCAGTTGGAGCTGATCGACTGGTGAATACCCTGTACTCAGCTTTGCTCAATCATTGCTCAATCTACTTCAGCTTCCTCTTCTTATTCTCCTCAGCTCATGTTCTCCATGCCATCTTCTCTGTCTCTTCAGCCAGGGTATTAAAACGCCAACTCACGTCGAGCCGAAACAGGTCTGTCTGCCCGCCTCTGTGGGCACCGATTGATCCTGCGCCTGCGTCGCTCGCTGCTCGTGCAGCGGAAGTCGTCTGTGGTTTTGTATGCACCACTCGTCGTTCCATGGTGCATGGAGCCTTGTCGTTGTTGTTGTTGTTGTTGTTGTGGCTCGCCTGATGTTCGCTTTGATGTTCTTTTCGTGTCAGTGCAACAGGTGTAAAAACATTCAACAAATACGCACATCCGCCCAGCGACGGAAGCACCTGTACCTTTGCATAGGCACACACAAACATATAGAGATATATACATGAACATAATCATACATATATACATTCATATATTCAGTTATATAGTTCCACTAACATTAACATTAACATTAACATTAACATTAACAGTCATTTACAGTCTTATAACATTAAAATAATATTCGACGATCTATGCGAAAATCTGTCATTTTCGAACTTTTACTGATTAGTAATTCGAACTGTTGTTAGACAAGTTTGAGCTTCAAAAAATATATAGCCTATTGAAGCTGGAGTAGATCTCTTCTGTATATAAAATCCGAATTTTTTATCATATATAAAAGAAATCTGAAGAGATTCACATATAGCAAATTTATATAAAATTTGTTTGTTTTTTTTTTTAATTTAAATTTTGATTTCCAAAAATATATAAATATACTTGATTTGTATTATCATTTCTACGATCTATATATTTCACTGCATACTTAGAGGGGCAGCAATTACTAGCGATATTTGTATATATGTATTTAGTAGGGATTCTAGGCAAAAGCGAAGAACAGCAATTGCCTGTGAATATAGCCACAGATCGGGGCAGGAAGGCAATGAAAAAGAAGAAGAAGCAACTGCTGGCAATAGGCAAAGTTATCTAGTTATAGATAAAGATCTAACTATGCCCTGGAATCAGCTGCGGTTCTGTTAAGGCAAACCTGATGTCTGTCGGGCAGTCTATGAGAGTATCTATAAGGCAGAAGAAGAAGCTTTAACACACTTATCTAAGCTTAACCAGAGATTGACAGTCAAGAAATGGCAAAAGGTGTTATATTACTATATAGATAACTATGCGCTGTGTCTGCCTATAGGTTCTGCGGCTTTGTCAACTGAATAACTCACGTGTTTGATTTGATTGTTTTACTTGTTGTTGTTGTTTCGTCATTTGGGCAGTTCAAATTTGTAGTTGTTGTTGTTTGTGGCTCGTCCAAGTGCGACAAATTCATTTGACACTTTGTTGCGGCTGCCTTATCGCGAGAGTTGTTCAATTTTTCAAGCTGGAAACTAGTTTCGGCTTTCGACTACGGCTGGAGTTGGAGATGGGGTGTACATATATACGTATATATATGTACATATATATGGGCGGAGGTCGGATCTTGTCGGTTTGTTTGCCTTGTTGTCTATGTTGCTGCGGTTGCTGTTGCTGTTGCTGTCGCCGCTGCCTCCTGCCTCTTGCCCCAAAGCCGAAGCACATAATTACCGCGGCGCGTATTTAATCCGACAAATGGTTTCAACCTTACTTGAACTTTGTCTACAACAGCAACATGTGCAACATGAACAACTTGTTGTTGTTGTTGCTTTAAGCACTTTTGGTTTTACTAATAATTCATGACAAGCGCTTGAAGCCAAAAATCTTTTTGTGGTTACATTGTAATAAACCTTGACAAGCATTTGATGAGTATTTCTGAGCTGTTCCTTGTTGTTGTTGCTGTTGCTGTTGCTGATGATGTCAAGTGTCTAACAATGAACATCTGACAATCAAATCAGCGAGAAGATAACTCAAAAGCCTGCCACACATTGACGTAATACTTGAAAGGAATTCAGCAATTTGCAAAAACCCAATTCTAATTCTCATGGAATCGGGAAAAAGAGATTTTGATATGGAATAGATCTTCTATTTTATGGGTATGTATGTACTGAGCCCGATAATATTGGGAGTTTAGAGTGTTAAGATTTGATTAACTATTAATTGCGTTTATTTATTATGTACTGTTATACAGTTACTGTTACACTACTACTGTTATACTGTTACTGATATGCTGTTACTGTTATACTATTACTGTTATACTGATATTGATATTCTATAATTGTTATACTGTTACTGTTATACTGTTAGTGTTATGCTGTTACTGTTATACTGGTAGTGTTATACTGTTGTGTGTGTCTTATTGTTACAGTCGTACTGTCAAAGTGTGACTATAATGCTGTTACTGTTACTGTTATACTCTCAGTGTTATACTCTTGTACTACTATACTAAAAGTCTTGCTTAAATATATCAATGCCTAAGCTTAGACACCTATACACATACATAAGTCTATCTCTATACATATACACACACATATATATATACATAACATATCTGTATACACATATTTGCACTTCTAGCTGCAACTGCTCCGATACTTTATCTTTTCCGGCCATCTATCTGCATAAATATACGAGCACGAAGAGCAAAACCTACACACACACTAACCCCTCCCCTCTCTCTCCCTCTCTCTTTCCATCTCTCTCCTTCTCTCGCACAGACAGCGAACATCACGATCATCAGAATCAGCAGAATCAGCCGCAGCGGCAGGCAGCATCAACATCGACATAGGAGCCGTGCGCCGTGGCGGCAGCCCTCTCCACATGTTGCTTCATTCATCCCTAGGTCCAATGCGCAGCAGCTGCCGGACTATGATAAATAAAGTAAAGTGCATTTCCGTCAAAACAAGTTTGTTCTATTAATATTTTCAATACTTCGAATTCAGACAGTCGCGCGCAACTTTCACTGCAGCAGCCGCTGCGAGCGCAGATAACTAGAATTAAAAAAAACACACAAATTTCTGTTTTTTTTTTCTGTGAGCGCGCAACATAATTTTAATTTGGCGGCGGCTGCTGCTGATCTCCCCCTAGAAATCTACAGCTGCCTAGCGGCATTTACAGTTATTTTTATTGGAGTCAAGCAGCGCGACAATTCATCCATCATTTTTGTTATGATTTTGAATATCCCCCTCTCTCTGTCTCTCTTTAGATATCCTCTTCTGTCCCATCTCCTCGTTCGCCTACTCCACCCTCTCAGCCGCTCTCACGCACACACACACTCTGTCCCGCTCTCTCCCGCTCGCTCTATTTGTTGCTCTCCTTGTCTTTCTACGCTTGGCATGGAGCATGCTGGTTCCCGGTCCCAGCCCCAGTCCCAGTCCCGACAGCGTCGTTCAACAGCATCCGGTAATTATGCGACACGCTGATTAAAATGCCTGGGACTTAGGTGGGTCTGGCCAGGCACTGCCAGACCGACCTCCAAGTGAAATCTTCGCCTGCATTAACGAGTTTTCCGTGACGCGTTCAGTTCATTTTGATACCCTGGCCGCAGGTATGCTCCCAACAGTCAGTCAGTTCAGCTCTTCTTATTATTATATATATAATTAATATATATATTTATTTTGCATTCAATAAAATCATAAATACTATCTAATCAAACTATCTTACTATTATCATTAGTCAAAATACATTTTCATTCACTTACATTTAGTTAGTCTCCTCACTCTGCAGGGTATTTGCTGTGCGACTCGCTGTAAATAACATTTCTTGTCTTGTTTTCTTTTTTGTTGCCTCTCCTTCTTTCTTTTTCAAGCCCGCTGCTCTTATTCTTTTGCCTTTGCATTGCTTTGCTACACTTGATTTCCACACACACACACACACTAACACAGGCACGCACACTTGCAGAGAGAGTGAGTGAGCGAGAGCGAGAGAGTGCGACTGCAAGTTCTCCTGATACTGGCCATTAGGGATCAGGTTCTCTTAGGAGCGCGGCGCGCAGGTGAGCAGCGGGTTTTTGAGTTTTCTGCTGCTCCACGCCGGTTGCTTGGGTTTTATCTGCACCGCTGCAGTCGACGGCGACGGCGACGTCTTCCTCTTTGCTGTTGTTCTTCTTTTCATTGTTGTTGTTGTTGTTAGAGTATGCTCTTCAGTTTGTTTCTTTCACTGTTTTTTCTAGCATTACGCTGCGCACAGCATTCGTCCTCCAACCAAAACAAAACAATATGCAGTTTGCTGCCACGCCCCAACCAAACCGCCCACCTTCACTCAAAAAGTCGCTGCAATTTAAAGGATTCTTTTTACGGCTATTGTTGTCGTCTTCGTTAATAGTCAATGGCCACATTGAGCGTACCCTGGAATAGAGAGAGAGAGAGAGACTTTTACTGAATGAAGTAATTATGCAAGTATTTAAAATGCAATTTTTATAGTATATATAGAATGAAATGAATCTTTTTATTTTTATACATATATATGTCATTTGTTATAGCTTTACTTAGTTTAGTTTTGGTTTATGCTGCTTACAGGGTATCTTGTAGTGCAGCATGCTGTTGGCTAATCACATATTCTTACTCGTTTTTATCGTATTTCTTCTAGCCCATCGTCGTTGTGTGTGGCTTGTTGTTGTTGGCTTGTCTCGTTTATTGATCGTGTTGCTGTGCACACACATCGCCACACTCACACACACACACACACACATACAGAGAGGCACACGCACAGTTGCAGTTACATACGCAATTCAATGAAGAAATGCTCCAAGTCCAAGTCAATGACCCGGAAATTGTGTCTAAAAAAGCAACAACAACAACAAGCAGCAGAAGCAACAGTCACGCAGCCAGGCAACAGCAGCAACAACAACAACAGCATCACATTGACGACTTGAGTATAAAACTTTTACCTATTCAGCAGCAGCAGCAGCGCATGCGGCTGGCTGTGCAGTCCAATGAACCAGCCACGCATTTGCAGCCCGCAGCTTTTGCCAGAGCTGCGATTGCAACAGCAACAACAACAACAACAGCACGCGTCAATAACTCGCGACAACTGCACAGAAACAGAAACAGCAACAGCAACAACAACAGCGACAAAGTCGACATCGACAATCAAAATCAACGCAATTAATGCTCATCCGGCTTGCTCCACAGCAAAGAGCAGCAGAAGAGACAGAAAAGCCCTTGGCGCATGTTAAACAATTCTCATATACATATACATATATGTATATATATACACACACACACACACATATATATGCACAGAGCAGCGCGAGGGTTGCCAGGTCACATGTCTAATATTGTTATATATATGCATTTGTGTCGTTTGGCCATTGGGCATGATCAATTTATGGCATCAAATTGCATATCGAAAAAAAAAATTAAGCACAAAAGTTCAGTGCCATCGGCCATGTCGTCCAATCGACCAGCAACTGTCAAACCCCCCTGCTACGACTGCTTATAATGAGAATTTATGTGCTGACACGATGCACATAAGTTTCTAACGTGGCAAAGCTGCAAAGAACGCAAAATTACACTAGCCAACAAGCTAACCAGAATATTATTATTAAATTCTTTATTTAAATTACAATTTACTATGCCCTTCAGCATGTGATGACAAAAATGAGTAAATAAATTAGTTTTTTGCTCCCTCTGCTTGTCCCTCTCTGACCCACACAGTTCGCTCCTTAAGCTAGCTCTCTGCAGCGTTGAGCAGTGTACCAACTGCTCACCTTCTGTCCCCCTCCCGCTCACGCACACATTTTACTCATTGCCTTTACGCTCTTAAAATGTTATCTAGCACTCTCCCACTCTGCTTGTGTGTATGTGTATATTCTCTTTTATGCTAGATCTTTTGCTCCCACTGCACAATTGCCATGCAGAACGCATCTAATTCTCGAATGCAGCTGCAAGTGGCACACACACACACACACAGACACAATTATGAATCACTTGCCACGGGGTCAAAGTTGTTGCAAGTCTCACGACACAATTCCGGCGTGCCTCCAAGACAATATATAAAGACATATCTACGTGATCTATAGCAACAAGGCCGCGCCGCCTGGAAATGGGACAAAGCCAAAGGGAGATCTCTTTCGAACTCGAATTCGCCCTGAGCAGCAACAACAATTGCTCTACACACACATACACATACATATGTGTATATTTTTATAAGGAACTTTTTGCTGGCGCTGCTTTTAATTTCGCATTTAATGCAATTAACCTCAAACTAAATGGCAATCACTTTAATTTGTTTTAATTAAGCTTTATATGCCTACATGTAGGCCACGGGGTAGAGGGCAACCAAAAAAGTACAAAAAATATATAAAAAACGACGCCTACGTCGGCGTTTTAATTGCAAAATGTGTGCGTGAGAGAGGCGAAGAGTGCTTTCCATCCTGCTTGACGCCCACTTAAAGTTGCAAATAACATTTAAGAGAGGACATGCAATGAGTAAACTGTGTGTGTGCGTGAGCAGCGCAGCATGCGAGTGCTTTCCATCCTGCTTAACATTTAAGAGAGTAGACAAGCTGAGTAATATGTGTGTAAGACAAAGATAGCCTGCTCTACTCCCACTCCAGCTGAAGTAAAGAGTATGTGCGAGAGAGGGGGACGAGTGCTTGCCATCCATCCTGTTCAACGCCCACTTAGAGCTGTAGATAACATTTAAGACAGCATACGCATATTAAGTACGCACTAAGCACAGGCAGCAGGTCCTTGGCATGTTCATGGAATCGAGCACAAAGGAACTGAACGCTGGAACGCATGCGCGCACACCATGCGCTACTTAAGGAACGCTTAACGGATGTTTCGCTCGGCCACTTGTAACATAAACGCCCAAACGTTTGTTTCCTACAGATCGGGTTTGGGCTAAGCCTCGCCACTTGAGTCGCGTACGTGCCCAGATGCGTGGGAATGACAGGGGCAACAACAACAGCAAGTAGAGTGGGAACGTGAATGGGAACGGGACCGGGACCGGGAACGGGAACGGGAACAAACCCCGACTGCTAGCTCAAAGCGGGTATATACATTCATGCGTCATTTGAGAATTATAGCGAGAGTATATCACACAAATATGTATATATATGTACATATATATTTCCTTCCAAAACTTTATGAATGTGTGCATTCCCTGAGCCATTCCATTCGTTTTCTTTCCAATGAACACGCGATCTCCAATCTGTGAAGGATCACGTCTGGAATGTGGCTTAAATTATGACTTAAATGGCGTTGGCAGTTTATGTGGCTGCCGTGTGCTGCTGCGCCTCAATGATCATTAGCATAATGATCATCAGCTGCTGCCTCCATGCTGAGTAGCGGAAACGCACTCCACAGATCTTGACTGGAAGCTGGCTTTAAGCTGGCTTTCTTTCTCAATGCTGTCTCGCCCATTCTTAAGAGGCTCCAACTCCAATTTGGACTCAAACTCGGTCGCGGCTTTTTATGACTGTTGTTATTGTTGTTGTAAACTGGCTGCCTGAGTTTTGCTTTATTTGGTTAGCTGACGATAAATTTTGCACAGCGTCTCACATTCTTAGTTACATCCTTCACAAGGTCATGCGAGTGCGCAGCGCAACACACACACACACACATACACATTCACATGTATCTGGCATTTAAGCCAAGTAATCTTTAAGCAAATAATTGTAGTTGGTATGCGGTTTCTGTTTGACTGGCCTCACTGGAAGCCTCTGCTGCTGCTCAGTGCGCTGCCCTTGCCTCTGCCTCAGTCGCAGCCGCTGCCGCTGCCTCTGCCAGGGCTGTCATCATTTGTACACACCGGGCTGCTGCTTTATGTTTGCACAAATTGTTAGCGACTGCCACAGCAGAGAGATACAGTTTGTTTTGCTTGTTGGCTCATCTTTTTGTTGTTTTGTATTTTAAAGCTTTGCTTCGCAGCATGTTCGAAAATATCATATCTTGTATGTATGCCTGTGTGTGTGAGTGAGTGTGTGTGGAGTGCAGCGCTGCCTGCACTGAACTTGGTTTCGAGTTCGAATTCGAAGCATCATTTTGTATTGTGCTCACTTCCAGGCAATATTCTCATTAATTCTATTATTCCACGTGCTCTTGAGCCCTGATTGGCTGTTTGACTGTCTGGCCTAGCCGGCTGGTGGGGTGTTAATGAGATTGAAATACATAAGCATGTGGGCAAACTTTCAGGCAGGGCAACATAAGCAGACAGTCCAAAAAACAATAACGGCAACTGCTGGAAAGTGCAGTTACATAAATATGAGTATATATGTATGTGTGTGTGTTATCTAGAAAACTACACTAAACTACATACATTTAATGGGTATCATTTAAAATATAAAACATATTAATAAGCACTTAGTAAATTTAATAAGCTATAAATATATTTTAACAATATCTCAAAATGAAGTAAAGTGCATAAAATAATCATTTATTATTAAACTCCACTTGAAATGTTTTGTTTTGAAATTAATATGATACAAAAGTTTATTTTCAAGCGCTCGTGCGCCGACGCACAAACAAAAGCTAAAATTTTGCTCAGTGTAAAGCGTAGCAGAGCAGCGCAGAGCGTAGCACGGTAGCCCAGTTTGTTTGTGTGTGTATGCACGCCTGTTTGTGTGTGTGATGACGATGACGCTGGTAAAAAAATAATGATAAATAATAAAAAATACAAATAAAACCTGTACACAAAAAACCACAAAAAATAAACCAAACACAAAGCTTCGTCATCGTCTTTTAGTGCGTGCGGCTTAACTGCAGCACACCAAACTCGAAACTGGTCCGCAACTGCTTGAAGGAGGAGGTGCAGAGGGAGAGCGGCAGTTGCAGGCGCATTGACAGCAAGGCAATAACAACACCAACGCCAAACAGATCGCTCTCGGCTCTCGAAGCCCGATGCTCGGCTAGCGGCAGTCGGCTATCTGCGCTCGGCAGTCGTCTCTCTCTCTCTCTCTCTAGCTGCTGAAGCTCAACTTGTTCTGCGTTCGGCTCAGAACCAGCGTAGCCGAAGTTGCAGTTGGAGTTGGAGTCTGCAGTCAGCACATTTGGATAAAAATTGCCTGTATGTTGTTGTTGTCATTGTGGTTACTGCTGCTGCTATTGTAGCTGTTGTTGCTGGCTGCTGCTGCTGTTGGAGTGTGGCTGCGTTAGCTTTGGAGTGCTGCACTTATTATTATGCGCTTCTTTTGCTTGCTTTTGCTTCTGTTTGCCTTCGCTGCTTTCTGCCGCTGCCTGCCCTTGGCTTGTTCTTCTTTTTCTTTGGCTGCTTTCAGTTTTCTAGAAAAAATCACGCAAACACTTTTGTTGCGTCCTTTAAGGTCATTAAAAGTTCATTTGCTGATGTTGCTGCTGCTGCTGTTGCTAAGGTGGACGCTGTTATTGTTGTTGGTGTTTTGATTTTGCCAATGTTGCTGCTGTTGCTAACGCATGTTGCTAACTGTTGTTGTTGCTCTTTTTGCTGTTGTTCTTATGATTGCTGCTGTTGTGGTTGCTTTTGATTTTGTGTTAACGCCGGTTCCTGCTGTTATTGTTCCTATTGTTAACATTGCTGCTGTTATGACTTCTGTTTAAGCAGCTGCTAACGCCTGCTGCTGTTGTCATTGCTCCTGTTATTAAAGAGTTTATTTATTTTACCCAACTCATCTTTTGATCTCAGCATTATTTCTGTTGCTCTTTTTTAATGGATCGAGCACTTTGTATAATTAATGTACTATCCAAAAGCTTACAGTGTAATATTACGATCTGATCTGATATTCGTCGACATTATTGAGTCACTTTGCTCGCTTGCATCATTCAAGTTCAGACGCAAAGGTCGTCAGAGATCTTTCAAATATGTCATAACGAGTATTTCAAAAGTGATAAAGCCGACACGACTTTGGGGGCAGATATGGGCGCCCAGCTACCCTCCTTCTCCCCTACACCCCAGAGTGTTGCCCGATTTTAAGCGCGACACAAAAGGGTTGCTCTTTAATTAATTAATCAAATCGGTCAAGGAATTCAACAACAAAAGATCGTTGAGTCATCAAAATGATATGCCTACATAAGATGCATACATACATACATACATACATACATACATATATACACATATGCCTATATGAATCGCATTCTTTTGGGGTCAATTTGTAAGTCAGCTTTGCCGCATAATTTTCTTCGAATTTATCATGAATATCGACTTAATTAACTGTTAACTGTTAAATACTAAGCAAAGGGCGCCATACTCATTGCTTCCATTGCAAAACGGAAATGGTAGCACACACACGCATGCACACATTTATACAGATGCGAAAATTTAAATAGCACCACTTTAGAATCAGTGAATAAGGCATAAAGCGGTGCTCAACTAACGGAATATTCTTTCGCTCTTTTGCCATTTACATTACACTCTTCAGCTTCAAATTTGCTCAGATTCAAGGTCAATAAAGGAGTTTTGCATAGCATAAGAGAGAGAGAGAGAGAGAGGGAGAGGGAGAGATGACTTCTTGTCGTATGTAAATATGTGTGTGCTTGCATCCCTGCTGCAGTTAGAAGCGCATAGATATATGCATGCTTGTATGTATGCATGTGTGTATGTATAATGGGCATAATAGCTAGTTAGACTGTAGAAATATACGTTTGTATGTACGCAACAGGAACTCCCTTAGTTGTATGTGACCAAAATGACATACATTTACACACATTTACATACATACATAGGTATGCGTGTGCACTTAGATTCATGCACAATCAATGCAAATGGAAATGTAAATTTTTCAAATTGTAAAACTAACTTTGCCGTTGTTGTTGCGCAGATGCTCACTGAATATCAAATTACGCGCGGCTCGGTTTCGGATCGAGTGTGTGGGATAATGTGTCGGTTGTGTCGGTTGGATTTATGTTTATCCAAATAAGCGCGGTATTTTTTTTTTTCAAAGTAATAGTTGCGATTGTTGCTGTTGTTGCAGCTGCTTTTGGTCTGCCTTTGCTGTGGGGTGCTAATAAATAAATCGCATTTGCCGTGCAAATACACACACACACACTCACTTCCACCCATACCTTTGTACAATCACTAATATGCCCACTCTATAGATATATGCCATGGCTAGTTAGCCCATTCCATATAGGGTCGAACCATCATACTATATCTGTATGCATATACATAATGTCTGAGTTCTATCTCTAGCCATAGTGCCCTATTCATTCAACAGGGTATTCGCCTAGTCCCCCTTACGCATCCGTTCACTTGCTCTGTAATACAGAATCTGTATGCGTAACGCAATCTATTCATAAAATGAAATTAAATAAAATAAAAGTAAAAAGAATCGAGAAAAAAACAAAGAGAAATAAATATTTTCATTTGTAAGACCGGAAGAGCACTTCCTCTCTCTGTGGCTCTGTGTAGCTGTGGCCATCAATCCCGAACACCCGCAGAAAGATAGACAGCAACTCAGAGCCCCATGTAGTCCCGGTCGTTGTTGTTGTTGTTGTTGCTGTTGTAGTGTGGATGAATGTACGCATGCTAAATGGGCTGCCCTATGGTGGCCTGGCCCGTGCCCCACTCGCAGTGCAACAGCTGCCGGATCGTACAAACTACAACTATATATAGTATATATATGTATATATATATATATATATATATATATATATATATATATATATATATATATATATACATATATGTTTGACTGATTGCGCTTAAATATTTACATGGAAATGCGCCTGATTGTACTTGCTAAACATGTTTAGTTTTTGTTATCGGCTGGAGGAACCGCCTCCATCCGCCAACGCTCATTGAAAATGCAATGAGAAGTGTGTATGTGTGTGTGTAAATTTGATTAACGCACAAACAAAAACAGATATCAAAATGGAAAAATGCATAGGCATAGTGAAAATAACTTCAAATTGTTCATAAGTACATAATATCTCAAATTTACTTCAACTTAACCTCAATTTTCCGTCATATCGAACTATAAAATGATTAGCAAACCTAAGCATATGTCGCAAATATGCATATTTAGTATCAAAAATATCCCTTCTGAATTATGCTTCTCTAGAACTCTTATCTTTTATACCCCCAACTATCCAATTCTCATTTCCTTCCTCCATTCATGAACTTTCTCCTCAGAACAAATAGATTAGCTGTGTTTACATTACAATAAACCATTGGCTGAACTGAACTGAACTTTGATCGACTTTGAAGGAATTTATTTTCCTAGAGAGTCCCGCCTTTTTGGCCACTTTTCCGGATTCATGTCCGTCAAACGTGACGAGTTTCCCGTCAATTTGTATAAACGATCTTTCTATCAAACTATTTACAGTTTTTATTTTGATTGTGCGCAAAACTTTTCACTCGATGCGAAAATTTTCCGCAAATATAAAACTGAAGAAAATGGGGGAAAATATTTCAAATAACATTTAGCGAAAAGCTGGCGCCAGCAATTGCCTTCGACTACCTGAAATACTCATTAATTTGAAGCGTGAAAATTTTTGGGGAAAAACAAATGACAGACAATGAGAGAGAGCCAAGTGGATAAACTAAACACACACACATACATCTACAATTCTATATGTACACATGTATATATAGATAGATCAAGTGTATATATAGATCTGGCAGCGCGAGGGAACGGATTCAGTTTTGGATCTGTGGCGAACCGTGGCTGTGAGTATTTACGTCATGATTTATTTATAGTTTGAACTCAAACAGGTGTAAACCGTAAAAAGGCAAAAAGGAAAAAAAAACATTGTTTAAATCATTAAATTGTAAACTTTTCGCAACGTCAGCAGCACGAGCCGCTGCGGCAGAGACGACACGTCGAAAAAGGGTTAAGAAAAAGACGGCAAAAAAAAAAAATACAATAATGAAAAAAGAAGAAAAAACAACAACTTGGCTGCAAGCGAAACGCTTCCAGGAAGCAGACGCCGCAAGGTAGTTCATCAAAACTTTTGGCACGCGGCGTACGAATTTGCTCCATTGTTCAGCGAAAAGGGATCGTCGCACTCATGCGCTCTCGCTCGCACGCGCACACATGGCTGGTGTTAAGATGCGCGCATACATAACTAGCGAACAGCTACGAACTCAAAGCTCAGCTGCTTAATTTGAATTATATGAACGTAAATAACGCACAATAGAAGCAGCGAGCGAGAGAGGGAGTGAGACGGGTAGTTGAGTGTAAGGCTGCAAGAGTGGAGTTGTGCAGGAGCGAAAGGGAGGGCCAGAGCACGAGAGCAGAGTAGTAGGAGTGAAGGAGATGAGTCGTGGAGATGAGTAGGAGTGAAGAGGGCGAGCAGAGCAGGGGAAGTGAGCTGCAGAGGGAGTAGGTAGCTGCAGCCAATGCCTTGTCTGTAAAAATGAGATTTTTATTTCATTGTCGTCGTCGTCGTCGTCTTCGATTTGAATTGAGCCGGGCAGCGGGCATTCAAGCAGCGGGCATAAATATTTATAATCATAAAAACTTGGCTGAAAGGAGCTGCAGCAGCCAAAGCCCACAGTAAAGCTAAACGATTTCTCAATGTCTTTTATATGGACGCAGCAACGAAAAGAGGACAACATAGTGAAGATCCAGCAGCCCCAACTCCAACTCCAGCTTCAGCTCCAGGTTCCATGTTCCAGGGCCAGGGCTAAAGACAAAAAGACGAGACCGAGAAACTTGTTTAGCACGCGTTACAGCGGCTGCCTGTGTTGCTTTTCAAATTGTTTGCCTTGCGGTCAGTCTTCACTCTGAGAGCAGCTACCCCCCCCCTCGCTGCTGCTGGCTGCGCCCTCGTATTTGTTTATGCCACATGTAAAAGGCCAGCGCAAAGAGCGAAAAAAAAATTGTTTTTTCTTGTTTTACTCGTAATCCGTTCGGCTAAACGTTGATCGCATGGCCTCTGTCCCGCTGGCCACTCGCCCTCTCCCTCACTAGCTCTCTCTCGCTCTCTTTCGCTTGCAGCCACCCGCTGTCCGTCTCTGTCTCTCGCTGCGTGGGCTCATTCTGGAATTTCTACACTCATTCTTGATTGTTTCGTTTAGTTATGTTTAACGCTCTGGGCCATATGTGTTGCAGCATTCCAGCTGAATTGGGTTTCAGCCAGCCGACGACGAAGAGGCACAAATATACGAAAAACCAAAAAAAAAAAAGAAAGAAACGGGAAAAAATCAAAACCAAGCCTGTCTGTCCGTCCGGCTGTCCGCCTGGCCGGCTCTGAGGCCGGGGCCAAGCCCGAACACCAGATAATAAATTTGAATTTCAATAAATTATTTTGTTGCCACAAGACAGCCGGCTTAGGTATCCTCTTCCTCGCTACAATTGTGTCCAATGAATGAATGCTTTGTGTACATACCCTGTACAGACTGACAAACGGCTATATAGACGTATGATCCTGATCTCGATTGACGACTATGAAACTTAGCGTGATTTGCTCAGCTTTAAGTTGCCCAATAAAGCTTAGCTTTAACAGCAGCTTATTTTCTGTAGAGCTTGAGCCAGAAATTATGTATTTGCCTTACTTATTATCATATATATCCTCATCATCATCTTCCATTTGCTATCTTCTATCCCCCATCTTTTGTACTTCTCTTCATCATCTTCCATCTTCCACTTGCTATCTTCTATCCCCCATCTCTCATACTTCCCTTCACCTTTTGCTATTACAGGGCATCTGCTAGTCAGGCATTTCTATTTGCTCTTAACTTGTTCTGCTCGCTGCTTTTCATTGTTTTTGCTGTTGTTGTCTGCGTCGCTGGAATTTCATTCAAAATATTTTTTGCTTGACCAATTTCTTTTTTGGCATTGTCGTCTCCCTGCCCCTCTCTCTCTCTCTCTCCCTCTCCCTGTTTTTTATGGCCTTTGTTGAGGCAAGGCTGTAGCTAGCTGGCTTAGGAGAGCCGCACTAGGTGCTGATGAAGCGATCAGGCCTTGACATTGAGGAGCAGCGCATGGTCGAGCATCAGCGCTGCAGATGCTAAGCTCCATCTGCCCGATAATCCCATGTTATCTGCTGACTCTCTCTGATCAGCATAAGTAATAGCCCGAAAAATAGACTCCAGCTTGACACAGCTTGACATCTGGTTAAAGGCATAACTATGCATATGAGCGCCTAAGGAGGAAATCATAATGATCATGATCATGATCATGATGAGCAGCGTGATCGCCGCAACATTAATTCATGGAGATTCCGTCAAAAGAAATTTCAGAGCCAACCAGTTATATGGCCAACAGATAGTTTACTAACCAGCCAGAGAGGAGAAGCTGAGCCAAGAAAAAAAAAAAAAAAATTAAATCAACTGACAAAGCTAACAAACAACCTTCGTCATTAGCCTTAGCCAAACTATGGCATGTCAACGAAAATTAGCATTTTCTCTGCTTCTTTTTCTCTCGTTTTTTTTTTTTCTGAGCGGGACGACGCGTTGTCTGAAGCTGGGAGCTAAAAAAAAAAAAAAACAAAACCAAAGCAAGCTGGGGCTGGGGCCCATCGAACGGCGGTGAGCAGCACGTTTCGTGTTCAGTTGCTTGAAAACTGTGCGTAGGTAAGAACGGGAGGTTGTTGTAGCTGCTGCTGTTGTTAAGCTAACACACACACACTCACTCACACACACACACACACACACACACATGCATGCCCACTACAGCCTACGCATATTTTGCAATTTTCGTTTGCGACGCCCACGCATTTGAATTAGCTTAGAAACCGACAACAACAACAACAACAACAACCACACACAGCTCATATAGTTGTATTCACATTATTTGCCCAAGTCGCAGACACACTTTTCGGCCTGGCTTTCAGGCTGTGACATCGTTCAGAGATCTCGCTCTCTAGATAAGATACAAACTGGCATATGCAACTCTGTGAAGTATCTTCGTATATCTATAGATATAGCTGGCATATCTGCAACTTTTTGGAGTATCTCTTAGAATTCAAATTAGAAATCAATCAGATTTTAAAGTGTCTCTGTAAGACTTCCAATAGTTGGAAGAGTCCAGCTTAGGCCTGCTCTTCTATCTCATACTCTTCAGACATTTTTATACCCTGAGCCATTGAAAATGGGAAATAGGGTAAAATTTTTTTGTGAAAGTATGAAGAAGAAGGAAGGCGAGACATAAAAATATATATATTGGGGGGGGAGGGGGGAGCGGGGGGGGGGGCGGCGCGGCGCGGGGGGGGGAGAGGGAGGGAAGAGGGAGGGGGGAGGGGGGATGAGTAAATAATAATTTTTTTTATTTTTTTAATTATTTATTTTTTTTTTTTTTTTTTTTTTTTTTTTTTTTTTTTTTGTTGGGGAGAAATATTTTATTTGTTTGTTGGTTTTTTTTTTTTGCTATAAAAAAATGAAAAATAATAAAAAAAAAATTGGGGGGGGTGTGTGTTGTGTGTGTGTTGTGTGTTTTTTTTTTTATATTGTGGTTGGGTGTTTTTGGTTTTTTTTTTCGGTTTTTTTCTTTTTTTTTTCTTTATTTTTTTTATTTTTATTATTATATTTTTTATTTATATTTATGATATATTTTTTATTATATATTTAACACATCTCACACTTAGACCTCATAGATTTTGGCAATTCAAACATCTATCATAAATCTTGGAAACTAGGCGAACGGCTTAGCCCCATTTGGATATGCGCTTGGCTCAAGAACTCCTTCAACAGTTTAGAGACTAGCGTTAGGCTACGCCGGATATGCTTGGAGCTGCCAAATAGAAAGGAGTTTGGGCTGTGATGCACTGGCTAATACCCTGTAGAAGAAAAGAGCTTGGCATATTATGGACTAGCCAACATGGTATATGAGAAAGGATAGTATGGAGACTAGTAATACCCTGTAATGATGTCACTAGCTAATAGAAAGGAGTTCAGCACGTAATAGATTTCTTCATACCCTGTATAGGAAAGCAGCTTTTCATACTATAGACTAGCTAATACCCTGTATTAGGCAGGATAATAGAACGTTATGCACTAGCTAATAGAAAGGAGTTTAGCATGTTATAAACCAACGCATACCCTATATTGGTGAGGAACTTTTCATATTAGAGACGAGCTAATACCCTGTATTGGTAAACAAACAGCTTTGCTAAGTTACAGGGTATCTAGATTATGCATAACTGCACTTTATGGCATCTGCCACACCCACTCACACACATACACACACACACACTTGTATACAGACAATAGTTAAGGCTGGGCAGCAGCTGCATTGTGCGAGCGGAAAATGTGAAAATGTGGTTCACAACGCCCAATGCGAGTAAAAGCGATGCCAAAAAAAAAAATGCAGTTTAATCACCTCAAGAAAACGGCCCATATGGCCAGATGACAAGCGGAGCCACCAACACGAACAACTCCCAAGCGGGCAGAGCCCACGCCTAAAGAGCAGACAAACACACACACACACGCACATAACTGTGCACAGCGATGTCTATGAGCAATTGGACACACAGAGTGAGAGAGAGAGAGAGAGCGATGCAAGCTGCAAGCAACGGGCGTAGAGCGGTGGGCGGGGCGGAGCAGTTTGATCAAGCGATGCGTCGTCGACTGCAGATTTAATTACCCAGCCAGCATATTTTCACCCGCCTGGCAACAGCCGCGCACACGGAGCTTTGGCAGCGGCTTCAACTGGAGCATGGGCGTCGACGCCAACGCTAACGCCAACGGCGACGTCAACGGCAACGACGTCGACGCCAACGTTCAATGAAATTTCATTCACAAAAATTCAGCAAGAGCGAAGCAGCGGCAAAGGCAACGGACACAAGTCACGCATGCGCGGCCAACACTGACGCCCAGCAGTATGCGCATGGGAAAGTTTCAGTTCAGCTGAAAATCCGCTTTTATTGCAATTTAAATGAAGTTTGGTTAGTTCAAGTGTTAGTTGGTGTCTTGGTTAGTTCCACTAGCCCACAGCCTCGATCAGGCGCCAGCGCAGATGCTGGCGTATTGAGTTGAACTCCGGCAGCGCGGCCAGATTGAACTCCTCGCCGGAGTCCAGGCGATGGTCGTACAGCTCCTCGCCGTAGATATTGTGCCAGTCTGGGAAAGGAAATATGGCTGAGTATGCAGATGAAGCTGCTAGGGACTGTCAACCTACCCCTGCTGAAGTTGTGGGCGTGGAAGCGCACCCAGAGCGTATAGCGGTAGTGATCCGTGCGCAGGCTGTAGCCCATGATTTTGATATTCCGCAGCTTGGGCTTGTCGCTATTGGGATGCTTGGTGGGCAGCATGCCGGGACGTGGGTATTGGCTGATGGCCACGTAGTCCTCACCTGCAAGATTAGCACTTCAGTTGAGCGAGCTGCAGGGGAATGGGACTGAAACTCACCCAAGTCCAGGCCTTGCAGCAAATGGTACAGGCTCTTGCCTTGGGAGCAGCTCAGCTGCTCCAGGCCGCTGCCGTTGCAAGCTGGCAGGGAAGGCAGATGCGCCAGGTCCACCAGCGTGGGAAACACATCCACCAGCTCTGTGATGCTGTGCCGCTGGCGCGGCTGCGTCAGTGGAAACTCCGGACTGCGTATGATGAGGGGCACGCGCAGGGCCACCTCAAAGTTGCTGTACTTGGCCCACTCGGCGTGCTCGCCCAGCGACCAGCCATGATCGCCGAGCACGACAACGACTGTGCGCTCCAGGTCCAGGTGAGCCACCAGCTTGCCAAACAGATCGTCCACATAGGCTACGGAGGCGTAGTAGGCCTGGCGTATCTGCGCCGCCTGCTGCCTCGAGATGGGTCCATAGGGAAACGATATATTCCTGTGCTTGAAATCATCTCGGGAGCGCACGTCTGTGTAGGGATTCCAGGCCACATCGGGCATGTCCGGCGGCTTCAGTGCATCCTCCGTGTAGTTGTAGAACTGTGAGAGCGGAAATCTGCCCAGGAACTGCCGGGGAAAGCGAAAATTGATGTGCGGCTTGTGGAAACCCAGGGCCAGAAAGTAGGGCTGGCGACTGCGCTTGCGGTCCTCAAGGAAGCGCAGCGCCTCCGTTACGGATTCAATGTCCGGCAGCGTTTTGTACGGCTGCGTTTGCAGCTCCACCGGACAAATGAGATAGTTCTTGCGCAGCATACCCCCGCCATGCTCGGGACAGACGGGCGAATTCATGAACTGCTCCGTGCGAGGGTGAAACGCGGGCGCAGACCAGCTCAAGGGATAGTCATCCGTATTGTTGGAGGACAGACCCGGGTGGAAGACCTTGCCACAGCTGTACGTGTAGTAGCCGTGCTGCTTGAAGTACTGCGGCAGAGTCGTGAAGTTGCCCACAAAGCTGCGCCAGTAGCTATAGAAGTCGTACAGGTGCAGGGTGTCCGGGCGTCGTCCGGTCAATAGGGAATTGCGGCTAGGTGCGCACAGGGCTTGCTAGAGGGTGGGTAGATGAGATGTAGAGCTGTTCCAGTTAGTGGGCGTTGCCCTTACCTGGCTGTAGGCGTGGCGGAAAACGTTGCTGCCCTGGGCAAAGGCATCCAGATGCGGCGTGCGCGCCAGACTATCGCCATAGACGCCCAGCGCTGGGCGCAGATCGTCAAAGATGATCATGACCACATTGTAGCGGGCAGGGGCCGAAGCTGTGCCAGAGGCGAGCGTAGTCCATAGTAGCAGCAGCTGCAGCAGCGACGGAGCTGAGATATGGGACATATCCACGCGAGAGACTTTTGCGACTGCAGTCTGAAAGATGAGCGAACGGCGGATGTGAATGCCGGCGACTTTGTACGGCCCGAGCGTAGATCAGCCAAACGAGGCATATTAGCTGCACCCAATATATAGCCACATATATATCAAATATGCCTATATGCCACACAGATGGCAATTACGGCCAAGTATTTTCGCTTATTAACTGTTTCACATAAAACAAAATGAGAATTTGCTTCATTTAGCAGAGGTTGACTAACAATTTATTTATATACAGAGCATGCGTAAGTCGTGCATTGGCTGGGCTTAAGCTTCGCTTGTTTACGTTTCACAAAGAGCAAAAAATATACGCAAACAATAAAAAAGAAAGAAACGAAGGCAGCCCAAGAGCAAACGAGCGGCGTAATTCAAAACCGCCCCCATTATATTTCAATTAAACTTAACGGAAGCGGGCCACGTCCACACGACGGCGATGGGGATTGGAATGTTGTGGAATGGAATGGAAAAGGCGAGTCTGCAGCCGCGTCATAAAAGCCTTAAAATATTTGTATTTACACAGACGTACATATGTACATATATATATATATAGTTTAATGATTAACAAGCTAACGAGTTAGCATAATTTGTTATTTTCTTTGTGATTCTTTTTTAAAAACTTAACAGTCCAATGTATCTGGTTGAATGTATAGCTAAAAGACTCCCCCTTTCTCTCTCTCTCTCTCTCTTGCTTTACATCCCCAGAGAGAGGGAGAGAGTGCGAGAGTTAACTGGGCATTTAAAATGTTGCTCCACAATTGCTGCAGCGCTTCTCGCGCATCGCCAGGCAGCAGAGTATGCCAATGGGAAAGAAGAATATTGCACAGCAGAGGCCCAGCGGCGAGAATGTGTCCTCCAAGTAGCCAATGCGACACGAGGGACATGCGCCAATCACGATGATCTCGGCGGGCAGCGCTGGCTGCACCACAATGCTAACTGGTGTCGTCTCGAAGGCACCGTAGCTGGCCATGTTTGGTGGCGCTGTCGGTGCGCCATGATGTATGCCAGCTATGAGCCGAGAATCTGCAATCAGATATACCACATATTATATTTAAATGTTTTGTTTTGATTTAATCAGAGCTCGAAATATGTATACATATGTATGTATATGTACATATGTGAAGACCGTTTGCGTTGAGTTTTTCGGTCAATCGGTCTTTTGCTGAGTCTACGCACTGCACATTGAAAAAGCGAAATAATAAAGAGCTCAATGAAAACGCTCAACAGAAAACATAAATGAAGACAGGTATGACCTTTTTTTGTTTGTGATCGCAACGAGAGTACAAGAGGAAAAACGGTTAACTGTTATTTGCGAGCTATGAATTTAATCAATTTAATTCAAGTTACCTTGCATTGGGGGTGCACTGCCTCGCATGACTTCCTCGTAGCTAGGCGGTTCCGTTTCTTTTGAGGTGTTAGCAGACATTGTGATGAAAAAAGCTTTGATCGATGATTCACTCTATTTTCAATACTGGATATTTAGCGTTAATTAGTTATTGTTATTGTGGTGTTTTTATTGTGTCAGCTTGTTGTCTTTGTTTGTATTGCACTTAGTATATCGGTTTATCGATAAATCAGCTGTTTCCCTGCTATCGAATAGACTGGAGCACAATGCAGCAGGCGTATCCGCGCCTAAGTGCAACGGCTTTATGCAGTAGCAAATTGGATTTGAAATTGTTTTTAAATTAACAATGCTTTTCTAAGTAGTCAATTACATATACATAATATTAATTTGAAACTGGCTTATTGAACATATTTATTATAGTAAACAATTGTAAAAAATTGCAAATTATAATTTGATTTATTTTCATATTTGAATGCTCAATATTCATATACTTATATTTTAATATTTTGAGTTCATATTGAAAGTGAGTTTTGAAAAAATATTATTCGCTTTTTTGCATTTTACATGCCCTGTTCAAAATTCTTATCTTTCAGCGGCATGCTATTCGATAACTGCTTGCCGGTGGATAGACACAAACCAGAAAGATATCGCAAAGCAACCCTGCTTGGTTCTGTATACCTATAGCTGCACTCCTCTACCGCCATTGGTCTCTTGTCTCTGTTGACGCAAAATCGGTATAAAACATTTGCTCATTAAAATTTGTTAATTAAAGCTGTGAAAAATATATAACTAGTGCAATAAAGCTGGCGCAAATCTCGCGCATTTAGTTGCACGCAACGTGCAGAAAGTGAGTGTTGAGCACTGCGTGTTTTGGCAACTTTTGTTTTGCAGTTTCGGTTTTGCTAAATCGATTGGCATTTTTTTCTCTATGTCTATTTCCGCTGCTTCGCTTGCTGTCTCATTCATGCGCGCTTGAATGAACGGACACTTAGAAGAGGAATAGAGAAGCCGCCACCGCAGCCGCCGCCGCCGCCAAGCAGTTCATAGTACTACAACAATAGCAACAGATCAGTGGGAAGGTAAACAAACAGAGCAGAGTACCGTTCATTGCGTCAGCTAGGGTAAGCGCAGCAGCTGCTAATGCCCGACATGGCCGACTTAGATGCAGTTCATCTCGGCCTGGATGAGAATGAGGCGGACATTGCCGAGGAATTGCAGGATTTCGATTCCTTTGACACACGGAGCGAAGCATCCAAGTCGCGAGCTGGATCCATGGCCTCTGACTCGGAGCCAAGTATTAGCTCTGTAAGCACGGCACCGTCCTCCGTCGATGGCAGCAGGAGTAGCAAACGTACGTCCAAATCCAAGTCCAACAATAAAACAAGCAAAGAAACTGCAGTCAAATCCACATCTGCAACAACATCAGCTGCTGCCTCAAGCAAGTCCAGCAAATCCTCCAAGAAAACGAAGCGATCCGCCTCGCCCAGCGATCTCAATGGCAAAAAGAAGAAGTCCAGCAACAGCGGCAGCGAGTCCAAGTCGAAGAAACCCCTTGACACAGATGACAAAGTCAACTCTAAGTCTCAGGATAGCGAGGAACGTGAGTCGAGCCTGAAAAAGGCGCGAAGCAAGAAAACTGTAAGTGGCAGCAGTTCTGCTGCAGCTCATCTTGGTGGATCCGGTTCCGGAAACAAGAGCGATCTAAGCGACGCAGAGGATGAGAAGCCGCCACTGCCCGCTCTCGAGTCGGACAGTGAATCCTCGGACTCCGATTCAGGCATACAGCACAAGCGAAATGGAGGCGCACGCAGCAAGGCGACCATGGCAAACAGCTCAAAGGGCTCCACGCCAGAGAAGGATGCCGGTGGCAGCAGCAACACACAGAAGTCCTATGACTACATGACCAAGCTGAACTATCTGTTTCGCGATACCCGCTTCTTTCTGATCAAATCGAACAACAGCGACAACGTGCAGTTGTCCAAGAACAAGAGCGTCTGGGCGACGCTGCCACAGAACGATGCCAATCTGAGCCAGGCCTTCAAGGAGGCGCGCAACGTGCTGCTCATCTTCTCCGTTAACGAGAGCGGTAAGCTGTCCAATTGGAATATCTTCGACAGATAATAGATAATGCCCCATCTTCTATTTTCTGATCTAATAGGCAAATTTGCGGGATTTGCACGCATGGCCGCGCCTTCGCGTCGAGATATTCCGCAGGTGGCCTGGGTGCTGCCTCCTAGCATTTCGTCCAAAGCTCTGGGTGGGGTTATTGAGCTGGATTGGATATGCCGCAAAGAGCTGTCGTTTAATGCCACCTTGCATTTGCACAACACGTGGAACGAGGGCAAGCCCGTGAAGATTGGACGCGACGGCCAAGAGATTGAGCCCAAGATTGGCGCCGAGCTGTGTCGCCTCTTTCCCGAAGACGAACAGATCGAGCTGACGCCCATCTTGCGCAAGTCCAAGGAAACGGCGCGTGTAATGCGAGAGAAGGGCATCCACGTCATCTACAAGGCGCCTCGGAGTCTCTCCACGCGTGGGCATAGCGGCGGGCGTGGCAACAGCCAGCTGGGACCCATGCGACACAAGCGTAGCTATGGCGGACATGGGCAGCCACATCATCATCAGCGACCCTATCGGCATCATCACCATCATCATGGCATGGGCATGGGCATGGGCATGCCGGGCAGCGGCGGTGGCGGCTTTAAGCGTGGTGGCTCCCCCTATCGCCAAATGGGCGGCGGTGCTGCTGGTGCCGCGGACATGGGCATGCCCTCGTGGGAGCGGTACATGTCCTCGGCAGCAGCTGCCGAAGCCTATGTCGCTGATTACATACGGAACATGCACGGACAGCTGCCACCGCTGCCGTTTGTGCCGCCCTTTGGCCAGCTGCCCATGCCCTCGGCGGCAGGAGCTGGCAATGCATTGCCGCCAGGAGCGCCAGCATCAATGTACGAGCAACTGCCGCCACCGGTGCGATATTATGATGGACCTGGAGCTCCTCCGCTGCCAGACTACCCGCCGCCACAACCGATGCGACCACCGCCACCGGGTTTCGACAAAGCGCCCAGCTACGAGGACTTTGCGGCCTGGAAGAATGCGGGTCTGCCCACAGTGTCCGCGCCGCCAGGCTTTCCGGTCTATGCAGCCAATGGCGGTGGGAGCAATGCCAGCGGTGGCGTGGGTGGGGCCAATGTGCCAAGTATCAGTGCAGGCAATCGGGACAATAACAACAGCTCCGTGGGCGGTCGACGACGCGATTATGGCGGTAACCGAAGTGGCTCTTCGCGACAATTCCGCGGCGAACGAGGCGGCGGCGGTGGTGGCGGTGGGCAACGCAGCTACCGGGACGGCAGGCGTTAAATGTGTCGTTGAGTATTGTTTACGGGTATAAAGAAAAATGAAAATAGAAAAGTGCGCGAAAGAAAATTCTCTCCTAATTCTCACCTTCGATGATGCACGGAAAAGTGACGCGTGTGAATGTAGTCGAAGTAGAAGAAGATGAATATGAAGTCGATGATGTCTTCAAATGCAATGAAAAATGATCAATGATTATGATAATGCTAATGATAATGATAATGAAACAAGTAAGCTAAGTGAGCAAATGAGCGGGAAACATAGTTGGACCCCTACATACGATACACACAGAGCCCCAGCGCCAAAATAATCGCTCTTCTCCTATACACAACACTCCAACCAACCAACCAACTCTCTCTCTCTCTCTCTATCTGTTTCTCACACTCTCTCTCTCTCCTTTTTTGCTTAGCTATTTGTCATGCGAAAGTTCTATGATTTAAACAAACTTACAAAATAAGCAAATTACAAAAAAAAAAAAAATCTAATTAATATTTTAAAACGAAAAAAAAAATACAGAAAAGAGAGAAAAAATATATGAAGCACAAAATGTGAACTTTATTTAAAAGACGCTACAACAACAAACAAGAACGAGAACGTACCGTTAACCAATGTTAATGAAAAATCAAAGCAGTGATAATGTGTGTGTGTGTGTGTGACCCTGTGCCTGTGCTTACCCCACCCACACACGAGAGTTGGACTATGAATCAGCCAAAGTGTTGAGTATCGAACGTTCTATGCGGAGTCAATGAAACGCCCCCACACTCCGCAGCACCCACCCCCCATAAAAAGCAAGCAGCACTCATACTATATATATATATATATATATATATAAATCGTTATTAACTAACGATACAAATCTTAAATCAAATCTAACAAACCGGACCGCAAGCTAACCCTCAAGACACGAGAGCATAAACCATGCTGAGAGACCTGAAATATTTCTACTGGAAATTGAAAAAGATTCCACAGATATCCAAAAAGTGGAAGGCTCACGCCTTCCTTTGGTCTGGAGCCTGTTGGCTATATAAGACTATACTTATCTATCTGGTCCCATTGACTTTTCAATTTCATATTTTTCACAACTGCAATTTTTCTATGACTGCCACGACTTCAGCTTCTCAGCGAAGCAAGAGGCCAAAAAGACTGAACGACACCTGAAATCGACAAATGGACTGCATTAGGAACGTTTTTTTTTTTTTTAATTTCTATCTTTACAGGTAACTGCCAAGCGCTGGACGCTAGTGGAGCTATAGTGGATCGAAGACTGCATTTCCTTTATCTCATATATAAAATTCTTCTGAATGAACGTGACAAAGAAATATGGAAAATAAAAAATATTTGAAAAAAATCAAAGTCTTATTCATTTAATTTTTAAACAATTAAAAAAACAGCTCCTGGGTTGGGAAATTTCCCTAGGGATATTTACAGCAGTTGCATTGATATCATGTATACAATAGAAAATACCCACAACAACTTGATTCCCTCTGAAGGCAAGCCGGTGTACAGTGTGACCGAACTTCATGAAACAATCAATCCAAGCAACAGTTGACTGTCTAACAGGTGGCTTGCTATCGATAATTTTTCAACAACAAAAATAAAACAAATAAATTTTTCTTGCAAAACAAAAAATGCAATTGCTTTTAGCTACTTTTTTCAAAGTGCAATGCTATAAAAATTAAATGAAATATTTGCTCTAAAAGTATTTATACAATTAGGCAGTAGGCAGTAGAGTATATCGAAATAAACATGGTACTAAACAATATTTTAGTATATAAATTTAAAAAAAATACTTAATTTACTCTAAGAAATAAATCATATTATACTTTGCACTTTAATCCGCACAATTAATGCCAACATATCTCAACATACCATTTCAAACGCTGAGGGTGAGCGCGTTTCTCCGTTTCTCTTTGTGCGCGTCATTCGTTTTGCCCCTGTTGTTGTTTGCTGCTGCTGTCAACATAACCCAACTTTTGAGGCCGAACAATACATGACGTATGCATGCGTGTGCGAGTGTGTATGTGTGAGTGGCATGTAGCTCGCCATGTATACTCTTAATCAGCTACATGACGGCTGCCAGAGGGTGCACGCATTCAAAACTTCGCTTATTTACAGCTAAAGTTGAGAGTGTGTTTACTTAAAGAGCAACGAAGAGATGCCCGAATATCTTTTGAAGCTTCTTTGAGCTGCTTATCCCGTTTCGTTGGAGAAAGTCTATGGGAGTCTTACCATGTATAGAGGCGTGCGAGTCGATGGCAGCCTATTACATGGCAGATATTCTAGCTTACATGGCGAACGCAAACTGGTTCTTGGGTAAGGGAGGCACAGGGGCATTAGAAAACGAAAATTCCCCCACCCACACAATAGCAACAACAACCATACTAAAGAAACCGTCATGTATTCGGCACAGAAACGAATGGAGTTTTCAATTTAACTTCACTATTCAATATATTTGACGAGCTCTGTTTTTTTTTCTTTTTACAATTAATATTAGTTTAAGAAATGTTAGGCATATTTTAGTTGTATAGTTTGGGTTGTAGTTTTTGCTTCTATTTACAGTGGGCGCAACATTTGCAGCAGCTGTAGTGGTGGCATCTCTGCGACTGGCTCAGAGCCGGCGCCCGTATGCTACTGCTCGATCTTGCGGATTTTAAGGCTTCCGCTACCGACGCTGGCAACACCTTTAGCTAAGATAGCGCCACCGCTGGAGGAACTGCTTAGCGGGGTGGCAGTGCTGATCAGCTGGGGCACCAGCTGGCTATTGTTGCTGTTGGCGTCGGCGCAGTTCGCGCCGTTGCTATTGTTTGGAGAGGCAGAGGCACCGTTTTGCAGGCGACGCTTGAGCACAAACCGGCGCGTCGTAGATCCCGCCATCACAGTAGTACTTGTTGTCGAAGCCGTTGAGACAGCTTGTGTGGACGACTTGGCGGCCTGGGCCTGCTGCAATTCCTCAGCCGAGGGATCCACTTCCATTTCAGTGGCTGTGCTATCTTCATGCTGTTAAGAAAGAGAATTTAAATGAATCCGAATTATCATTAAATGGTGAGCTAACAGCTTACCACATCACTGGCGTGCTCTTCCTCGTCGTGGCCTTCCTCCTCCTCAAACTCTGCGCTCTCCGTCTCTTCGGGATACTCAACCAGCTGACCATTCAGTGTTGGGAACTCGATCACCGGCAAAATGAGACGCGTCTGCTGGGCATTACTCTCATCCATCAGCTGTTGTATAAGCTGGGCGATATCCTCACGCTTCTTGGTGACAGTAAGATAATCAAACCAATTTGTCAGCTGCTTGATGGGCAATCGGTAATCCTTGATTGGATCCTTGAAGAAGTGCTCCACATACTGCAACAGATACAGGCCACAATCCGTGAAATTGTTCTGTTGCGGCACTTTGACGCAATGCCCTGGCATGTTATCCTTGTTGAAGATGTGCGCCTGCGCATCCGGCTTCTTCACCTTGTACTCGCACGTCAAATAGTCACGCAGCGTAGCCACCACTCGGCTGCGCGACGCACCCGCCAAGGAGTCAAATATTAAAATTAACGGCTGCTTCACAGCCGGCACGTCTTCGTTTGTGGCTCGTGCGGGTCCAGAACTAGTTGCGGGCGCAGGCGTGGTTGGTGCCGCAGTTGTCGCCTCCTTGCTGATGGGTGGGTTCGAGTTTTCACTAACCTCCGATGCCATGTCGCTGTCATCGCCTTCAGCCTCATCACGTTCGCTCTCGTCGTCCGCAATCCGACATATTTCGCTGGGCATCGCAGGCAGCGTGACAGTTTCTCGCTTTGACAGCGGCGTGATAGTTGTGTTTCCGATCTGGAGAGCTACCTTCTTGCCACGGGCACGCTTCAAATGCTGCGGCTCCACGGGCTGATTCGTGTCAAAGGTGACGGGACCCTTCAGGCAGGGGAAGCAAATGATGGCGAGAAACCAATGCGATTGCTCGTTAATGGGCACGATTATGAAATCCTTATCGAATATGTCCACAATCTTCGTCCACTTCTGGACGCGAGCATGACGCTTCTGTGCCGCTGTCTGCTTAACGTCCGTTGGCCGTGTTAGTGTTGTGAGACGTTTATAAAAGAATGTACTAAAAATGTGAGTACGCTCACGCTGAGCTTCCGGTATCAGCGTGTTGCGTAGCCAGAGCAGATAAAAGTCAATGATAATGTCATTCAGATACGATTCCTTTGTCAGGCAAACGTAATCCTCCATACGAATGCACAGTCCGCCAGTGCCCTTGGGCGGGTACATGAGCAGACTGACTTGCTCATCGGGACGCAGCTGGCGCGGGGCCTGCTGTGTGGGCTTGTCCAGTGCCTTGCGATCTGACTCGGCGATACGTTCTAATATTTCTGCTGCATCACGCGCTGAAATTTCATCCAGAAAACTAAACATTGACTTGAGCATCTCGCGTGCCGAGAAGCTAACCGTATCGAAAAGCAATATCAAGCGGCGTTCATGAAAGCTGCCATTCCACTTGACGCCAAACTCTGCAGGTGAATGGAAAAAAAAGGGAATAGATATAAATAAAATCATCTTCTTATTGTCTGTTACACTTACGTTCGTTGGGCGCGTCTTCAGGTAGCTGCAACTGCGACTTCACATACTGAGCGCATGTCTTCAGCATATAGAGCGTGACAAGTGGCTGGGCCTGCTCGTAGCTGGCAAAGTGTGCAATAACCTTTATAACCTCGTGCTTGTAGATGTTCAAGACGAACTTCTCATCTTTGTCGGGAAGCACGCCCGTAATCCGCACGCCCTTAGAAGTGAATTTTATCTAAAGGCAATGTTTATTAATGAGAGAAACTTCATATTCGGTATATCAACATACCGGTTCCGTTATCATAAAGCGATACGGCATCAGACGCAGGCATTTGCAGGTCAATTCGGTGGTGAACGTCTCACCATCGGGCATATCGGACAGATCAGTAACATCCCCACGCACAAAGTCTGCAATGGAATGTGATCATTGAGACATAATTGAATTTCACTCGTTTTTTTCATATATGTATACATGTGGCTGGTGCATTTTGCAAGCCGCACTAGCCGCGTCGCAGTCACATTTTTTCACACTACTTTCGTTGCTTACCCTCATCACTCATTGTTACACTATTTGATTTAAAATTAGGTTATTGCTTAAGATTCATAACAAGTTTGCATAAACTTTAGCTTAAACTGCACACTAAATTGCAGTTAATGATTCAATACACAACTTAGTTAACTTGTCAAATACTCATTCGCTCACACTATGCTGCTTCTTGATTCGCACTCTCTGACACGAAAAATGGCGTGGTGTTTGAGCGCCATCTGGCGTCTTAAAACGAAACTGCCGCAGCATTGCCAGCACTAAATTACGGCACAGCATGTATATAGTTATTTTAAGTGAACCAGGGATACATAACTAATTTATCTCTAGTACAGTATTAATTGATCACTTAAACTATTAAGTTGTTATTTCAATTAAAATCATATACATATAAAGTTCTTACCTTTATAAAGTGCTTCTTCATCTACATCGGCTAGTATTGGATCACAGGCAAAAGCGGTAAGCATTTGATTAACACTTCCATTTGAATTACGTTTTGCATTGTGGGCGGGAAACTACAACAAATTTGATTATAAATGAGCAATGTCAAAAAAAAAAAAAAAAAAAAAAAAACAGTGTTAAGTCTCTACTTACATTGCCGGCATTGCTAATGGAGTCGTCCTGTTCAGTTTCGTCCTCACTGCTGAGCAAGACAACGGGATCCGCCTCGGCAACTCGTCGACCGCTGCGTGTCCGTCCGCCCCGTATGGCCATGCCTCTACCTCGTACGCTGGTTGAGCCAGGGGCAAAAGCGCCACCCACGCCGATAACCTGTTTGTTGAGACGCGCCAGCTCCCGCTTTTTGTCAGCTGCCGTTGATGGATCGCTGGCTGAACCTGCTCCACCTGCTGCTGCTCCAGCAGTCGAGGACTTCGTTACATAAGATTTCCGTTTGGGTGGCTCCTGGAATACGCGTTTGCAGCGTTCGCACTTGGCATGATCCATGCCCGTGAAGCCGCACAGCTGACAGACAGCATAGTAGCCGTCAATCAACTTGGGTCCTTCTGACGGGGCAATCACAGCTGGCGACGCAGAGCCTGTGTTGGTGCTTGGTACTTCTCGCTTGGCCTGATCCGTCACTCCAGAGCTGGCTGCTGCCGATTGTGGATTGTAAGCAGGGGTGGTGGTTGTTGCTGTTGTCGAGGCTGCCGCTGCAGCTGCTGCTGCGGCGTTCTCTTGCTGTCGATTCATTTGCAGACTCTCCTCGGCGCGTGAGATCAGCTCGCTGGCAGATTCGTTTACTGAAAAGCCGACCGTAACTACAAAGTCCACATTGGCGCCGTGATGCTCCACACACTGAATGGTGGTGGTATTGTCGAAGGGCACGCAAACCTGCTCAAGCAGATCCTGCACGGTGCACGACTCCCGCGGCAGCGTAAACGTTATCAGACGCTGCTCCCCAGAGGCTAGAATGACTAACATCTTGGCACTATTGCGATCACGATCAGCAATGGGCTGTCCGGCTCGGTTATTGAGCACGTGCTGCGAATGAATCTCGTAGTTGTTGTGCGATGTCTGCTGCACGGAGGAGGCGTGTGGTGCGACTGTTGCCGTGGGCAACACCCGTTGATTAGGCTGCAAGATGCGAGCTGCGCTCTGCTGTGTGGCTTGAGGTTGTGGCACTAACTTGGGCACCGATCGCACAAGAGTTCCAGGCGCTGGTGCTGGTCGCATGACCGTTGGTCCAGCGGCTGGCGGTGCTGTTGGAGCCGGTGAGCTGGCCATGGTCTGACGTTTCTTGTATTCCGAAAGGCTCATGGTTGCGCCGCTAGCTGTTCGGACACCAGGTTGCTGCGCCTGTTGATGGAGTTGATGGGGTTGCTGCTGCTGTTGTTGTTGTTGTTGCTGCTGCTGTGGTTGTTGTTGTTGCTGCTGCTGTTGTTGTTCCTCTTCACTGCTGCTATTGGTGGCTGAGCTTTGGTAGTAGGTGGTCAGCGTGGTGTTCCCTGCTGGCGGCAGCTGCATTTGCATAGACGGCGGCTTCTGTTGTTGCTGCGGATCCTTCTTCACCATCACGGCCTGTATACTCTCCTCGAGATCAAGGCCCATTGTGGTCGCATTCGGTGCAGGCGCCGCTGCCGCTTGAGTAGGTGCTTGTCGATAACGCAATGGCTGCTGTCGCATCAAGACCATCTGTTGGTGTTGCTGCTGCTGCTGAGGATTAGGCCCCGCCTCGCCTACCACATGCCGATAGACATGACGCGGCTGCATCTGCTGGCCCGGTGCTGTTACTGTTGGCTGACCCAAGTTTGTTATGGTTATTTGCTTGGTCATCTGGGGTTGAGTCACTAGCTGCATCGTCTGCCCATCTCCGGCAGCTGTCGTCTGCACTACAAGCTGCGTGCGAGTGGGTCGTACGCCTTGTGGTCGCACACTGCGCACTATGCCGCCAGTCACTGTCTGTAGACCACCACGCGGACGCATCTGACGGACAATAGTCGGGGTTAGGGCAGGACGAGCTGCTATCACAGTGCCAGTGGGCTGTCTGGCTATGATGGCGCCCCCACGGGTGGTCTTGCCTCGGAAGGACGAACGCACCAATTGTGTGCCTGTGGCTGTGGTTACCAGTTGCGGTTGCTGCACCTGTACTTGTCCCTGTGGTTGCTGCTGTTGCTGCTGAGGCTGGGGCTGCTGCTGCTGCAGCGTGGGCTTGGGCAGCTGCACTTGCTGATAGACCACGTTGCCCGATTGCTGTGGCACGACTCGTGCCTGCACAAGATGTGTGGTTTGTGCCTGTAGATGAAGTTGTTGCTGCTGCTGCTGTTGCTGCTGCTGTACGTGTTGCTGCAGCACGTGCTGCTGTTGTTGCTGCTGAGGCGATGTCGTGTACACCACACGATTGTTATACGCATGTATATTAATACCCTGTTGTGGTATGCCAGTCGCCTGCCGCATAATCAGTTCCTGGTGCTGGGGCGCTTGTATCAATACCTGCTGTCCGGTGGGCTGCTGCACAATTACATGCGTGTTGTTAAGCATCTGCAAGCAAGTTGGGACATTATTACACTAAGTCAACTATATTCTTCACAACTCACAAATGGCGTAATGTTTAATGTTTTTTAGTTCACTGTGCCGTTGAGCTTTGCAGATATATATAATATATGAATTTAGCTAAGTATCTGCCGAATTTGATTTGAATGTCAAAAAGTCAATGATACATTTTCACTTTGATTTTACAACAACTGAAACTTGCCTTAAGGATAAAGGCCTTGATCCTAAATAACTATAGACTACTTGCCTAATAACAACTTTAGACTGATCTACTTCTTGTCTATAGCTTCAGTCTGTTAAATTCTTACGCTTATTTGTCGCTGCTGTTGCTGCGTCGTTGTCATGCGGTACACAATCTGTGGATGTTGTTGAGGTTGCTGCTGCTGCGCTGGCGATGTTTGCAGCTGTAGCGTTTGCTGCTGGTGTTGCGGACTCTGCAGCAACTGTTGCTGCTGCTGGGGTGACGCCTGTACCAGCGGTGTCGTCTGCTGCTGATAGGCCGTATGCTGTTGCTGTTGATATTGCTGCTGATGTTGCTGTTGGAGCACTTGCTGCTGCTGTTTCTTCTGTTGTTGTTGCTGCTGTTGCAGTTGCTGCATCGATGCGTGCTGCACAATAGTGTTGGGCTGCAGCACCTGGTCGGATGTATAGTAGATTTGCTGCGTGTGTTGTATGGCGGGTTGTTGCACATATTGCTGCTGTTGCTCCAGCCGCAGCTGTTGCTGCTGCTGTTGCACTTCCTGCTGCTGCTGCTGGTAATGCACCTGCTGGTGCTGGTGATGCATTACCACTTGTTGCTGTTGTTGTTGTTGTTGCTGTTGCACTTCCTGCTGCTGCTGCTGCTGCTGTAGCTCGGCGCCTATAATGTAGTGGCTCGCTGTTGCTGTTTGCTGCGGCTGTTGATACTGTGCGGGGGCGGCGGTCTGGTAGACCACTTGCTGTTGATCACTGAACACGAGCTGTTGGTCGTCCTGCAGCACTAAAGACTGTGACGACAGACAAATTAACACTCAATTCCGTTTTGTGGTCCATTTTCGTTGTACTTACGCTCACTTCGTCGTGGGGTACTTGCACCACTTGCAGGTCCGAGTAGACGGGCTTCATTTCCATGTCCTCACTATTGCTATGTACTATGTACTGTTCCATGGCGAACGCTGCAAAGAGGACACGTTGTTGTTGTTAGGTTGTGCGCCAGGTATTGTTTGGTACGCAGTAGGTGCGTGTGTGTCTGTGACGTCACATGCCTCGTAAGGCAGCAGCGCAATTTTCCTTTCTGCATTCATCAATTTTTTTACCTTTTTGGGCCGTGGCCAGTCGCTGTTGTTGCTACGCCTTACAAGTCACGATAGGATACACAGAAGCATTTGCACATAATATTCAAATCATTTTCTTTTATCTGTGAATTTCAGTCAATATATGCCTTGGATGCTTGGCATGAAAATTCGCTTTCTTTAACAAACACTAAAGCGACGAGGCAAAATCAAATATGGCGATTACTCGCAGCTGGCAATGCCAACAAGCGAGGTGAGGCAACGCCATCTGGCGACCATTTGGCTAGCAGCTGTTTACAAACATTTTCAGTGTTGCGTTTTGCTTCGCACTTTTATCGACGTTTGCTTCTGGCGCGTTTACGTCTAATGTATAGTGGTCCCTCTATTTGGCATGTAGGGCAGTGAGTCAAATTTGTGGGACCACTAAATGCCCGCAAGCCACTTAGCACTGGAGTTTTCGTAATTTTCACCATTTTACTGACAAATCGTGTGTCCGACACGTTTGCCTTCATAAAACACATTTGCCGCATGATTGATTTGTATTAATGCGCGCTTTATTTTGATAATTTAAATTCGAATTAATAGCAATTTGAACGAAGTCTTGTGCAGCGCGAAAGGAGCGCGCAGCTCTTGCGAATTATTGTGAAGAGGAAGATGAAGCAACAACAGTCAGTCAAGCAATGGGTAAAATACGTAGCAAAATGTTTGGAGCAAGTTGGCAGAGCTGATACTTGAAATTCTGTTTAAAGGGGTTGGCAAGTGGAATTTATTTGATCAATTGCAATCGATCTATTTTAAAAATATGAATAAGGAAACAATATTCTAACATGGTTAACATAATGATAATTATAAAAAAATATAGTAATTATTGTAAATTATAATTATAAATATAAATTACTATAATATGCAAGATGAATAAAGAATAAAAATAAATACGTATATGTTGGTATAATGTATAATTTTTTTATTTTGAATACTACTATGAAATGTAGTGGATGTCGAAAGATTAGTGTAATTAAAATTTTAAACACACAAATTTGATAAATATTCATCATAAACAAAACGGTTTTCTAATTCAGCCAAATTTAATGTTTTTCTTACCCTCAGGTTGGCAGCTCCAAGTCATGACGTCACACAAAGAGTTTGTTTTTCCCTAATTAGTGAATCATCGACAGAGCAAAAATTATAGTAAATAGTAGAAACGGAAGTGAGCTACAGGTGACAAGATGTTCTCCAGTGGCCCCAACTATAACAAGCTTAAGACAAATCTGCGCCTAGCGCAAAATCGTCTCAAGTTGTTGGAAAAGAAAAAGGCAGAGCTGACGCAAAAGTCCCGTAAGGAGATCGCCGACTACCTCGCAACGGGCAAGACAGAAAGAGCACGTATTAGGGTGGAGCACATTATACGGTATGCGGCATGGCAAATGTAAGCTAATGAATCGAATTCATATTTAAATTGGTTTCAGCGAGGATTACCTGGTGGAGGCTATGGAAATTGTAGAGATGTACTGCGATCTGTTGCTTGCACGATTCGGCCTGATCCAGCAAATGAAGGAACTCGATGCTGGCATAGCCGAGCCTGTGTCCAGTTTGGTCTGGGTCTGTCCTCGTTTGCAAAGCGACATTGGCGAACTGAAGGTCATCTCCGACATCTTCATTCAAAAGTATGGGCCACAGTTCGCGGAGCATTCGCGCACTGCAACTGGCGAGCATTACGTCTCAGAGAAGCTGATGCACAAGCTGACACTGCAGGCGCCGCCCAAGTTGCTCGTGGAGAACTACTTGATAGCAATTGCAAAGAACTATAACATCGAGTACGAGCCTGATCCACAGGTGATGCAGGAGCAAGAGCAGCCTGATCAGCAGCAGCATCATCTAATCGATTTGTCGGATCGTAATAATCTGAGTGGCGGAGCCGGTGTATCTGCTCCACCGCAAATGGGTTTCATTGGCTACCCGCCAATGCCAAATTTGCCGGACATGCCGGTGCCTCCTAGCAACAAGCCATTCAATTATCCACCCTTCGGTGGTGGTGGTGGTGGCGGAGGAGGAGGTGGGGCTTGTGCCGCTCCAGCTGCAGTACAGCCGCCTCCTCCATTCGCATATAACATACCGCCCAATCAGCCGTCGCCAACTACTTCCGCGCAGAGCAAGTGCGCCGAGGAGAAGGATTTGAATACGAATTTCATCAACGTAAGTTAATCAATTGATGAATCCATAAGTAGTTTGTTGAGCTCAGCTTTTGGCATGTTCCTGCATGATTGCGCAATTTCAGCACGAAAATAAAACTAAGAGTGAGCAATCGGATGGCTCTGGCAGTCCGGATGAGAATATTTTGGTATGTTAGCTTTGAGTCGGTTGCCCGGACATGGTCCATAACTAACTTTGCTTTTCGTTTATCCTCTAATCCTCCATTCACTCAATGTACCGTCGTCGTCTCGTTGTGACGTCACAATGTGCGTGTAAGTGTAGAGCTAAAAACTGTAATGAGTCATTGGTCGTGGTATCTGCTTATCTATTCCTGCTTATGATATATGTATTTATATAGTGTGCCATGTTTTCTGTATAATTTTAACTATTTATGATTTCAATTTTTACTTTATTTTGCCAACAACAGCGCCCCAAACCGCTCAATGATCCACCGCCACGCTACTCCTCGATTAATCCTGTTAATTTGCAGGTCAGCTTTGTTTTGATCTTGACCACGCGACTTATATTCTGTGCTGTTTCCCATTTAAGCATTGCATTTGACTTATATATTCCTGTTTCTCTCTGCAGAATGCCAATAAACCGAAACCGCAACCACGCTCAAAGCTGCCACCTGGCGGACCGGAGCAGCCCAGCGCTCCTCCTCCAATGGAGTTGCCATCACTGCCCAATGTGCCCAGCGATCTGCCCGATGTTCCTGGCAACGAGAAGCCCGAAGATGATGAAATCGACTTTGATGAGCTGTCGCGTCGTTTTGAGAACCTGAAGAAGCGAAAGTGAAGCAACAGGATCAGGCCACACCGTTTAATCTTTATGCATTCAAAATTTTGTTAACATAAATATCCAACTATATATTTTATACAAATTGCTTTTGTATAGCAACTAGAAGAGTTCGTCGCTCTCCACGACTTCTTTGAGTTCCAGCAGTTCCAAGAGTCCTTTACCCTTTGTTTCGTTGCGCACCAGCTCGTCTATAACTCGATATTGGCCGGGATCGATTAGCAAAGTCAAATGCAGCGTTGCTTCCTCCCATTCTTCGTGCTCCACGGCATTGGCCAGCTTGACAACAGAGTCCTTCAGCTTGCCGCCGCCCTCTTTGCCCGCAAAGCTGACGCGCAGCTTCATGCGGGACCGCTCAATGGGCATGTGATCCCGCAGGATTTTGATGGCTTCCAGCGTGTTTTGCTTGGTGTTCTTGTTCATCTTGACATTGAAGTGAGCATCCTTTAAGGACTTCTCTATTATGGTGGCTGGATAGGGACGACGCGTTTCGGGATTCACGCAAAGTGCAGCCACACTGTTGACAATGCTATTGAGCTGCGAGTCCAGCACGCTTTGTCGCTCCTTCTCTGAGACTTGTAGTTCGCCTTTGCTCAGGATTTCTTTGCAAATTTCCGTATCATCCTTGGCGCCAAAGGCTTTTTGCAGTTCTTCCTTCTTTGCTGTCTGCCCCTTCGATACATTGGTGAAGATGGTGTGCGTTTGCAGGACCTCATCGATGTCCTTTTCGCTGTGGCACAGATTAGATTATTAACTTCTTCAGCCCTTGTTGAATTTTGTTTACCCACCTGTTGTTTCGCCAGGACAATACCTTGTTTTTGTAGCATGCTATTTCAAATCGCTTGCCAGCCTTTTTCAGCCTCACAATTGCTACATTTGTGAGGCGTATTTGGTTTGTGGGTGTGAATATTTTGGACATGCTGGATCGGATTGTTTTGATGGTTCAGTGTGACTGCATGCAAAATGTATAAAAATACCAATAGTGTAAATACCAAAATACCAAACGAAGGTATTTTGTGCGTTGCAGCACTGTCTGGATAACGGCTTCTGTCTATAATTAAAAGTTCCGTTTACTTTTTTTGTTTCTTTATTGCTGAATACTCTGGTAAAACATAAATCTTTAACAATGTTTGCTTACTTTTGTTGCAACAATTTACACGCTTATTGAAATTGTGTATGGCAGCATGCGGCCGAGCTGTGCCCGCTTGTTGCCAGACACAATCACAACGCAGTTACAGTATGTGGATTTGTTAGTATGCGCACTTAACTGACGTCGGACAGGGCCAAACTCAAAACTTAACTGAACCAAGTCATGTCTTATTTTATTCATAATTATGCCCCATTTCTCACAGATGCGGTGGCTCTTCTGGGGAGTCAGGGCATTCGGAATATGAGGTTTCCGGTTCGCATGGACATGTCTCCATATCGTCGATTGTGCATCCTTCCTCTTCGCAAACGCCGACATCCGAGACAGAGACCTCGGGCTCCTCTTCCTTGTAGCCAATGTAGGCTGCGGCACGTTGCTTGATAATCTCCAATATAATGGCCGTAAGTATTTCGCGAGAGTCCACAATGTGGCCAACTTCTTGGGCCACCTCTGCGGATAGCCAGGGGCAAACTTCCTTCATTAGTTGTTCCTTCTTCACAGCATCGCTAGCCGGCTCAATGTTCTCCAGCACCTCGGGCACCAGACTGGCAATATGTCCCTGCAACAGCTTAGCCGCTGTCACACTCTTCTGCATCTCCGCATCCAGCTCCTTGGCAATAGCATCTTGGCGCAAGCGACGATCCTTCTCAGCCTGCAAGCGCAGCTCTTCGGCCTCCAGGCGACGCAGCTCGGCCAGCTCAGCCTCGCGTTGAGCGAGGAATCTGTAAGTAAATGATATTATTGGAGTAGGAATAGGAATAGGAGGAATAATATTCTCTGTATTTACTCTTCCTGCTTGCGGCGCAGCGAAGCCAATTCCATTTCGTGAGCCACCTCAAGCATGCTCTGCTCAATACAGGAATCGACGAGGACATCAATAATCGGCTGAGCCTCTGCATCAAAGTGAAACAGTTCGCCTTCGCCAATCTCGGTGCCCACATCGACGCCGACCTTGGCGGGCACGTATGGTGGCGTAGGCGGCTTCTCCAGAAACAGATCTGTCTGTGTGTCAATTGAGTATTCTGGTGGACGTTGCACCAGCTTTTCTAAGTACTTCTCCGTTTGTATTGTCTCGTGCTTCCTGCCGTGCACTGGCGGCGGAGTGCCTAAGACATTGCGCTGATTGCGGCACTGCAGCGAACGCTTGCGCAGCATATTACGGCGCCGTAGCTCGGCTGCCTTGTCAAATGGATCCACCTCCGCCTACAGACGGTACAGAAATGAAGCCAATTACTCATGGGTCAGGGTTGCTGCTGTCACAATTAACACTCACCAGCATTGACGGAGTACCAAAGTTGCTTCCCTTGATGACGCGACGGTCGTACATCATGTTCAAATATGGCTCCGGCGGCGGCACGACGGGCCTAGAAAGAGTTACAGCAGAGTTACAGCCGGTAATTAGTAAACCTCGACCCAGTTCAACAAACTACAACTTGGCTACGCTCTGAGGTATATTCAGGCTTATTTAGACCCCAAATCTGTTGCACTCTTCGCGCGATAAACATCAAATTTGTGTGGTGCAGCACGTCTCCCCCGCTTCGCCCCCACCCAGAGCAATTGGGGGCGTTAGCTTGTCAAGTCATCTCCGATTCGAATCAATTTCCGTTAAGTTCACTACACTTTTGGGTCAATGGGCAGAGCGACTTGGTGCAAAGCACAAACGGACTTAAAGTCAGCTGGAAAAGCTTAAAGAGGACTCTCAACATTTGCCCCTGGACTGGTCAGTAATTTATGACTTGCTTATTTAGATGGCATATATGTGTGTGTATAGGAATAGGAGTACCTACGCTGGTATTGGTGAGTACACATATATAACATTGTCAGACATTGCACTCCTTAGCGAGCCTGGAACCTGAACTCGTGACCTATGCAAATTTTTAGAGTTTGTTAGCGCAGAGAAGTGGCCCACTAACAGGAAGTCACATTGAAGTTCTCAGCCAAGCGGCACACAGCCAAATGCTAAATGTCTGCCATACGGGGTCTGGGTCCTGAAGTACAAAGTAATCAACCACAGCGGCGACTTCAATGGGCGTAAAGAAGTATAGTAGTGTATACAGTCGAAATAAGCTTAGCTGCATAGCTGCAGTGAGGGTGGGGAGGGCTGGCGGTGTGTTAGTTAGACAGACAGATAGACATATCTGGCAGACATATCTATAAGTCATACGAGGCTAAGACCAAATCGGGTTGAGTTTAAAATTTGATCTAAGTTTGAATACAAAGGTAAACCATCCCATCGTTTATCAGGCAAATTTACGTAAATATATTAGAGACAATGATATAGGCCTGATGGATTATATAGATTATGAGCAGCTATATGTCCAGTCATACCTATTAATGACTATAATTGCTGGATAATATGTGAACAAAGCTATTGCAATCATATATATACATAATATATCTTGGGCCAGATTACCGAATTGAGTTCATTTACAAAGCAAATGTCTATTCATTGCACCCATGCCAATGCAGACACAGCGAAAGTAGGCAACACTTTGGCCGACAAATAATATTTAGTATATATGTATATAGCCCCATCGAGCTCACAGCGATATATGCTATTTATATTCCCACATATATATACGTATTGCACGTATGTCCTCTGTACAATGTCCTGCTGCCTTATATCCTACGCTCACTCCGCTTTTGCAGCTTTTATTATATGGCATTTAAGCTAAATTTCCGTCCAGTTCTTTTTCGTTTCTCTCTTTTGTTGCCAATAAAATCTTGATTTAAATTATTTAAGAGATGGAGGGTAGGAAGTGAGAGACGTTGCATGGAAATAGGCGCGTTGCATGCCACATTACGCTGTCGATGTCGATGTCCGTGCGATGTCCTTGCGCGGAAAATGCAATTGACTAGCGAATGCGCCAAATAAATTAATCAGCATTGGAAAAAAATGAAAATTTCCAGGGAATTGAAAAGAGAAAAACATTTTCAATTCAATTGTTGACGCAGCAATCGATAAGCAGGTGGTTTGACTAACGACTTGACCGCCGACCCACCACTGGTCAGCCCCAAAATAAGTGAGTGACCCACCACCCCCCACGCCCCATCTCATTTGAATTTATGGAAATATTTTGTGGAGCAGTTAGCTCATTTTTTGCTTACACCTGGGTGGGGATTGGGGAGAATTGCTTACGGAGTTTTTATACCCATTGAAAGTGTGTGAGGAGGGGATGTTGTTTTTGTGTAAATAGGTAGAATAGGGTTGGGCTGGCTATGTAGAGTATATGCATGAGGATTTATATTCTTGATGTAGGATGAAGTAGACGATATGAGTCCTTGACTACTTTAGCCCATCTGTTTGTCTTTCCGTCTATCATACCTATTATACACCTCTGGCATTTCCCTTAAGACTACAACCGAGTTGGGTTTTTACTATTTGAGAGGCCCGAAGACTTCCTTTAGTAGCATCTATATCGGAACGTCTAGCATGCTCGCAAAGGCTGCTGAACTTCGGCTACTTAGGGTATACCCAAGTCGGCTACTCTTCGGAGCAATGGGGCGTCCGCCCCAGTCTTTTATTACCTCTTGTCGCTATTAAAGTTGCGTCGCTGCTGCAGCTGTTGCTGAAACTGCGCCTTGGTTATGTGCAGGCCACCGGCCAGCGATGAGGCTTCGCTGGGCTTGTTGGCCGCCGCAGCAGCGGCGGCTGCTGCCACAGCCGCTGTGGCACGCACGCCGTTCTGCCGGGTGGAGGCTTTGTTATTTTCCTTATCATTCTGCGATATCTGGCGACTAGTGTCCTTGTTCTGATTCGAATTCTGAATATTGTTGTTGTTGTTGTTGTTGCTGCTGGCATTATAGTAGTTGTGCAGGATCATGGGATAGGAGGAGTAGGCATAGACATGGCGTCGCAGCATGGAGGCGGGCAGCATTTGCAGCTCATTGGGGGGCGGCAGAAAGATGCCCGTGGGCACAGTTGTCTCGAAACGTGGTCGCTCCATTTGACGTGCGGATAGCCAGGCGCCGGTGGCGGCGGTGGCACTGCTATGACCGCTGCTACCGCCGCCGCGTCCGTAATTCTCGTCCGGCGCCAGGAAGCGCAGCTTCTGGCTCAGCTCATCGGCGAAGCTGCGCACCTCCTGAGTGCTGCGCGAGAAGAACGAGCGCGTGGTCAGCGGCGGGTTGGATGAAATGCTGCCCGCAGCTGGAATGGGCTCATCCACATGTTCCGACTGCTCTCGAATGATCGGACGCACAATGGCCTGATTGGGCTTCGAGTGCTGGGCGCTCTGGTCGTAGTCTACCTCCACGGAATTGTGCAGCACGGAGAAGGCGTTGGTGACCACGTGCTGAAAGTTGTACGGACTCTGATAGCGTTGCACGTTGTAGGCCGGCTGGTGATTGCTGTGATTGCTGTGGTTGTTGGTGCTGCGTCCTGGTGCATAGGGGTAGCTGGTGGCAAACGAGAAGTTCTGCGCTCGCTGCTCCGGTCTATTGCTGTCTGGGAAGTGTTCTGGATTTATGTGCTGCTCATTGCTGCTGCCGTTACCCTCTGGCATGTTACTCTCTGGCTTTGTCAATCACAACACTCGCTACACATTGCCTGCGTATAAATAGCGACGATACACAACACACCGAAAACTTAATCAATACTTCTTTTTTTATGCTTTGCTGCCCCTTTGTCCTTTGTCCGTTGGTTCTGGCTGGACAGAGCAAGGCAAGGAGCACGCGTCAGACCGCACTGTTCGAGTGGCGAACGCCAAATGACCGCAGCAATCGGCCCTCGGTCGCCAGTTCGGCCATCGCATGGTCAATCGCCACACAAATACAATTCAAAACAGCTGCAGGGGTTCCAACCACCCATACAGGTGAGCTGAGCTGAGCTGAGGTGTTCCTCGCATATGCCAACAATTAACTGCCTCTGCCGACTGTTGCCGCACAATTGAAATGCCGCCAAATTCGGCTTTGGGCAGAAACCTTTTGCATGCCGCATTATGTATTCGAATAGTTCGCGAAAGTTGGCGCTGCTGGGTCGTGTTTCCAATTAAAAGCGCTTCCTGGCAGCTCGTTATGTGGCATGTCCTTGAAAATTGGCAGAGCCCAAGCCAAACACCACGAGGCGTTTGTGTCAAGTGCCGCACTTCCGGAAACTCCCCGCCACACACATGCCTGCGCTGAGATGACTTCACGCATTTCGGTGACATTGAACTGGAGTAGGCGTAGCTGTCGCCTACTCGGAATTGCCTTGTCCTGTGCCAAGGTCAATTGCAAGCTTCAGCTTAACTGGCTGACGTGCGCCGCTGATAAGCAGAATTAATGAAGTCGTCGCCTAGTCATGTCCTTTTTCTTTGGAACTATCGACGTGTCGCAAATTAGGGGGGGGGGGTGCAGAAGTGGGGCGTGGCTGCTATAAAGGTCAAAGTTGATGTGCCGATGCAATCTACATACAGAGCCAAACAGACTGCTGGGCACTTGTTTCAACAACTTGTCTCTATATTATATTCAATTAGAGTATCTATTAGAGGTATGATTAAATTTGAAGATCTGCTGATAGGAGTGAACACCACTCGTATACCTTTAAGTACTTCGAGACATATGTAGCACAAGTGTAAGAAGTGTCATCATCAACCTAAACCTAAAAGTTTCGATTGTCCCAAACTCCTTGACTTGGCCGAAGGCCATAGCTGCCGAAATTATTTGAAAATAGGTTTATAGCTTAAGCTATATCCTGTTCTCAAGGATAACAATTTCAAACTCTCTCCAATATGCCTTCCTTTAGATGTCCTTTATGTGACCCATTGCCCACAATTTCTAGTGTATCGCAATGCTAGCTTGTCTATTTTTGCATTTAACGACATTTGTAACTGCAAAGTGCGTCAATTTCAGTTTTAAGCCACACGAGCCTCTGGTCTATATAGATGCCTCGCGTGCCTAGTGGAGCCTAGCCACTGGCCAATGCGCTCGGCTCCTCATCGAACATGCCAACCCGTGTTTAATAATTCATTTACGCAATTTATGGCGCGGCTACAACTTTCGTTTTCTCTTTACTGTTTACTGTTTTCTTTGCCGGCCAGGCCGACAACTGGATTCATTGACCCCACTGGCCATTATGAAGGCATGTCCATTTGCCTGCTACCTCAGCCCGCCCACAAATCAGTGCGAACTTACTTGGGACAACCTTTGATTTTGATTGGCTTTGGCTGGCTGGCCCACCAGAAGCTCTGTTGGCAGACTGGGGCAGGGCATGGCTTATCCTGCCACTTGAGCTGCATCTCGGTGACCTCGGTGCGGGTCACCACATTGTTGAGTAGATCCATACCTTTGCCTTTGCCGCTCATGCCAGCGGGCAACCGCTTTGGTATGGCATTTGGCATTGTTGTTGCGGCTTCTCACACTTTTCGTTTATGTTTATACAATTTAAAAAATATTTATTTTTTGGTCTACAGTATTTCCGACTAAATGTAAGTGTATAAAAATATTGATAACTGACACATTTTACAAAGCTTTTTGTTCACTTTAGTTAACTTTAGCACTTTTAATCATGATTCCTGAATTTGTTTGTCTCGCTTCGCATTTGTTTTGTTTGGCTTTGGCTGCGTCGTATCCAAAATAAACAACAACTGCGGAATTTTCTCAGTTGCTATGGCAATTTGTTGTCGGCATTGTTGCATTATCTAACTGTTGCCCCGTTTGGGCAGGGATCGGCAGATATTTCCGCAAACGCTTCATCTGCGGCGTGGCTAACCTTGCCAATAAAGTAATTACTTCGAACAGCGTTAGAAAGTACAGCGCTAACAGCAGTGGCGGTTGCTATGTTAGTTAACAGTCTGTAGAGCTGATTTGAAAAGCAAGCAGTTGAGTGAACTGCTGCTGTTCGCTTCTGGCAAAGCAAGAATTTACACTAAATGTAGTACAAAATTGATCAAGCTTGCATATGCATATATACAGGTTTTATAAACATCGAGTATTTGCCTGCTATTAGGCTGTCAGCCATATTTATAGCGAGTCGCATAACAAGTTGAATAATCCCGCTCAACTCTTCCACTTGATTTAGTGTACATTGGCGACAACTGCTTTCAACATGAGTTGAAAATCAAGCAGTTTATCAACAGGCAGCAGTTAAATGACAGCTTGTGCTGTGTGTACTGCTTGTTGCACACAAGTTAAGCAGTTCTTTAACTGCTGAATCAGATTTATATTTTGCTTATATAAAATAATATTATTGCCCTTTAATAGTTGCAACAATCTCTTAAAATGCCAAGCTTAGGCGATGATTCGTTTTTATAGATAACCATTCCATTCGTCATTTACTGCAATTAAGCATTTCATTACTTACTTCCGTTCCAACTAAATCTCATCCCAGAAGCATTTCCATTAATTAGATTCCGCCAAGACCTATTTCGATATATATTATACTTTCGTGGCGTATGTCATTCGACCAGCCCTTACAATCAGAGATCGCAGAGGCATTCGTTTTGTTGTTGAAATTACATGGTCTCACTTCATTGTTTTGCTTATTCATTAACACTGAGACGCTGCGAGTGAGGGCTCTCTCATTGAGCAATGACTCGCCTGTCAACGATGACGTTTGACTTTGTGCCCAAGACGAAAACGGCTAGAGTGTGGAAGAGTGTGGAGGAGTGAGGGAGAGGGGCAATCCACTCTTCGTCTGATGGGGGTGGGTGATAATTGGTGTGTGCGCGTGTGTCGCCGTTTGCTTCTGGTGTCCTTTTGTTTGTACCCCTTTGTGCGGGCTTATAAGATCAGAGGAATGGGCCGAGTCGGGTATTCGGATTGGTATTGAGCAAACATCAATAAGTGCCATGACGTTTGACATTTGCAAAGAGGTCGCTCTCGTCGCCGTCTCTTGTCTCTTGGCTCTCCCCCATTCCCTTGTCCATTCCAATGTTTTTGTTGGCATTTAAAAGGTTAATGATGCCCACTCGAGCGGCCACACAGGCGCTGCCTGGCGACGATGACGCTATTGATAATCTTCGACTGCAATTTCCACAACGTTCTGTGTTCGATCATTTGCACTGATAGACACTGGTCGACTGGTCGACTGGTCGGCTGCCCTGGGCCAGCCTGGGCTGGCTACCTTTCTGCGAAAGGTCTCCGACTATGTGTCCCACTGTGTTTGTTGTCAAACAAATCATTTACAGATCTTTCTGCCTTCGCCTCTGCGTGTAGGTGTGAGCTGCAATTTTCCAAAGAAAACCAGACACTCGTTTACAATTGAACTCGCACTCGAGTTTTGATTAATTTATTGCTCTGCCGGCCACAACTCGAGGGAAGGTGAAATAAACCATTTAGATAACGGTTGAGCCTCGTTTCTAGATTCTGCGGGCTGTTGCGTTTTTTATTTTATTTATTTTTTATATTTTTTTATGAGTTATTTCTATGACTTGCTGGCGCCATAGAACATATATATATAAACAGTTACCAATTTGGTAGTAGAAATCATAAAAAATAACAACTGGAAGTAACTGTAAAATTGCGTGGGATTAATCTATTGTTGTATTACAACAAAAATAGTTTGACTATGGAATTTAATGGGTGCGCCTATATTATATGACTATTTCAAGAGCTGCTGACGCGCACAGGTGAGATGTGATATATTAAATTCTTAAAGTGTTGCTTTTTATAGCTAATAAAGATTTGTAGAAATGCTGATTGGCTTGCAGCTGTCTATGACAGCTTTTAATTGTATTCTTCAACTGAAATCTCTGCCCAAATGAACTTTGCCGTTTCTGTTGCTCGTTTGCAATTTGGCCAGCAGCCCTTTTGTATGCCCGTTCGTGCAGGGGGAAGGGCATATTGGTTGTTAGCTGCGGAGAGTGTATTAGCTGGTAGGCAATGTCTTTTAGCCTTATTTAACTTCTTGTCTGTTAAGGTGTTATCAGAAAAGCTTTTGTCTTCCACAGCCTCAAATTGGCATAGACTTTTATTCAGCTTATTCATTTCTAACTTTGAGCGAGTATTATGCAGTCAGTCTAGCTTTCTTCTATTGGTTTGCTGTGGGTCTTTTTTAAATCTAAGGTTCAGTGCAGCTCGACTCAATTATGAGAACTGGCTCTGGTTTCTAAGCTGGGCACTGCCACAAACATTCGCATCAATTATGCATACGCCAACGCATGCGGCATAGGGCATACAGATGCAGAGAGAGAGAGAGAGAGAGAGAGAGAGAGAGAGAGACGGAGAGGAAGCTAGATACAGAGACAGAGAGAGAGAGAGAGTTGGTAACAATTGCCTGCAGCAAGGACTGCTGCTTGTGCATCCTTTTTGCTGGCTTAGCCACAAGTTTACCGCATGGCAAATTCGACGAATTTCCTGCGGTTTTGCAGCATTTCGGTTGGCTGCTTGCTTGGGTCGGTTCAGTTGCAACTTTGATTCGCAAATTGAGGGCATTGCAAGGAGTAGGAGTGGGGCGGGGCAGTCGCTTGCTTGACCGCAACAGCATTGGTCGAATTCAATTTATTGTAAATGGCAAAAGGATTTGTGCAGGGCTCAGGATTTGGGCATCGTTGAAAATCGTTTGCAGCTGTGCTGGGGCCTAATTTTGGAAACAGTTGTCTTTCGAGACGGGGACTCTCTCGTTAACATGGCACATCCGCATGTCAAAAATGTCGCACAAAAATCAAAAATGTCGTCAGAGAGAGGAAGGGAGAGAGGTAGGGGCAGTCAGACAGACAGACAGAGAGACGGTACGTACCAGGAACCCGACGTGTTCGAGGCCCTCGGCCCAGACCCAGACCCAAGCACAAAACCCAAAGCGAACCAACCAAAACTCAATAGCAAATTAGCAATTCCGATGCGGCCATTTATATTGTTTATTCTTATTGTAGCTATAGTTGTTGTTGCTGTTGTTGACGAACAGACGATCGCGTTTTTATTTTTATTTCATTTTCTATTTGTATGTTCTTTTTTTTGGTTTTGTTTTTGTTTTTGCTTTTTTTCTTATTTTGTGCGCAACGCTGGAAATAAACGCAGTTTTTTAAATTATTCCGCTCTGTAGTTTGAAGCGATCGACGTTCTCTGTTATCAAGTCTCGACCCGAACCTGTGCTCGATCCCGCAGACCGAGCCTAATGCAAATTAGCACTAAAGTCAGGGAGCATTCGAGCTATTACAATGTCTAATGTCTGATTGACTGACAGAATGACGGACGAGAGGACTGACTGACTGACTGAGAGGCACGCAGAACGATGAGAAGTTTCCGACTGAATGACCAACTGCTTGAACTGCTTGACTGGCTGACAGACTGTCAGACTGATAAGCAGCTGGCCAACTGCTTGACTGACTGATTGACCAACTGCATAGAGATTAACTGAGCGACTGATTGACCAACTGACTGAGAACTTGACTGACTGATTGACTCACTAGCCGACAAACTGGCGGACTGAGGCAGCGCCATGCCCACATTCAGCGTAGCCAAAAGTAGTTAAAGAGCCATTTATTTGGCAAATGTTGGTAATCAATAATACCTCAAATATTTGCCGTCATGCAAACTGTCCCAAAAACAAACCCACAAAGCTTGCGTGCTTCGCATTTCTTATATATATATATATATGTTATATGGCTTGTCATTAAAAGTCAGCCAAAATTGTTTTGTTATATATATTATAATTTGGGTGCGCTTATTTATTGTGACCAATTGTGAGAGGTTGTTGACGAGTTGGCCATATCAACGAGGAGGGCGGACCATCCACCGTTAGGCGCCAGCACCTGTATCGAGGATAAGCATCTCATTTTCACTCTTACTTTCTCTGTCGCCTAGTTCCAGGAACTGGGCAACTGTTGCTGTACCTGCTGCACGTGCAATTCCCGCCGCACTTGTCCTCCTCTATTGCCCTCAGTTTCTTGGGAAAGGTAAATGATATTGGGCTGATCGTAATCGATCTTGTTCTTGGTTTGTTTTCTCTTTGTTTTTGCTCATAACTCAATTAGCCGGAAAAACTGTTTGGACAACAGAAATTACGTGGGCTGCTGTTGGGCTCTTGAAGTCTCTATTAGAGCCTGACTGAGATAGCAGCCGGAAGCAATGAAAATGTGTGGAAAGTGTTGTTCCTGCCTCGAATTTACAGCGAACAAGTGTTAAGGATGTGCGTGACGGTCATTATGTGGGATATGAAGATAATGTCACGTAGCAAACATTCAGCCTGGCTGCCAATAAGGACATTTGTGAGAGAATAGAATATGAAAACGTATTGTACAGTTAGATGTGAACAATGCCCACAATTTGTCAGCTAAAGATAAGTCGAAGGAGATGAAAAAAATGAATTCTCAGAGATCTCTAATGCCTAATCGTATTTGTGGGCGGAAACTTCGTATCAATCAGGATACAAATTGATGGAGAGAGTGGGAAAGGAGAGTTCAGTATATGGGAGATGAAAGACGATTTAAGATCCATAACATATTATATTATTATAAACAAATAAGCTCTATAAAGGCATTCAAATAATTTTAAATATTTTTATATTTATTCATCAATATTTAAAAATGTTTTTTGAATTATTGTTTTCATTATTTATGTTTATATACTTATAATTATAATAACTCTTAATTATTAGAGGAAATGCTCTTCCCCGTCTCTCCCCCTTTCACATAGTAGAACTCGTAAACAGAAGTTTCCCAATTAATATCATAAAATCACTAATTTTATAGCCGGCCTCCCTTTGACTCTTCCCACTTTTATGATGCATACAAATTGGTGGTTTAATGGCGCCCCTGTCCACCTAGACTTATGGATATATATCTGCTCATAATGCATGTATATATGTACACATATCCCGATCTCACTTCATCAAACTTTCAACAGGCATCTGCTTAGTGCTTCTTCTATTGTTTATTGCATTCGCCATCCCATATTCCACGAGTATTTTAGGGGCTGCCATAAAAACATAACTATGCAAGAAATTAAACAATCAATGGATTTTATTTTCGTCTTTTTTGGGTGGCAAACTGGTTCTCATAATATTTACAGTCTTTTGCCTTTCTTTGCCTTGTTTTCTTTTATTATTATGGCCCGAACTCGTTGAAGTTTTGTCAACAGTGTCTCATAGTTTGGTTAACATGGTATGTAACAGGCAGCAGGAGGGACTAGACCGTGGTGTATATGGATATGCCATGATGATGACTTAGACTTAGATTTGTTCTTTTGTCCATATGCTCCACAGCAGCTGTGATTCTATGGGAGCTGAAGGGAGTTACGATGTCTTAATGCAGGAATAGCTCAGAATGTCTTATACTATCTAGTATATCTGGTAGTATAGCTTTCGTATATTTTCACTGGTCAGCTTGAACCTTAGGGTATCTCCAAGTCGACCATCTCAGACCTGCCCCTGTTTTATTTGCCTCGCATCGTAATTTGTGAGTTTATTGATTGAGATTTTGTTTGGGATTTTTGGCCAAAATGCTTTTTAATTATACAAAATAAAATAAGTATGGAAAGAGACAATTTTATGGGCGCTATGAAAGCTGGTAGCGTGTCATGATTCAAATGGGAATACTCGGGCAGGCATAGATAAATTGATGACGCTGACGGCAGCGGCACAGGAAGTTGTCTTAAAAAAAACGTTGAGAGAATGGAAGAGGTTTGTGACAAAACATAAACATATATCAATTGAGTTGTCCTGGCCGTGTGCGTTCAGGATGCGCTTAAAAAGAAATCCTTTCCGTTTGCCGCTGGCCAAATGAGTTGGACTTCCGCTGCAGCGCGTGGCCTAAGTTGTCGCCAGCCACGCCCCACAGCCCTAATGCAGTTGTCACCATCTCGCTTTATATGTGTATATAGAGACGTCTGTTTGTCTATAGCTGTATCTATATATCTGTAGCTGGCAACAACTATGCTAATCGATGCCATGCCAAACGGGGCAGCAGCCAGAGATGGCTTTTGAGAAGGGTGAGTCGAGGGGGTGCAGGCGGCAGGCGGCAGGAGCTGGTGCCTGTCTAACCAAGGCGACGCCATTTGCAGTTTCACACTTTTTTTTAGCCATGGCTCGGACCATTTTTTATGGTCAAGCGTGCCAAATTTGTAGAATGCGTCAGCGACAAGTGTAAAGTAGGTGTTGTTGTTGCTGTCGCTGATGTTGCCGACGTGTAGTTGTGGTTGCAGTTGTTGCAAGGCTTGCATAATACCCTACAAATGCCTTTTGGCATCGCTGCCGCCGCTGCGCGCACACCCCTTTAGAAACTTTCCATAATTTGTGCAATAAATCAAATGAATTTCACTCAAAAACAATCAAAAGCCAAGGCGAGCAGCCAATTATTAATAAGAAAACACACAAAAATGCCAGCCAGCTCGCCACTAAAATCACAGCAACAACGAATTAAACATATCAATAAAAGTCGGCACGCAAACAAGCGATTGACACGCAAAAACACATTTAAAATTGATTAGCTCGGTCAGCAGCGCGTCGCTCGGTCGGCCCAAGTGGAGTCCGACTTAAACATAGAAGATGTCTAGACGTACAAATGGGCCCGGTGTGACATTTGCCCCTGGGGCAGTACGCCACTCCACCTCCTCGCTCTCTCTCGCTCTCACTCTCCTTCTCTCTCTCTCTCTGTGTTGCTTCTGTGTCGCGTGCTATGAACAACAATACAAATTTACTTTTGGCCAATTTTGAACATTTGTTAAAAGAGAAATACAAGTGTCTTAGCCGAACACGATCGAATTTCTTATACTCTATGCATGATGAGATAGATATACTAATTAAAGGTGTGCCTTGATCTGTTTGTTGAGTTGCACGCTCAAAGAGTTGCACAGTGAAATGATAGCGGCTAGAAGTTTGCACAGAGGTGCGAAGCGAGGTCTGAAAGGAAGCCTGTGCCTGAAATCTGAGCCGAGTATGGACTGAACTCTAAATCGTAGAGAATCAAACTACATCCAGACAGCCGCATCTGCCTATACAGCTCAGCCTGCTCAGCCTACTCAGCCTACTAGAAACGTAGTTATGATAATTAATACAAACTTGGGTTTCATATATAGAACTTACTAAGTGCAAAGAGTTTGGCGTGAAACTCTCTTTATATATACTTTCGGCGTGTAGTTCTAGTCTTAGGTAGGCTTCTCGCTGATATCCACCAGCTGCCCAATCTACCAATCAAGTCGCTTTGCCCAACTTTGTAGGGTATTTGAACATGGAAAACCTTCGCTTGTCTCTAACTGATAAGCAAAAATGTGCGTTGATCGCCGCAAGCAACAAATACAACAAGAAATGTATTTTCAATATATATAGAATACACACATGAACATATATATACTACAGTATATAGATATGTATATATATATATATATATATATTAGTGATGTCTGTCGCTTTTGTTGCTTGTTGCTCGTCTCGATTGGGTTTCACTCTCAGTTTCTTGGGCGAAGGGGCATAATTATTGGGTCAGCATTTGGGGCTACGTGCGTCGTCATAACGGACGCAGCGCAAAACTAATTTTGGAGCCTGGCCCCGTCCCCAACTGGGGGCTATTTCCAGCAAAACGCTGGGCACCTTTTGCTTAAGCTTTAAGTTTATGTTGGCCGCGGCGTCTTCTTCTTCTTCTTCTTGTGCTGCTGTGGCATCTTATGATTTATTAGCTTTGATCAATTTGATGGATATTTCGTTTTTGGCAAAGCGATCAATCGATCCAGCCACACACATGTATATCTATATATATTCATATGTATGGAGTACTGCTGCAAGTAAGTCGGAGTTTGTGCCTACCTTAAGGGCTTTCCAAAAAATGCTTAAACCAATTTTCACAAAGCGCGCTTAATTAAACGGAATCTCTGACTGCCTGCCTGCCTGGCCCGGCTCGCTGGTCCGTCTGCTCCGTCTGTTCCGTCTGCCACAGGCAGCTCCAGCTCGAGCTTCAATGGTGGTCGTCGCCCCAGAGACACGATAAACGCGTACAATTGTTTGCACTTAAGATTTTTACACATGATTCAGTAGCCGGTAAGCCCGGCTCTCTGCCACAGCCGTTTGGCTGGCGATCCATGCGCTTTTGTGTCCTGGCAGTCATGTCTGCATATGTTGCACTGGCACTCAAATCACGGCCAGAGCCACAGCCTCGCTGCAGCGAGTAGCGCGGGGTCCGCTGTTGTTGTTCTATCAGATGCAATATTTGCTAACGAATAAATTGGCATTTCACAAGTTGCCCTGACAGACGACTGCCAACTGCGACTGCCTCCGACTCTGCCTGGTTGCCAGCCTGCCAGCCTGCCAGCCTGCCAGCCTGCCAGCCTGCCTGCCTGACTGACTCTCTGGCTGGGCAAACTTGTTTGCCGGCCTGCCTGCCTGCCTGCCTGCATGGCCTCTGCCGCTGTCTGTCCCAACATCCCAACATGCATTGCAATCATTTTTGTTGAATCTAAAATTGACGCATCGCGGCTATGACTTCGTCATTCTTCTGTTGTGCGGCCGGAGTCTACCGTTGCAGCAGCATCAACTACCGTGTTACGCGGCCAGGGCTAAAATGGCCAGCGCGTCGCACATTTTTCGACGACATCTGAATCTGATTAGAGGCTGTGCCCAGAGCCAACTCGTCGTCGTCCAAGTTGAAGTTGACGTTGACGTCCAGCCGCAACAACAGCAGCGAAACTGAGCTGCAGGCGAACTGCAATTCAAGGAACAGCCAATCTTTCCCTCACTCTCAGGCTGCACAGTAGTTCGAAATGTATTGTTATGGGTAAATCAAATTTATTTCATATCATACTACTACTATACTATAGTATCTATATCTCTATATATCAAGTATGCTTTAAGCTGCCTTTAGGTCTTCTCCATCTTCTACTCCATACCACTTTGGCCCCACTGTGCCACTGACTGCCGTGTGGGGGCTGCAGCCTGGCTTGCTCGCCTCCTTTTTACTTGGAACTTCAGCCCCGTTCCGATATGCCCTAAAACATATTTTGTGGCATTCGCTTGCACATAAATTCCATGTCATTGTCATTGTCATATGTTGCAGCAGCTCTACTCTACTCTACTCCTCATATTATTTTATGTATACAAAACTAAGCTCAAACTGGGAACAGAAATGGAAAAAAATTGTTTAAAAAATCAAAATGCGCGCGCTGCCTTTGCCTTTGCTTTTGTTTTGTTTTGTTTTCGGCGCTGAGCCACGTTTTGCACTTTGCATAAATTGAACTCTCGCTCTCTTGCGCTCCTTTGCTCGCCCGCTCGCTTTGTCTGTGGGATCCTGTGCATAATCGTGTCCTTGTACAACAAAAGCAATTGCTACTGTTTGCCGCACATTGGCTGGCTGCTCAGTCGTGGTCATCATGTGGCATATATCATGTCGTCGACAGTCAGAGACACTGCCACGCCCCCGCCTCGTCTACTAAAAGCGTCTGGCAACTGCGGCTGCGCGCATTCGATTCGATGCGCCCGGGCGAAGTCTCGAGCCGCCTCGCTCAAATTTACATAAAATTATGCAAAATCATGCAATGCGCTTAGTGTCTGCTCTCCAGCCCCACTCCCCTCTCTCTCTCTCTCTCTCTCTGTTTCTCTCACTCTCTTGCTCTCTCGCTCTAGCTGCTCTTGCCTCTGTCTGCGTTTTATGAATGGAATCGCAGTTGACGCTGTGGCTGCTGCAGGATAAGAATGGGAGCGAGGCGGGGTGCTGCGGCTGCGGCTGAGGTTGTGGCTGGAGGATGCCAGTCAGCCAGCCAGCCAGCCTGCCAGCCGTGCCTGCAACTTGTTGCCGCTGTTGTACATTAATGAAATTTGTTAGTATCACGACTTTTATGCCTGTTGCCTGCCAAGTTTGCTTTTGTTTCGTTCGCGAGTGGATTGTTTTTTTTTCTTCTCTCGATTTTCGATTTGTGCATTAAATTAAAATATATTTATAATATGAATACGCTGCATAGATTTGCTGCCGCGCGGCATCTCTCTGACAACAATAGCCAGTTATATAGGTTGAGCACTCGTGCGTTTCGTTAAGCTAAATATGCTTGGGCCGATCTAATCTGAACCCTGCTTTTTGGGGGCATTTGATGCGGAATTTATATGAAAATGCTTAAGCTACAACGCTGCGGTGCGAATTTATGCCCAGAAATGTGCATAAATGAATAAAGTTTTGTATGAAGCAGAGGAAGATGATGCTGATTGAAGTTAGGTTCGGTTTGGCTTGGTTTCTATATATGAATATTCATATCGGCAATGTTCTGAAGAGTTCATTTTGTATGCAATATATAAATTATATAATTATTGGCATTATTGGAATATTAGCAGCAGATATTCAGCTATATCTCAATTCACTTTCATATGACCTGGCCCAGCGAACTCTATAGCATACTTTCTAGAGCCGCGCAGCATAACTCATTATGCATCATTATGAAAACTAAGAACATAGTTGAGTTTCCCTACAATACATCTCACAGTCTCAGCTGCAGTTGGAGCTGGCAGATAGAATCTATTTTTTGCTGCTGCTCATTCTCGCACAGCTGCAACAATTGCCTCATCTTTCAAACCTTTGCCCCGGCCCAAGTTGTTATTGTTGTCACATCTTCAGTTGCTGTTGCAATCGGATCTGCTGCTGCTGTTGGCAACATACAAAAGCCATGTCAATCAAAGTTTTGTCACAGCTTCCAGGCAGCGCAGCAGACGCATTTAATCGCAGTTTTTAACATATCGATCTGCGTTGGGGAGAGAGTGTGCAGTTGGGCGTGCGGGCGGGGCGCGAAACTCGCTGAAAATGAAAATGAAAAAGAAAAATCCCAAAACTGGATAGCGTTTAGCCAAACTCCGATGCGTATCTGAAACGCTCTGGGGATGGGGATGTGGCTATGGTTAAGTCTTTGGGGTGTTGGACAACTGCTTTTGGTTTAAATGCCGATGACTTTTGGGCTTATCGTTTAACAAACAGCCACAACAACAGCAGCTGCACATGGGAGCCAGCCAAGGGCTCGACGGGCAGCAGGAGAGCCTTCGGTTGGACTCTATCGTGTAATTTATGACAATATATGCAGCGTTAATGTCGCTGGTCGCATCATTGATCGATGTCTGTCAGTCGGGTCGGATGCTGACTGCTTATATAAGTGTCAGAGTACCGCGATTGTTATCAGAGTAGGAGAAGGAGGCGCTGCCCCGATCGCGCACAAAAAACAACAGAGAACGAACGTCGACGGGACGACATATTTGGCACCGCCAGGTAGCCAGTTGAGTCGATTCCAAGTTTGATTATCGACGGGCTGTTGCATTTTAATTGATTTCGGATGCGATTTGCATGATCTAGAGCGACGTTGCCTAAAGAGGCCAATCGAGCGCATGTTTTATGGATGTCAAAACAATTGCTACATATTCAAAATGTGCCCAACAAGCATTGCGCAAGTTGTACGCCAATCACGGGTATCTGTATATATATATCTTAATATATAGTATATAGTATATAGTATATAGTATATAGTATATAGTATATAGTATATAGTATATAGTATATAGTATATAGTATATAGTATATAGTATATAGTATATAGTATATAGTATATATATGTTTGTTATTCTATATGTAAGCATTTCCTTCACTTGAGTCACAGCTCGCTGTCAGACGAAAGGTGCATAAAAATACTATATATAGAGTTTCCTTCAGCTGAATGCATTTTGATTGATTTGCATTTACATAGCTTCTGATAGATCAGGCAGAAATGTAGATTACTCAGATGAAGCATATGAATGCTTTGATACAGGCTGAGCTCGATTATAGCTTGACTCTAATGCAAACTCGATAAACACTTCATATACCTTTTCTTCATTGAAAATATAATATTTTGGATTTCAAATATATCTATGTATATATATAGCTCTTCTCGGCAGATTAAACTCGTATAATAATCGCTTATCTCCGCTGGCCATCACAGATTAGGTTTCTTAGTCGCGTCTTTTTGGCACGGCCTGGCCTTGGGCGTTACAAACATGATAAGTCAGCTATGGATATTTCACTTGTGTCAAGGGTATATAAAATGTTGTTTTCATATAATTTATGCACTGGCCGTTTTGGCTGGCAGCGTAAATAAGGGCATGTCTGGCCAATGGCCATCAGCTGCGATTGCAACCAGGACATGCTTGCCATGCATGCAGCAATGCAGCGGCAGCTCTTGGCCTTCAATTAAACAGCAACACACACGGCAGCAACGGCAACGGCAACGGCAGCAGCTACGTAAAATACAATAAATAACTGGACAGGGCCAGCAAATGAAGAGATATAAACCAAGTTCCACTTCGTCTGCTTCTCGCGTCTCTTTGTCTGCGTACGCAAAACTTATGAGGAGGCCAGAAGAAAACCGTGGCCAGAAAACGCCCTAAAACGTACATCGATCGCTTTGTTGTTGTTGTTGTTGTTGTTGTTGCTGTTGCTGTTCTGGTTGTTGTTGCTGTGCTTGCTGCGTTTTCGCACGCATCGCCAAACGGTGGCCACTGCAAGAAGGGAGGGGGCGTGGCTGGCAGGTGGATCGGCGGTTCGAGGTGATTGCTGGTGAAAAATTCCATTTGTGACAATGATAAAATAGTTTAACCTCGGCAAAAATCGCGTTTTGAATTTGAAATGCGATTTTGTGATGTTTTTTTTGGCGTTTCGCTTCAAAAATTTATTTGTTGCTGTTGACTGCTGACTGCTGCTGCTGCTGCTAACAGTGGGCCCCGAGTCCGAGCTCGAATCCGGGCTACTGTTGTCTGGTTTACACGGACGGCGCGGCCTGTAGGCAATTTTGTTGCTTGCTTTTGCTGCTGGGCATTATTTGGTGACAGTTGCGAGACGTGGTTGACTGTTCTCGTTGTTGTTGCCGTTGTTGTTGTTGCTGTTGTTGTTATTGTTGTTGTCGTCGCAACGTCAGCCACAGCGACAGCCCCGTCCCTTGTCTGTCAGCCGCTGTTGTTGCTGTTGACATTTGCGGAGGCGTCAATGCAAGTCGAGGCGACTGCGAATGGGCAGAAAATAAGAATTTTTGAGAGGTGCGGCAGGGAGTGAATAAGTTGCATGTGGCAAGGAGCATGAAAAGCTAAAGGCATATGAAGAGGGAGTGGGAGAGAGAGAGGTTGAATGGGATCTATACTAAATCATAAAACTGATATAGGAATGGAAGAGATAGAGAGACAGTTAAATACTCCAAATATATATATATAATATATATTTATATATTTTTCATTTTCATTTTCATTTAATAGAGTTTTTTTGTGAATGGTATCTTACAATATATTAAGAGTTTAGACTAAGAACTAGGCCTTTTCTGATTAGATATTTATTTACAGATATGACATACAATATATATATAATATATATATACAACTATTTTATATAGTATATATATTTCAATTAAATATAATTTAAATATGCCGCTGCACAGCGTTGCTCCGTTGAAAGCCCTTGCTCTATATGCATATTAAAGCTCTATAAAGTCCCGCATTCGCCTCTCGGCAGCAGAGCGTGTGTCGCTTTGTCGTCGCCTTTGTTCCCGCTGCTGCGGTCGTCTGTCGTCATCGTCGTCGGCGCATTCAAAACCAGTAGCCAATGCGACAACAGAAGCGGGCAGCATATCATAAGTTGAAAACATATTTTGACTACGAAATCAGAAGGCAATGCAAAATCTCAGACTGTGCGTGTGTGTGTGTGTGTGTGTGTGCACAATATAAATAAAATAATTGCCGACATAAATAAATTCAAAACTCTTGTACACGAGACGCTGAAAATGCCGCGAGCTCTGTGAGCTAAGAGCTTTGTGCGTGGTACACATTTTATGATATTATTGTTGTCGTTGTTGCTGTTGTTGTTGTTAATGGTATTTTGCATGCAGCAAGGCAGGCGTAGACGGGTGGGTCGGTTATTAAAGTGCAACGCTAGCTTTCATTGTCTCCCGAAATAAAGCCAATAACGAAGCGAAACGAAAGACTTAAGACACGAACTTGCCAAGCAACTGCACTGTCGATGGCGCGTGTTTTGGGACAAATTCTATTTTTATAACAATTTAAATTCAGCCAATTGTCAAGGTGTGTTAGCCAGCAACAACAGCCACGGCGAGCCAAAGCAACAAAGCAACAAAGCAACAAAAATTATGTCTGCATTTTCGCGCCTGTTTCGTGGCAAATTGACAACAATTGCTGCTATTAGTGAGTTATGTGCGTCTGGTCGCTGTGCGCGCTGATTTATGCCATTGGAATGTCTGTCAAGGGCGTGGACGGGGCACATTGAGCTCTCCCAGCGCTGCACTAACTTCCGCTTTTTAATTGAGTTCTAAACGCGCGACGCCTTCATCCAGCCGATCATAAAGAGGCGAAAAAATGCCATGCCAGAGATACGCAGATAGAAGCGAGAAGAGGAAGCAGAGCGTAAGCAGAGATCTGAGCTGAGCGATTGGATGCCACGAAACGTGCACAAGTAGCCAGCCGGGCAGAGGAAGCTTGAGTTCATGCATATTAATTAGGGGGCAACCTGTACCATAAAAACTGGCCACACGATCGGGGCATCTTCTGATTTGATTTGCGGCCCAAATTGAATATAAAATTCGTTTTATTGGGCACACGGACTTCGCAGAGACTCTCGACAATGTTTTGCGCATTTTTCGCACATTAAGCAAGAGATTAACACTTGAGCTGCGCTTGTTCTAAATCAGAGAGACTGACACTATCTGCGGCGCATCGCGGCGATAAGATTTGTGGGCGCTCAGTTGCATGCGGCACAATTTGTTGCAGGCACAGGCGCACGCACTCGGGCATCATTGTGATGGCTCGTAAAAGTTGCGGGCGAGTCGGGAACTTCACATTTTTAATGTCCGCTCATAAAATGGCCAACACTGGTGTTAATTAATTTCGAATAGGCCGCTCGGCTAGGAAGCAGCCTGGCAGGTAGTAAAGCGCAGCTAAAGGAAGTCATCAATCAAAGCAATTGCATTGAGAGATCTCAGATGTTGATTGAGCATAAAAAGTGAGAGATTTTCATTGATGTAAGCGGGCTGAAGTGATGTACATGTGATGTACATGTGATGTATATGTGATGTAATGTAGATGTGCTGCTGGCAGATGAATAAGTTAAAATTGCATTAGTTTGAGCTAGACTTCTATTGATGTAAGTCTATTGCAGTGATGTATGAACTATGAAGATACTATATTGAAGTGATGTACATGTGATGTATATGTGATGTAATGTAGATGTGCTGCTGGCAGTTGAATAAGTTCCAATTGCATTAGTTTGTGTTAGATTTCTATTGATGTAAGTCTATTGCAGTGATGTATGAACTATGAACATACTATATTGAAGTGATGTACATGTGATGTATATGTGATGTAATGTAGATGTGCTGCTGGCAGTTGAATGAGTTCCACTTGCATTAGTTTGAGCTAGACTTCTATTGATGTAAGTCTATTGCTGTGATGTATGAAGTATGAACATACTATTTAGAAGTGATGTAATCAGATCATCAAATATTATAGACTTGACTTGACTATAGTGCTTCGATCTAGTTCAGTTTCCTCTACGATTTCATACTTAATTCTTCAATATATATCTGAGTCTTGTTGGATCTATTGCTAACATTACTTAAATATACATGCATACATCTGTACATCTGCAAATACATCTATATATATCTGCACAATTTTATGTCTATATTTTTTCCACTTAAAATGCTTTCGTTATATGCGCCAATTAGACAATAGCTAATGAATTTATTGTTTGTGCTTGTGTGTGTAGCTAATCCATACATACAGCATAAGTACATACATATATTATTTTTAATTGCACACAAACAACAACAACAACAACAACAACAACAGCTACAATTTGATGTGCGCTTTTCTCACACACCTTCCTGCCTGGCGGCACTTGCATGAGCAGCGGCAATTAAACAACAACGAGCCGCATGTTTCTTCAAGCTTTTCTTTCACTGATTACTATATTTAAACATTTAAAGCAATAAAACAACGAGAAGAAAGAAGCAGAAAGAGAGAGGAGGATGAGCAGCAGGAGGAGTGGCAGCGACAGCGAGTGTGCTGCGGTGGGTGGGCGCAATCAATAGGCATGCGAAATATTTGCTGCCTTCAATACACACAGCATGACTCATTGTTGTTGTTTGCTGGCCATGAATGTTGCTGCTGCTGTTGTTGTTGTTATTGCAGGCAAATTGCCAAAATATTATTGTGCACACAGGCAATTAGCACTCGCATAGTTTGGAAATTTTTCTAAACGCTGCCCCTGCTGACTGCTGAGTGCTCTCTGGGCGCTGCGTGTCTCCGCCTGGTTGGCGTTCTTGTAGCTGAGCGTTCGTGAGCGGATTGTCTAATTGGGATACATCGATTCAATCACGTGCAAATGCTCGACAATAGAATCTTTTTCGTCGTTAAAGTTTAACGATTTTGACGTCGCTGCAGGTGCAAACTGTACTCGCAGGCATGTTAATATGGCCGCCATGGTTAGTTGTAATTGTTGTGTGCCGTTGCTGTGAAAACAAAGCGAACGGGCCAACAATATATACAATGTGTACATATGAAAAGCACCAAAAGACACACACACACACACACACATACGCACGCACACTGGCGCACTTGGGCGGCAGTCAGTGAACTCGCATGGCCGCACGAATAACGTTTCGTGACAGGCAGCAGCACAACTACCAACAACAACAGCAACAACACCAACTACAATTGAAGGTTGAAGTTACATTGGCTGTGCGTGTGTGTGTGAGTGTGCGTGCATCGCCATTCGGGCGTACCAAAAACCCAACGGAGGCCACGCAGCAATCGACCCTCCCCCTTCTGCTGCTGCTCCATGTTTCTTGTATTTGTTGTTAGTCTTTTCTCTTTATATGCATTATATGCATTATTATTATTTCATTATTGTGTATTTCAAGTTTGTTTCGAGCTCTCTTAGCCACCGCATTGCCTTCGTTTTGATTGAGGAAATCGCCGTTGTCACATTGAAAATTCAGTGAAATTTCCTTAAGGCCATTGGCCACAAAAGCAAGTTATGGGAGAGCGATAAATTAAATGTATAATATAATAAGTGTAAAGATAGGAATATAACATAAATATAACATAATATAAATATAAATAAATATATAACATAATATTATATCAATAAATATATTTATTTATTAATCTGGTTTGCAAGTTTATTTATTTTTTAATAAACAAAAGACTTAGGCAACGAACTTGCTTCAAAAATCTAACTGATAAATATAGTTATTATTCTATAATTTGTAGCTTATATATAGACACTGTATTGCGTCTTAGATCTCTGCCAATATCTTTATTATATATGCACATATTGATATCAAGGCAAGTACTTAAGATTATATATAAACAAATGACTGAGGCAACGAACTTGACATAAGCAATGCACAAAGTAGATTCTGAATTTTAATTATATAAATATATATTTAAAAAAAAATATATATAATTCAGAAAACTCTTCGCCATGCATATTCAGCGCTAAATGAATTATGTCCAAGCCAAACATACTTAGATAAATTGCAAACTAATGACTCAAGCAACGAACTTGGCATAAATATCTCACAAATCATTTAATATACTCTAATTACATATAAAGCAATATATCTCACACAGACTGACGGCAGACTGAAATGATTTATGCATATTTTAGGATTAACTGTAAACAAATAACTTGGGCAACCAGCTTGGCTAAAATACAATTATGCAAATTGAGCGCTAAAATAAATATAAATATATTATATATAATATATATATATCAAATTACGCTTAAATTCAGTAAATCTTATTTATTATATATATATATATATATATATATATATATATATATATATATTTATAAAATAGTCCTCAAGCAATGTCAAATATTTGCTGCAAGTGCAAACAAATGACTTAGGCAACGAACTTGGCGCAGCATACATAAAAAAGTGAAAAAAATTATAGCTGCATAAATACTACCTAAATACATTAGATATCCGTGTAAAATGAGGCAAGAGCAAACATTTAGAGCAGCTGGCAAACAAAAGACTTAAGCAACGAACTTTGTTAAACGCTAAGAGCCTATTTGTGTTTTTATTTTTAGTTTCATTTGTAGTTGTTGTAGTTGTTGTTGTTGCTCTGCTCTTTTTATTTTATATCATATGACAACACGGCTTGTAGACTTGATTAGAGCAACCATCGCACAGATCCCGCCGAGATGTCTGTCAGCGCAGCAGCCTGCATGCGGGGAACTATAAAAATTAGCTGCGTCGACTGCGGCTGCCGTTTTTTATTGGCGTTTCTCTTCGAAAGATTTTATAACGCAAACTCTTTTGTATAAGTGCCTATCTATACTCTGTCTGTGTGTGTGTGTGTGTTTGGGTGTGTGTGCGTCAGCCGTTTCCTTCGACAATATTTTCAAATTAACCACATTAACAGCGACCTTTTAATTAAGTTTCTTCTCTCTGTTTCATTTGGCATTGGGAACTTTATTGATTTCTATTGTTGTTGTTGCTGCTGTTGCTGTTGTAGTTCTTGTTGTTGCTTTGATTTGCGTTATAACTTTTAACTGATTGGCTGGCCAAGTTAGTTTTTTTTCGGTTTTCGATTTGGAGACACATGTGAAAGCTCTGTTACAAATCGGCTTCGTTAAACGATAATAGCCCACACCAGCCCCAGCGCTGGCACTGACACTGGGCACCAGCGTCACCACCGGCACCACCTGCACCAGCGGCTAGCCTGAACCGCCTTTAGCTTTCGCTCGTTATCGCTCTGACCTCTTGGGCTCCGTTCGTTTAATGGCCATGCGCGGCTGTGCTTAAAAAAAACACCAACTGATAGCCACAACGAAAAACCCAACGAAACCAAAGCAAACTGAAAATCGAGTCAAAAAACCGAATCTTTCCCATGATTGTCGCCAAAGTGTTTTCGTATCATACATCGACTACGTGTCGCTTGTTGTTATTGTTATTGCTGCCGCAGCCGCTGCCGCTGTGGCTCTGCCTTTCGACTATTTTTATGTATACGCGCCTCACATTTGTGCTGTGCTACAAAGTCCCCACAACTTATCCGATACTCATCAAGTTATCCATCAAGTATTGCCCCTACGCTGCTGCTGCTGGCTGTTCTTCTTCTTCTCTTTCAGCTCGTGTGTATGTGTGTGTGTGTGTTTGTGTCTTAGGCGCTTAAAGCTTTTTAAGGGTTTTTAAGATTTTTATCTAACAAACTCGCTGTGCATACTTAATTATGTATTTTGAAATGTGAGACAGGTTGTGTGCCCGTCTTATGGCCACAAAAGGTTGTTGTTGCTGTCTCTCTGCTGTTGTTTTGTACACAGCTAGAGCTACTGTCGTTGACAACAGCGCACAAGTGTGTTCGGTGGGCAGGTGCAGGCGGCAGATCGTACAGATTGCCAGGAATCAGGCAACCAACCTAGATATATATGTTTTATATATAGAAACTGTATTCCTATGCGATGCCCATGCGGAGCATAATAGATTGTCTCGCCTTTGGCGCTTGGCCGGCTTGTAAGCTATGCTCCATCACGTTGCCCTTCGAGCACACTTTAAACAATTCTTTGGACCCCACCCACTTGCGCAAACGCCCCAATAAATAATTTATGCACTCGATTGACACTTGCTCATGACCTTATCGACGTCTTCGACAACGACGACAACGTCTAGTCTGCCAAGCAAATTGGCCAGCGGCGCACATTGGCCACAGTCGGGCCAATAACAACAATTAAGCACACACGATCAACAAACAACAACAAACAGCGAATTGTATTGTTGCCATTTTTCTTTATGGCTTTATGCGTTTTGGCATAGGCAGAGCTCGCGAGCTGGCAACGCAAATAAATCAATTGATTTCAATTATAATTATAGACTCGAGTGCAGCTCAAGCCTGTTGGCCTGTTGGGCTGCCTGCTTGCCTCGTACGCCTGGCTGGCTGCTCCTTTGCTCTTGCCTGGCGGCCTTTTTGCATTCACATTCGCATTCGCATTTGGATTCATGAATGCTTTTTGGTTAGCGCGTGGCCAACTGCTCATTACTTTTGCTCTGGCCACCAAAAACAGCGTACGCCCCCCTTTTTGTGCTCGCTCATGTTGAGTGAAGGAGTTTATTGGATTTGGTGTAATTTACAGCTTAGCCTGGCTAAAGACTTGACTGGAAATATGGTATATATACTCCTCTGTATACTTTGGTCTCTGGAGACTATATTTTTATTATTTTCTATATATATAGACTTTAAAGTTCTCGATAGTAAAGCTAAGCTATATCTGTTGAGCCTTCAGTTTGATATTGATCACGCTGACGTTCACAAACCATAAGCTTTACCCTCTTGGCTCTTAGCACATCCCTTACTTCATTACATTTACTTTGCCTTGCGCCCTGAACGAGTATGCTCCCGTCACTTATGCCCCACTGCCTTGTACTCGCCTGTCTTTTTCTTCAGTTTGCTTATTGAGGCGTTGTTTTGGCCAATTGTTGAAAAATGAAATGGTCTTGCACATAGTTATGACTCGTATCTCGGCGCTTGCATCTACTATTTGGAAGCGAGTCATGCGGAGGCTGCTGCTGCTGCTGCTGCTCCTGGCTAGCTATCCGTTGGAGAGATGTATGTATAAATTTTCATTGATTTTAATCGAGTGAGTCGTAGCGCTGGTCAAGTGTCTGTTATTTATTTTATGCGCTACTTCACAACTTTATTTAAGTGCCTTCTGGGTTGGCCACCCTCCCCTTGCGGCCTGCGCCTGCTGCTCCTGCCTGCTGCTACTTCGCTTGCAAATTATATGCATTACGCATATGAAAACGTCCTGCAGCAACTGCGGCGGTGGCTTAGCTTGTTGTAAATTGACTTATAAGTGCAGGACCAAAGGAGTTATGGGCAGATGTTACGGATGAAGGTGGCATAAAATGATGTTCGAGCTATGAAAAGGGAAGCGTCAAAGGGTTGTAGGCTTGTGGGATATTGATATAGATAAGCTTCTAGACTAGATTTCTAGAGTCGCAACTAGACAAGTTGACGAAGGGACACCAATGAGCAAAGAAGTCTACGGATGAGGGATACAGCCTATGAGTCTGAGGGAATCATTGATAAAACTGATGTATATATATATATATATATATATATATATGCAAAATATATCCAAAACTCAATTGAGCTTAAGGCAGAATGACTTTAAGTTTTTTTTTTTTAAAATTATCTCAGCATATATACAAATTTTGTTCTCCAAATCCTAAGCACTCTGAGCTTATTCCTTTTTAATATCCCCAGCTCTTCATGCTCATCTTTAGCCACAGGAAATTAACTCTCGCAGCATAAACATTTATATCTTTATTTTATTCATCTGTCTGCTCCTTAGACCCATTGCTTAGCTTGTAATATTTGTCCTAATGTTTTGTTTATTTGCTTTTTTTCTGTCTGTATTTAAGCTGGCGCTTGCGCAGCTCCTGGTACTGGGCTATTATGTCTATCATTAAAATATTTTATGCTGGCTTAAGTTATTATGAGCGACGTACGCTGGCTACTGTTAAATGAGCACGTTGCCTGGCCTGGCCTGGCACTGGTCTGGTCTGGTCTGGCCTGGTCAGCCAGTTGGCTGCTTGGCTGCTTGGCACTCCCTTCTAACAACACTTACAAGTGCTGGAAATAATCTAGAGGCAGCGGAGGCAGCTACAACAATAATAAAATTGAAACCGATCGTCTTTCAAAATGCGTGGCACGTCGCGCAGTTTATTAAAATAACTTGGCTGGCGGAGGGAACTGGAGCCACATCACCTGCTATAAGAGTTTTGCGGGCAAGAAAAATTAGTTTAATCATAAAAATGCTCGACATCGACAGCAGCAGGCGACTCTGCCTGCTGCCTCTAGAGGCAGCTACCTGTTTTTTCAGCCAGAAGATGACTTCAATTAAAAGCTTTTAACAATATCACGTACGGCAAATCGCAGAAGCGAGGAGCAACCGCAGCAGCAGCAACGGCAGCGGCAACGGCAGCGGCAGCAGACGCACAGCCTGATTACATCACAACAGCATAGCTCCGTCGCAGTCGCAGTCGCAGTCGAAGCCGGCGTTGCAGTCGACTTCATCGTCGCAGTCCTGTGCCGGTCTCAATGAGTGCGTTGTCGCGGTTATCAGGTGTAAAGCATCGCGCTGCCCCTCGCTGCTACGAAAACGCGTTTGTGTCTTAAGTCTTTTGTTTTTGTTCCTTTGCGGCCAACTTTTTGCTGCGCTGCTTATTAAAGAAAGCAGTCGGCTGCAATGATAGCATCGTCCCCAGAGGAGAGCCACGGCCGTGCACGTGCTACACCCCCGCCGGAGCGTATCTGAAAGTCTTTGGCCGCCGCCGTCGCCGCCAAGACGAAGATCAAAGCGCGTTATCCTTGACTCAAGCCCCGAGTCTGACCAGCGTTGTCACGTTAAGGCGTCAAAACGTGGCTTTGTCGGCAACTCATGCGCTGTCGCTGGCCCGAAAAAACAACAAAAACAAACAACAAAAACGAACAAAAAACTTAATAACAATAACAGTTAAAATCAAGAGAGTAAAAAATTCGGCGCATGCGCAACCGGTGGCGACCTCCGTCAGCGTCTCGTTTCGATTATAAAAATTTCATTTATGTCTTATGGGCGATTTGCAATTTCTGCGCAAATTGCGACGCTGCTGTTGCCGCCGCCGCTGCTTCCTCTTCTTGTCGTCGGTTTTTTACGGTAAATAAAATGCCTCAATCATTGGCGCGTGCGTTTGCGCAATAAAAATGGCGTTTATGTTTCAATTAAAAGGCGTTGTCCAAATTATGCAATTCGCAAAGCGCCTTTACGACTGCAGCGAGAGCAGCCGATGAGCAGATGAAGCCGATAGCCAGAGGATAGCCAACTGCAGTTGAGGTGACAGAAATCGCTGAAGTTATGACCGGGGGACAGAGAGAAGGCATGCAGATGATTTGTGTTGTGGGAGGAGAGCAGGAGTTGGTTGTTTATATGAATAGAGATACTAGAGGTTTTTATTGAGATAGAATTTGGATATTGGAATATGAAATTGTAGCGTGGAGATATTTGGAAGTAGAAAATAGCTAAAAATAATAGTAAAGCTTAGGATTGAAAGCTTCCAACTCAAAAAATTCATAAAAATATATATAAAATAGGTAATTAAACAAAAAAATATAATTTTTTAGCTCAATGATATTATTTAAAAATTTAAAAAAATATATAATGCATTTTATTTATGCTGTTTATTAATTTTAAAATAAAAATTATTAAATTTTCCAAAAATTTAACAATAAAAAATATGAAAAAATATATATTTTTAATTTAAAAATAAACAAAATAAAATTATATATATTTTTAAAATTTTTGTATAGTTTTTTTTTGATGAATTTGAAACAAGAACAAAATTATAATCTATATTTAAGCTTAGCTTTCTGCCTGCTCATGCCTGTTGCAACACCTTTCAGTTTTGCACAATTTTCAGCCTAGATGGAATCATATTAGACAGTTTAGTCGAGATAGTTTTCACCTTCATATAGAACTCCTTTTTATAGCACAAGCACATACTCACCACAGCACACCACTCGCCCCGCCGGGGTTCGTGCCTTGGCTAAGCGCAAAGGGGTTAAGGGTGAACTTCCGCTTCCGATAAGACGCACTTTAAATGCGAGTTGGAAGAGTTGGAAGTTGATTGGCCTTTGATGTGTGTGTGTGATATAAAAACAAAGAAAAAAGTGTCTGTCGGAAAATGTATGCCAGTTTTTTAAGCGCTAATGATATGCACCCCTGGCTGTGACCCTACCCCCTGCCCTGCCCTGCCTCATCCTGCCGACCGCCCTTGCGTATATCAGTCGCAGCGTTTCGAAGGAAACAAACATGCGTGCCACAGTATTTGTTGCAGTTGTTGTCTTTTTGATGTCGCCTGGCTGTGTTTTTGTGTTTTTTATGCCCTCACCTGGCCTGTACTTCTGCTGACAGGAAAACTAAACGAACGACCGAACGTTTGCCCTTTTGACTGCATTATGCAAATGACTCTCTAAAAGATTTTTATTGACATATGTTTTTTTCATGCTCCGCGCTCTCTCTGTACGCGAGTCGGACAGAGTGTTCTCTGTCCGTGCGGTTTCCTGTCGCCGCGCTTAGTGGGTGTGAACAGGGTTTTTAATTTTCCAACTGCGAATGCTGATGCAAATGCTCATGGGTTCGGCTCAGTCTCTCGCTCGTCGATGATTAAGTGATTGCATTAATAACAAGAGAGAGGGAGAGGGAGAGAGCGCAACTGAAAGTGAGAGCTCTAAAAGCGAACTTAGCGCATATTTAACTTATCCATGAATAATTTATTTTTCTATTTTCATTTTCCTTCGCTGTGATTGGCCTTAAAGTGTTTCGGCATCGCTTTTTTATGGCAGCTCATGTGTGCTGATTGAAAGAGAGTTTTTTATGACTGAAACATTTAGTAGGGGTATATTAAGATCAAATATAATACATAATATAATATTTGATTAGTTATCATTTGGAGCGCTTGCTGGATATAAATTAGATAGAAATTTATGTTTGCTTATGACTTGATCAGATTGTTGTATGGAATAGTATATATATAGTTGGTATAGTTGCATCGTAGATATCCTCAAGGTCTAGGAATGTAAGGAAAGACTTCTTTTAAAGCAACTTTATGAAGTTTTAAGTCCATAGTCCAAAGCCATAGCATATCTGAGCTTAAGATTGATTCAATTGGAAAGAAAACATATTATATTATATATATATATATATATATATATATATATATATATATATATATATATATATTAGTTAAGTTCATATACCATTTCGCCAATCTACCAAATTACCTTCAAAGATTAACATTCAACAACTCCTTTCTGCTTGATTCAAAAGGACATCAACTTGGCATAGATTAGTTGCTCAACTACTTAGCGAGCTCAGCGCTCTGGCTGTGGCACCCCCCCAAAGCGGCAAAAGCAATCAAATAAAACCGCGCAAAAAAAACGCCGAGAGGGGAAAATAGAATTGTGGCCAGGTGTTGCAAGGCTTTTTGCGCTGCCTATAACTCACGGCGCTGGCCCTGGCGGGCTGCCTATGGGACGCAGAGATAAATTAGTTAATAAATAAAAAGAGCGTAGAGGAGGGGCAAGAGGAAGAGGAGGGGAACAACACTAACTAATTTGCATATTTTGCCCTTTGGCTGGGTCGCATTGACAGTTGAGCTCAATGCCAGAGCCAATGAGGCGCACCGAAATGCATTTAGATGCCGTTGCGCAGGACCTCGTCCTGAACACACACACACACACACGCACGCACATCAGCAACAACAATTGCCATTTGAGTTTTTTATGCTGTTTTTTGGCGGGACGCTGAAAAAAATGTGCTCTAACGTTTTTTTAGGCTCTGCTAATTTGCATATGACAGCGCGTCCTGTGTGTCTGTGTATTGGAATTTGGCAAGCCTTTGGGGTGCATGTAGGTAGCGAAAGTGAAAGGATAAAGGCCAAAGGATAAGCGACGCAGCCTGATTGCAGCCAGCAGACAGCAGACAGCACAGCGGCCGACTTTAACGGCCTCTGCCGCTGCATGCAAAATTGCAGAAATCGCAAAAATTGCACAAATTTCAAATTGCGCAACGGCTAAAAATGATAAATGGCTCGCAGGACGAGGGGAGCGCAAGGGTTGGCCAGCGGAGCTTAAGAAGTTTGTGTCTTGAGCAAATTTGCCTATGCCATTTGCCTATGTGAGCCGCCTGCTCTGACCTTGCCAGCCAGGCGCAGGCAGACGAAGGGTTGTGCTCGAGTTGTTCCTGTCTTTTGGGTAGCTTCTTCACTTCCTCTCTCTGTGTGTATGTGTGTGTGTATGTGCTACTTTTTTGGCGCGCAATTATTCTTGTTTTTTGTTAAGAGTTGACCGACGACTGTCTCCTTGGGCTGCGTTTCAAGCGCTGTAGCTGTCTATGCTCAGAAATTGCAGCTGTATTTTGACATAAGCTAATGAAACGTTTTGTTTTGCCAATGAAAAAGGAATCGGGCTGAATGAGAGATGCATATGAGCAGGGCACAGAATATATAGATAATCTATAGTAAAGAGAGTACTAAGGACTACTTGGCATAGCTTCTCTTAGTACTACTACATCGAACTACTATTTTTAAGCCGAAGTCTTAACAACAATTTGGTTAATATCAAAATTATATAAATCTGTCTAGTAAAAGCTGAGTTATAATAGGTTTATATATGAATACATATCAGATATTTTTCGAGTAATGATAAAAAAGGTAAATTTTAAGGCATTTCCATAAATATTTGTTTATTTTTGTATATTTTCTATACAGTACTCTAGCTAAAATTTATGTTTATCTCAGTTCAATTAGACTAGCAACTTGCTCTCTCAGTTCTTATAATCTTGCCCAGTTCATTGAAACCAAGTTGCGTATAATATTTGCAGCTAATGCTGAGTTACTATAGATTGTGTGTATCAAAAAAGATTTCGATTTGCATATTTACTCCAAAATACTTAAAATTCTTATGGCTACTCGATAAATTTGCTTGTTTTGAATACACTTAAGCGCTAAATAAGACCACAATTAGGCTCAAATGGGTTTTTGTTTTGATTTTGTTCCCTGCTCTGGACTCCCTCGCCTTAATTGCGAGACCTGTTTAAAGCTGGTCTTCACAGCGCTGTTCGAATACATTTGTCAAATTTGGTTATTTTATAGGTGAGTAACAACAACAACAACAACAACTTAATGCAAAATAAGAAGAAATTATGCTAATAATTATAGCAAGTGCGCCGGCTGCGAAGCCCAAGCGAATGCAGCCAAAATGCTAATCGCGCCTCATTATCATCCAAATCAAAAGGCAGACAAAGAGCGAGAGAGAGGGAGAGGGAGAGATCTTCATTCATAAATACAGCGCTTAGTTATGTGTGTTGTGTTTTTTTAGCCTTCTCTCTCATTTACTCGCATAATTATGCAACAAGTCCTTCGCAGGCAGCGCGGCGCGTGCGCATTTAGCATGCGTTCGGTTTAGGGCGGGGGGACGAGCAGCTAAACAGGATTTTTAACATCATTTGAAATTTAAATATATTTTTTCTGTTTTTCTGCTTTTCCATTTTTTATATTTTAGCGCCGTCGCCTAATTATCATGTAAATTCGGCCAAGGAGCGTGAGCCCTGGCTGTGGTTCCCCGCGGTTGGCTGACAAAACTTCTCGCTCTGGCTTATTAATTATGCCCAAGTGTGTGGCCAAAGGACACACGAATTTATAAAAAACAACAAAACGTAAACAAACTGATGCAAATATTGTTGAACTTGACGTTGAGTGTGTGTGTGTGTGTTTGTTTGTTGTGCATTGACCTTCGTTTGCATAATTTTTTACACAACCTGAGCGCTTGACCTGCCGCAAGAGCAGTTGAAAGGAGATGGCAAATGAAGAGAGGGAGATAGCTAGAAAATGCAAAAAAGCAGATGAAGATATATAGTGTAGACTGAACTGAACAGCTAATGAAGCTAAATATAGCTAAAGAATCTGTAATATATGGTATAGTTTAATAAGATCACATGCCAATAGGTTTTTTCTACCTTAACTGAATAAAATTACAATAAAAATATATATAGGCTATTAGCAGATAATAAATCCATTACGCCGCATACAAACTATTGCCAGATGCATTTTATAATTGATTCTAATTAGTTAGATTAGACTGAAAATTCCCCGCAGGTTTGAGGCAAACCCAGACTAGAGATTTTTGTGCAGTGTACCGAACTGTTGCGCCATTGTGCGGGCACAGAAGCTTTATCTGTGCAGCTCCACTAAATCAAAACTCGAACAGCCACACACAAAGGCTGTCAGGGCGAGGGCGAGGGAGAGGGAGCGGGAGAGAGACAGCAATAGATACGCACAAAAGAAGTTCAGCTCTGTTTACATACGAATCGCAGCTATGCAAATGGCAAATGGCAAATGGCAAAAGGCAAATGGCGCGCATTTGTGCAAATACTGTTAAATGGAAAATCAATAAAAACGGCGAGAAACAACGAAATTAACACGCTCCGCAAATCAATAACTAGCAAGGAGAATGCCTAACGGTAAACTAAGCAGCGAGTACCAAAACAGAAAGCAACCCACACACAGTTACGCACTCACACACACACACACACACACACGCGCGCGCGCTCATACTGTTACCGTTTATAGCGACACATAGACAATGGGCCTTTCTTTGAAAGTAACTGACAAATATGCATAACAAAGGCTGCGAACTGGAAACTGGACGAAGATTGAAACATTGTAACATTTGCATGCAAATTTATTGCCGCGATACATTTCAATTAATGTGCGACTGATTTTACAGTTGTTCTCGGACGCGTTAGATGCTCCGATATCGGAGATAGCGTTCGCCCGTTGCCGTTTGCCCGTTGCCTATTTGCCCGCTGTCCGTTGCCAGTTGCATTGCCCGCCCCATTGTTGCGTTGCCATTGCACACGCCCCACAAGCACACACACACACACAAACAGACGCACACCAACAAAATGAAAGCAAAAGTTGGCAGCCCAAAGAGCGACGACAGCGAACTGAACAAAGCTTCCTGTAGCGGCCGCAGTCCTGTGCGAAAAGCTCTTCCCGTCCGACACAGGCCTGCCTGTGGTGCGCGCGCGCCTCTTGCGCTCTCGCTCTCCCTTGCTGGCCGGCTGCTGCTGCTGGCAATTAAAAATGTCACTCTGCATGGGAATGCGACGCTGCTCGCTCGCTTGCCTGCTTGGTGGGCGGCACTGGAAGCCGAACGGCGAGCCCAATAGAGCGCAAGTCGACTTCCAGTTTCGTGCGCTCTCACATGCCATCTCGCTCGCACGCGCAACCCACATGCGGTTACCATGTTAGGCGTCTCGCTCGCGCGCATGGCGCATTGGAAGACGGGTTGAAAACTGGTTTCGCAGCGCTAGCTCTGTGTGTGCGTGTGTTCGTCTGCTCGTGCGCTCGTGTGTGTTCGTGTGCGTGTGTGCGCCGTCGTTGTTGTCGAACCTCGAGAGCGCCGTCTACGTAGCGCCGCTGGCCGCTGCATGACGTTAGTTCACTTCGATAGCTCTACGAGTTTGCACGTGAATTTGTCCCATAGGCTCTCTATAGCGTGTCTGCTGGGCTTGCCGTCTCTCAGCCTCAGTCTCAGCCTCAGTCTCAGTCTCAGTCACAGTCACAGTCTCAGTCTCTGTTCAGCTCAGTTCAGTGTGTATATTTATAGTATATATTATTATTATTATGTGCGCTGTCTCTGGCGTCTCGAAGCTGATCCGCAAGCTGAAACAAAATCTCAAACACAATTCCGAATGCCGGATCTCGCAGTCTGAATAGCTGAAGTAATTTCGTTCTCTGTGTTTGACAACAATCAAAACAACAACATCGCCAACAACAGCAACAACAACGACAACATCGACAACAAACAACGAAGAAATAGTGCCAAGTGTTTAAACCAAGCCACACAAAGTGCAACAATAACAAATTATAAAAAATATATTTTGAAAAAATAAAAAATAAAAAAACTGCGCAACTCCAAGAAAATAAATCGCAAAAAAACACAAAAGTTTTTGAAAAGAGAAAAAATCAGAGAAAATTGAAAACAAAATTCTGGTTCGTCGCGCCGTCGGTGACGAAACTTGTTGAGTGTGTTGCGAGTGTTCAGTGTTGCGAGTGCTGCGAGTGTGCTGCGTGCCGCCACGCCCACAATTTTCGGTGCCGCCACGTTGCCAGTAAAAGACTTCAAGACGGTTGCCTCACGGTTCGAGTGGAATGAGCATAGGGACTCAGGTCTTCCTTTCGATCGATCGGTCTACAAAGTCGTTAAACTGAGCCCCAACTTGGAGCCCTACCCCGCCAGCGTGGAGGGCCTGAACAGCCCCAGAGCGGTGGGGATGGCCGCTACCTCCTACATGACGCCGCCCAGCGGCGATCTCGACATGGCCCTCGGCGGTGGCGGCGGCGGCGGTGGCGGTGGCTACCACACCTCCTCGCCCCGCTCGGCCGCCGATGCTGGCGAAATGAAGTACATGCAGCATCACCACCACCATCACGCGGCCGTGGCCGCGGCCGCTGCCTCACATCATCAACAGCAGTTGCCATCGTCGCCCTCGCCCAACGGGCAGGTGCAGCAGGGCAACAGCCTGGGCGGCCTGACACCGGGCTCCGGGCTGGGCAGCTGGAGCGCCCTGCACCCGGATCCGTGGTCCCTGCCCACGCACCACACGACGCACCATCATCCCGCCGCCGCCGCTGTCGCCGCCGTCGACTCCGTCAAGCAGGAGATGTCGCACTTGTCCCAACAGACGCGCATCCAGCAGGGCATGGCCTCGCCGCACGCTGCCGCGCCGTGGCACGCCCCACACGCCGGCCACTATGCGCCCACGGGCGGCTCCCCGTTGCAGTACCATCACGCGGCCATGAACGGGATGCTGCACCACCATCCGGCCCACCACCAGGTGGCGCCACTGCATCACGCGCTGCGCGGCGAGTCGCCCCAGCTGCACATACCACACCACATGGGCGGAGGGGGCGGGGATCGCGACACGATCAGTGGCGGCGAGGAGGACACGCCCACCTCCGATGACCTGGAGGCGTTCGCCAAGCAGTTCAAGCAGCGCCGCATCAAGCTCGGCTTCACCCAGGCGGACGTCGGCCTGGCCCTGGGCACGCTCTACGGCAACGTCTTCTCGCAGACCACGATCTGCCGCTTCGAGGCTCTACAGTTAAGTTTCAAGAACATGTGCAAGCT